>NW_006497891.1:2011157-2029972 GCF_000471905.2 Amborella trichopoda
CCTTTCGGTTAAGACCTTGTTAACCACTAGTACCCCCCGTCCCCCCCCCCACCCCCCCCCCCACCCCCTCCTCTACCTCTGCCTATTGGTATTTTGGCTCACCTATGAAAGAGGTCACAGTGCCAAATTGGATGTTGCACCTGTTGGGTTTATGTGGCCTTTAAAAGCCTTATGAGTACCTGTAAAATGAAATAATATAGTGGAACATGAACTCAGTGGGAGTGTGGTCCCTCGTGGACCATACTAAGCAAACGATGTTTGCTGATACCGGACTGTGCTTGACGATCTAGGCCAGTCGGTTAGAAAACCCAAGGTATCTGGGCTTAAAGAACAAATCGAGAAGGGTTCTGAGTTATTCATTGATGAGGTCGGAGCTTATGCCTGGATGAATGAGTCGAGGGACTGTGTGATCCTTATGTGTGATGGTGGGCCTACAGAGACGGGGGCCAAAACCTCATCCATGATCCATCACACAACATGCATATCGATAGATCATTTGGGAAAGTCAGATATCCACCTTTTAGGGTGAAGCGTATGTATATGCGAAAGATACCCCTATGCGCCATAGAGTTGTGGTCGGAAAAGGTCTTGGTGACCTTGACTCATATTTAGGGGAGGACCTGTAATCCACAGACTAGGATTGCGACCCCTTGGCTCATCGGCCAGATTTTGGTGACTCGCTAATGAGCCCCTGCTTGGACTGTGGGTCATGGGAAACACTAAATCGGTCAGATAAAGCAAGTGTGGTCTGTAGTCTACAGTTGAAGGTGGAGTGCCTCATGATTGTTAATTCAATTCTTAAACTATATGGATCTATTTCTCATCATATTAAGGTAATTATGTTTGTTTTATAATAGTAATTATTTTAGAATTATTATTTGAATTGTTATGAGTTTTTTGATATTTTATTTATAATTTTTGAACTTATAAAAATAAAGTTACTGATTTTACAAAAGTATAAAATTCAAATAATATTTTAGAAATTAATTTGTTAAATATCATGGGGGCTCATAGTATACATGGGCCCACCATGTACCATGTGGGTGGGGCCCACACGTGCCACACATGGGTGGCACACCTCACTTCTTGGTTGTTTGTTTTGTTGTCAAGTTATTCAAATTTAGGAAACTTATGTTGTGGCATGTGATCTAATATTAATATGGAAAAGATAGACCACATCTTATCCTAAATATTGAAAGCATATCTTGACGAGACATATCTTTGAATAGTATGGGAAAGAATATGTTATTTTATGGAATGAATAATATTTAAATAAGATTCAATTTATTTAAATAAATTGATGGGAAAATAGTTTAAAGAAAAGGGGATAATGGTCCAAGCACCTTCTATAATGTGGATAGCCCATCTATGGAATGGATGGCTCAGATCTCTCACCACACAAGTCACCTTGATCAACAATTCATATTCAATCTCAATAAAGAGACAAGAGAAACCCTAAACCTAATTTTTCTCTATAAATAGAGGTGCACCCTCTCCCTATTCTCTACATTTTTCTCTCTCCCACAACTCTCTCTCTCCTCTCGCTCCCATAGGGGCAAGCCCCACTCTCTCTCCTCTAGGTCTCTCTCTCTCCAACTTTCTCTCTTTAACCATCTCTCTCCTAAGCCTCTAGAGGGGCACGCCTCAACCCTAAGTCTCCCACTTTCTCTCTCATGCTTTAAAAAAACTAAGGGTTGGGAAATTAGGGGTAAGCTAAGAAAATTTTGGGGCTAGAGTTTGTAGAGATTTAAGGGTGAATACTCAATTTGGCCGAAATTTGCTTTTTCGGTTCAAGATTGAAGCTAAACTATTGATCTCGCGCCATCAGATGTTGGTGACTCAGTATGGGGTGTAATAAGCCCGGTTGAAGTAATCTCCGGCACTCTCTTTTCTTTGTTTCTTGCTAGATTTAATTATATTGGTTTTATATTCCCAAGCATAAGAATTGTGGATATTTTCTTTGTTTAAAGAAAATTGGTTTAATGGCATCAAGGTTATAAAGATATTGGATTTGTTAGTTTTATTTTCTTTGAAGCAAAAAATATTGTAATAAGACTACTTGTAAAAGATCTTTGCCAAAAGAAAAGAAAATGGATGAAAAGAAGAAAAAAAAAAAAAAATTCCCCGTCAAGATCGTATTAGTCTTTCTTTCGGCACCCACCTACCAGAGGAAGATGAAATGTTGCATCACTTTTAGTATATTTGCTTGAGAGTCTCTGTTTTGGTTAGGAATTGAAGTGTTTCAGCTTCATCTCATACAGGAGATATCTTAAAGTGTATTTTAAGATTAAACAATATAATTAGCCTTGCCTTGAAATGTTTTTTATCCATAATATTTTGGGAACTTTTGAACGCTTTATGGATGTAATAAAATAAAAGTTTTAATATTTAAAGGAACTTCTAGTAAATTATGGATCTATGGAAGGTATATTTGAAATAGCATTAGTGATCTTTTTCAAAATACTGTGGGTGTGATTCGCTACTTCAGATGAGGAGCTAACGCAAAAGGCTTCAGCTAAAGCGAAGCAAATTTGCGCAAGTTAGTGGAACCTAATCTAGTTATCAGAACATTTTTGTTTTTTGTGCCTTATATGCTTTGCCTACTTTAGTAGGATTTCAAAGTTTTGCTTTTTGATGGTCATTTCGGCTCCATTTTGAAATGGTTTAAGACTTTATTGCAACAATGTTCCCTTGCAATTTTAAGGTGTTTTCTTTTGTTTTGCAAACTTCATCTTCAAAGTATTATTTATCTTTTGAATATGAAATAACATAGACCCCCAGGCTGGATTTTTGTAGGACATTTCTTGGGTTTGTATACGTGACCCTTATGAAAGCATTATTGATATGCCTTTTGGAGGATTATTATTGTCTTGTCAAACGGTTGAAACAGAAATTAAGTATCCAACAAATACAATGTTTTGGCACGTCGCACTCTCCCACAATCTAAGCCAAAACCATTGATTGGAGGTGTTGAGGAGGTTCTTGATCATCGATCCATGCGGTTATGAGGATCACAATATGCATTCCCAATTTTCTTTTGGGGCATGTTCCTATTTCTAGGATTGTTGTCATTCAAATATATTCTCCTGAGTCCCATAGGTTATAAAATAGTTAATAAATAAAATAGTTAATAAATTAATAAAAGTCACCAGTCAGCGCTTAAAAAAAAAAGAAAGGAAAGAGTGGAGGTTTTTTCTGTAATAAGTCTCTTCAGTAAAATATTTTGTTAATTGTTATGCACTTTCACAGTAGTTCTCAATGTGAGCTCCCTTTCTTACCTTATTTCTCTGTTTTTGTTGCTGAAGTTTACCTCCACTTTTTCTTGCTCTTTGCCTTAAGAGGATGAAAAAATATTCCGAGAATGGAAAAGAATTGATGGAGGTAAAAGTTGATTTAGAGGTAGATACTCAAAAATGTTCCATGCATTTGAAGGATGAAAACATAAGTTGGTGTTCAGAACAATATAAAACATAAGAGTTAGTAAAAGTATGTACCTTTAAAAAATATGTGTTTCTATAAAGGCCTAGGCCTTACAAACAAAGTAAAGCCTCGCTATAAAATCTGTCCAGAAAGCACTTCTAAGTATAAAAAATCCTTTAGATGACTCTAAAATCTATTTCTACTATCGATTATGAAACTCAAAAAATGGTTGTGGATCTGCAAACACTTGAAAATGGATGGTATAGATAATGTGTTACTATAATCATTATTTTTAAGGCTTGAAATCCAATTTTTTTTCACAACCATAACGATCAAGGTCAGTAATCAATTGAAAAGATTTCCAACTCCATAACTATAAAATTTTGATAAGTTTTGAATTGAGGCTTTTCTCTTTTTTCATTAACCCTTGGCTTTATTTACATTCAACAAAAAAAAAAAACCTTGGCCTTATTTTAATCTTTCCCTTAAAAAGCCCATTCTCATTAGGTTGGGGATTGATAAACAATGGGTGTGAGTTCTAATGTCGTGTGCCATTTTCTCAAGTGTGTGGAGGAGCAAGTAAGCATAAGTTCGAGAAATAATTTAATAAGGAAAAATTTTATTTTAGGTTGAGTTACCAAACAATCAAACTAAGATGCACCTCAAAAATTACTAAAAGAATTTGCTTTAATGTCAAAAAAACCCTTAAATCCAATCATGTCGACCTTGAGATATGCACATGAAAAAAAAAAAAAGACTTCAAGTCTTAAAAATAGTGCAGCTTGTAACACATTATCTATACTGTCAATTTTTTAGATTTTTAAGTATTCATAGATTTGCTTGATCTACAATATTTTTGGAACTTTAAATTTTATAATTGGAGATGAAAATAGAATTGCAGGCCATCATAAAAATCTTCGATACTAAAATAACATCTTTCAACAATATTTTAATATGTGCCTTACTTTGATTGTTTAAGGTCTCGGCCCTATGCAAACCGTACCCTAATAATAATAGGAAATTAAAGTTGAAGTCTAATGAGGATTGCCAGGCTGTATAATAACAATGTCTAATAAAGAGTCCGTGTCACATCAATTTCTAGTGGCTGACCTAAGCTCTAGATAGATGATGAAACAAAAAGACTTTGCGAAGAGATAATCCCATGAAACTCTTTGAAAACATTTAGCCATTACGAAGTTGGGAAATGAAGACGTTGCAAATATATTGGGATCACTACCTTTAACACTACTCATGCTCTAAATCACCAGGGAGCATAATTAGCAATTAAGAAACTCCCATTTGAGATGATTAACTATTAGGGAAAATCCCATTTGAGAATAAAGTGCTTTAATCTTGAACTTACCAAAACATTTCACTAATCACCATGATTTAATCAAGTTTGAGTAATCAATAGCTACAACATGTTGCACAATACCAGATACCAATATTGACATACACATACATTACATGAAAAAAGACCACCCGTTTCACTTGATGTAGTAGGGGAGGTTCAACCCATACAGAAGGAAATAAGCCCAAATAAC
This sequence comes from Amborella trichopoda, assembly GCF_000471905.2. The sequence goes on from NW_006497891.1 coordinate 2,016,122, forward strand.
CCCGGATATCCCACCAAAGAAGAAACCGCCCGAGAAGCCAGCCCACCCCTCGGCTGTCTGTAGTTTGTCGGCCTCCTTCTTACGACCTGTCAGGGTTAGCGTTGGTGCAATTGAAGGCTCCCCTTCGTTGAATGAAGCAATTCCATACATCGTGAGACATATGCTTAGTATGACCACTAAACCAGCAGCTGCTAAGGAACCGGCCGTCCCTGCATAGGGTGTGTTCCTTAAGGGCCCAGTCTTGACGAAGGGTCCAACGAGCAAGAAACCATGTGCTAAACCAACCTCAATTCCCCTTAGGAGTGGGCTGACTGAGGTGCGGTAGGCTGGGAGGTTGGAGAGGTACCACGCAATAAGTGGGCTCGATGTTATCGGGGTCTCGAGCCCTCCGATGAATGGGTCACCATTTAGAGGCTCGATCACTTGGTACTGGTACATTGCATTGTCAATCAACTAACATTGTTTAACGGCGATATACATGATGATTGTGGGTAACTATATTGTGATGGAAAAGTATATAATGAGATCATTTATCTTTCATACAATGTGTTTACAATTAATCTTGACTTGGATGGTTGTATTTATTCCATTGACCAAGCTCAAAGTTCAGAACAAATTTTCTCGAACTTTGTAACACATCCAAACTATCAAATTTCATATTAGATGGTTATAAATAATGGTAATCTCTTTGTACCAAAAGAAAATGATCTCATTATATACGGTCCCTATTCAAATAAGAGCCATCACTGTCTCCCTATTCAAATAAGAGCCATCACTATCTAATCAATAGGCTGGAAAAGGACGATGGAAGATGGGGGCATTTCAATAAAACGCCTCACCATCCATTCCCACCGATAACATTTACAAAAAAAAAAAAAAAAGAAATAATAGAAGAAGAAAGAAGGGAAAAGAAAACCGATACCATTTCAAAAAAAAAAAACAAAAAAAAGACAAGAAGGGAAAAGAAAAGAAAGAGAAGAAGAAGGAAGGAAAGACCGGCATAAAATTTGTTGGTCCCCTTTCCCTGCATTGCCGTCCAGGATATTGATTATGGTCATAAGGACCATTATGAGCATATTGTGGCTGTGATCCTAAGGATCATAATATACTTTGCAACAGGGGAGCATCCACCATCCATTCTGGTGATGGGGGATGAAGCCTAGCTCATTGAATTCCATGACTACAGTACAAGTTAGTCACACCTATCTGTCACTGGTTAATAAGATGATGATTTCATATATCAAGCAATGGGCGTGACACCAAATAATGGGCAATACTGGCATATTATAACGGTAACAGCCCCTGGAATAAGGAGTTATCAGGGATCTTTAAACCTTGGTACTCGATGAATGATAATCCAGCTCCACACACTTCTCCAAAATCTGGTCACGTATATGATTGAATATAATGGAATTATTTATTTTGATACAAGGTGGTCACAATTAATCTTGACCATTAGATATGAAATTGGGTGGCCCTATTTATTGCCCTGATCAAGTTCAAAGTTCAAAATAAATTTTTTAGAATTTTGTCATGCATCCAAGCCATCAGATTTTACATCGAATGGTTAGTAATTACGATTTTTTTTTATAAAAGGCAAATGATCTCATTATATACAATCCCCTATGTAAACTAAACCGGAGAGAGAAGTGACCATGTTTATTATAATATACATAACAAAATGATGGTACATTATTTTGTGCTGGTTTTTTTTAATCCAAAGAAAGAGTTAGAGATTGGAGGAGTTTATATTTGGTACCTTTTCAGTCTGGATGGCTTTCACAGTAAAACCAGAATAAGAATAAGAAGCTCTTCTTCTTGAACTCAATGGCGTCAAGGGCAATCCTGAAATAATTCCCTTGGGGGAAGACAAGCCCCCAAGAAATGCATTTCCCCTCCTGCTAAGGCTCACAGCTGAAGAAGCAGATGCTACAGAGGCTGCCATTCTTTCTCTCTCTCTCTCTCTCTCTCTCTAGAGGAGGAGGAAGGTTATAATTTGAAATAAGAAAATAATATGTAAAAATAAACACTTCTTCTCTGCCTATGCTTCCTTGACGGATCAGGGGAAAGAATGGGTGGTTTTTATTGGAGGAGAGGTGCCAAAAGGCTTATCCTTATCCCACGAGAAATGAAATCAGGCCTTGGAGTCCACAAGGAAAAGAATGCCTTTGTATGACAAGAAAAATATCCAATGCATCCCTGTGGCCAGTGATCCACCTAAGATTTCCTAACAATTCTGCCTTGGGTTGTCAGCGTAGGAAGGCCCTTTTGGTTATTTCCTTAGTTGTTTCTCAACTTTGGGCCCGAACTATAGGTAGCAAGCTTATTGATTGAAACGCGATTTTTCAAAAAATCTCTTCTTTTGAAATCCGTTAAAGAACTTTGATTTTTTTCAAAAGATCTTCAAAAAATTATTTTTTTAATGAAAATGATATGAATATATTTTTTTGTTAAAAAAAACTTCTGCCCTGCAACTTTCTCTTCATTGATTCTAGATTTTGGTTAAAGGTAAACACCTTAAAAGTGGGAGTAAATTAAGAATTTTAATCTAATAAAAAATTTCAAAAAAAAAAATCACCAATATGTTCATTACCCAAGAAAATAAGCGCAAGCTTTCTATGTTTCCATAACAGCATAAAACTTCTATATTTCCCCCTATCCAACAGTCCATTCTAAATGGACGGCTTAGATGGCCCCAATCACAATGTCAACGTCCATATTATTGTACTTTTAATTTTTCTTATACAAAACATTTTGACGACAACATTTGGGCGTCCAATCCTCACTTGAACTCGCACCTATAAAAAATATATTCCCAACAAAATAAAATATCTAGAATGCCCCTGAAAGTTTTAGGGGTATTTTGTTCATTTTATTTTATCAAAAATATTTTTTTAATATTTTATTTAAGTGCTCCCCATTGAGATTATGACACGTACTAAATTTCATATTCATATAATTAATACAAAAAAATTAGAAATAAAATACTCTAAGACGAATGGTTAGAGGCTCACTTGATCTAAATTGGACGTCTGGATATCAGGGGAAGTACAGAAGTTTTATGTTGTAGGGGAAGCTTAGAAACCTTTCCCAAAAAATAATCCATCAAAACAACTATATATCTCATAATAATAGTTAAAGTTAGAGGAAGAGTCATCATCATAATTATCAAAGCATTCTCAACTAATTGGGGTTAGTTGTACAAATCTTGATCTACCATTATGCTCTATTATAAGTCATACTCTCAGTAAGGCAATAAATCTCTATATCTTTTCTCATTACTTCCAACCATGTCTTTTTGGGCCTACTCTTTGCCCTTTTTTAGCCTTCCACTTGAATGAACTCGTACCTCTTAACAGGTTATGTACTTGGTTTGCACCATACGTGGTCAGCCCACCTAAGTTTACTTTCTCTCATCTTATCGCCTATTAATGTCAAACTTCAATTTTCTTAGATGTATTTATTTTGAATTCTGTCCATTCTTATCTTGACGCTCATCCAACTCGATATACAACATACATGGCCAGCCCACCTAAGTTTACTTTCTCTCAGCTTGTCGCCTATTGGTGTCAAACTTAAATTTTCTTGGATGTATTCATTTAGAATTCTATCCATTCTTGTCTTGACACTCATCCAAGTCAATATCATCATCTCAACTGCACCTATTCTATGGGAGTTAGAGGAAAAGTAACCCAATAAAATATATTTGTTTTCTCTAAACACAATGCCGTTATAAAGAGCAACAGAGAGATTTAGTGACAACTAAAGATTTAGGCTGCTAAGAATTCAGGATGAGCTTTGAATATTTAGATGTCCTCATGTAGTTTATTGTTTTCTTTCTATATACAGAAGTTTGATTAATTTCACCTTTTTAAAAAAAATTTATTGATGATGTATACAACATAAAATTTTGGATAGACCAGTATTTTACATTTTTGGGTTTTTGTATTTTAGTTAAATGCAATTCTTTACTAAAGGCCTTTTTTATTTTTTCTTTGAACAATAATCTCATTTTTTGGGTCACCAATCTTATAATAGTATGGTTGTTGTTTTGTGTCGTGACAACAGAGTAAACATTGTTGCAATATTTATTGAAAGTTTAGATAAAGTTTTTGCGATATGTATTTTTACCCGATTTTCCACCTTCAAATTTTTGGAGTAAAACCGATTTATTACCTAAATTTTGGTGTATTGATACATTATTATTCTTTGACTTGTTTACTAAAAATGACTATCCAAGCCAAATAAAACCAAGTTCAACTTCCAAAAGCAAATAAAACTTACTCAGCTTTCATTGAATATATAGAAAGAAAATTGTTGATTTCTTACTTTTTGGTTGGTGCTCCAAGGTGTGAACAGATATGGAAACTGTGAACAAATATGGTATCCTGCATAGGCACGATTATGTTGTACACAACTATAACAACCTGTATCTTGCATAGGCATGATTATGTTGTGCCCAACTATAGCAACTTGCAGAGGCATGATTGTGTACTATATATTTATGGAAACTATATTTTCTGGATTTGGAAATCATTAAGTGTACATGCAATTCTTCATGTATAAATCCGCCATGGTAAATCAAGTTTGTATCAATAGAAACAATATTTCCACACAAGGGAGGTGCAGAGATTGTTCTTTTTCATAGAAGAATGTTGATTTCTCTTTCATATAAGAGTACATTTTTTTCTAGCCTTTGTGGATGATAAAAATCATGGTTTGATAAAAATAAGGGAAAGAAAAATAATGTAGAAAAAAAAAAAACGGAAATACAAATGTTTACGTGGTTCGACAAATTGCCTACATCCACAAGACAACAAAGTTCTCTCCCACTAATAAAAAAAAATACCATACAAGTATGGATAATACACAGGATTACAAGCTCTCTCAAGCCAATAACAAGGTCTTTAAGAATACCCACCTAATGACTAACCCAATGACTAAAGAGCTAACCCTTCTCTCTTGCATACTTTTTCCATATTGTTCTCTCTACAAAAGATACCTCTTATAAAGAAGAGTCTCAAGGCCATCCACGTGATAGCGTCTCTCTCCCATTCTTATTTTGATTTGGTTTCCTATCCTATTATTGGGTTCAACAGTAGATTTCTATCTCCCACAAAAATCATGCACTATCCATGCCTCCAAGATTTTGTACTAGATCTTCTCTCATGGCATATCAAAGAAACCACATAAATAGGATCTTCCTTTAGGAAGTTTATCTCAACAATGACTCATGTACCTCTTTCCTTATCTAAAAGACCCACGTGAGTTTTTTATTAAATGGGATTTAGCTTCCCACATTAATAGGAAATAATGTAGTCATTAAAATGTCATCCACCAAAATAGGATATCTCCCAAACTAGCGGAAATTGGCTTCAGGCACCAACATTCTCCCACTTGAAGACAGGTCTCCATTCTGACTAGCCGGTTCCAAGAAATTGATGCCCACCGGTTACTAATCATCAGGTAACTACAAGGCCCATGAAAGATCTACATCAAGTGAACTTCTCTTTCCCTATGGGCATAGTAACATATCCACTGGATTGTCATTAGTATGAATTTTTTGCAATAAAATTATCCATCTTCCATCACATCATAAATAAAGTGATACTAAACATCAATATGTTTAGTCTTGTCATGGAAAGCTGAATTCTTTGCTAAAAACAAGGCATTATGGTTATCACAATGAAGCAGAATACCTTCTTGCACAACTCAAAACTCACCAAGTAATCTATTTAGCCAAATTGCTTCGTTAGATGCATGAGCAAGTAACATGTATTTGGCCTCTATAGAAGACAACGCCACCACAGACTACAACATTGATAACTAACTGCACCACCTCCCAAAGAAAAACATATCCGATAGTAGACATTCCTTTATCCAAATCACCTGCAAAGTCAACATTGACATAACCAGTGACTTTCAAATCCATTCTACTATAACAAATACTTGCATTACAAGTTCCTTTCAAATACCAAAGGATCCATTTTACAGCGATCCAGTAATCATGGCCAGGATTTTCCTTATACTCACAACTCCCACTGGTTGTGCTATGTCAGGTCTAATGCTAACCATTGCAAACATGAGGCTCCCTATTGTAGATGAATACGGTACTCGAGACATCTGCATCTTCTCTACTTCGGTGTTAAGACATTGTTTCGAATACAACTTCATATGCACATGAAATGGGGTACTAACTAATTTGACATTCTGCATATTGAAGCGTCGCAGAACCCTCTCCACATAACTCTTTTGAGTTAATCAGATTTTCCTATTTTTATGTTTCTAAGTACGCTCATCCCAAGAATTCAGTTAACGGCTCCCAATTCTTTCATCTAAAATTCCCTAGCCAACTGAGCTTTAATTATTGCAATATTCTCCTTGCTTGGTCCTACAACAATTATACAATCGACATATAATAACAAGATAGTAAAGCTTCCATCACTATATCTGTGGAAATAAGCACAATGGTCAGCTTCACATCTATGAAAATTCAAGTTCAACATGAAAGAGTCAAATCATTTGTACCAACACCTCGGCTCCTTTTTCAACCCGTACAACAATTTCTTGAGCCTACAAACCAAATTCTCTTTACCTTCCTCAATAAAACTCCCAGGTTGATATAAATTTCTTCTTTCAAGTCACCATGCAAAAATGCAGTTTTCATATTTAATTGTTCCAACTCTAAATCAAGCACAACGGCTATAGTCAAAACAAATCTAATAGTGGACATGCGCACAACAGAAGAAAAAATTTCATCAAACTTAATTCCTGATTTCTGAGCATATACTTTCACAAGCAATCGAGCTTTGTACCTTTCAACAGTATCATGAGGACCATCTTTCTTCTTGGAGACCCACATGCACCCAATTGTGCTTCGCTTCTCTAGTAGTTTGATGAGATCCCATTTTTTATTTTTTCATGGGGCCTCCTCCATCTCTTCCTCCATAGATGCTCTCTATTGACTGGCTTCAATGACCTCACATGCCTCATGATAATAAACTAGTACACCCTCTTCTGTTAGGCAAGCATAAGACAAGACATGGTTGCTAAGCCTCACAAGAGTCTTTTTAGGTCTATCAGATTTTATTAATTCAATATTACCTAAATATTTTTCAAGCTCTTTGACAATTTCAGGTTGTTGGTTCTGACCACTATTTCGCTGGTTCTTATGGGTGCATTCCACCTCAACAGTTTTTGCATATGGCTCGTCTATCTTTTTCTACATGGAATTCTTATTTAAAATAATATCTCGACTAACTATAACCTTGTAGTCAGTAGAATCCCGTAATATGTACCCTTTGTACTATCAACACAACCAAGAAGACACACTTCTTGGATTTTTCATCCAATTTAGTTCTTTTCTCCTTTGGAGTGAAATGATATTCATCACAACCATAAACATGAAGGAAAAAATAATCAGCAAATTTATTTGTCCAAACCTCTTCTGGTGTCTTGCAGTCAATAGCAGAACTGGGAAACCTATTGATTAGCAAACACTATGAACTGCTTCTGCCAAAAAATACCGCTCTAACCCAGTAGCACTCAACATACACTTGGCATGTTCGACAATGATACGATTCATCCTCTCAGCAACACCATTTTGCTGAGGTGTTCCAGGAACTGTCAACTACTTAACAATATCATGCTCGCTACAAAAGTTGTTAAATTCACACGAACAAAATTCTACCCCATTATCTAAACCCACACTTTCTTGAAAAATCATCAATAAAAGTGACAAAATATGTAGCACCCCCATAGAAACAATAAGTGATTCCCATATGTCTGAATGAATCAATTTTAAAAAATCTGAACTTTATGCGGTGGATAAAGAAAATCGTAATTTGTTCTGCTTTCCAAATAAACATGACTTACAAAAATCTAAATTAAAAGATTTTAAACCATGGAGAGGATTTTGATCAAAAAGTACCTTGAGTCTGTGCTCACTCATATGGCCCAAACTTGCGTGGCACGTCATGACAGTACCCACCTCTGCAATATCATCCTCTCCCAAAATTGTTTCACCAACAAATCTTTAGAAATTGCCTACCAACTCTCCTTTCACAACCACTAGTGCTTCTTTTGAAATTTTCAGACATTTATTTTCACCTGTAAATTTGAAACTTTGCTCATCGAATTCTCTCAAGGACAAGCGACTCCTTTTGAGACCTAGACCATGCCTGACACCTAGTGCATATGCCTCCATTGAACATCTTGATTCTCATATCTCCAACTCTCACTATTTTACATAAGTCATTATTTCTCATGTAAACAATCAATCCCTATGTGGAGTCATGTGAAAGGATGCACTTGAATTAAGTAGCCAATACTGCAAAACTTTCTCCCTATACATAGGCAAAACTTCTCCATCTTCAGAAAAGTCAACATCTTCTACTAGATTTCTTTGAGACCCACTTGAACTAGGCTTCTCATAAGAACCAGATTTAGGGGCTTCATGGCTCTCTTTCTGTGCCTTACAATCTTTCTTCATATGGTCTAACTTTCCATAGCTCCAACACTTCACTTTTGTATGCCTTCTTGATTTGGATCTTGACTAATCTCTACCCGTAGTTCTCTCCATTGATCTTCCCCATGCTACAAATACATTCCTAGACGAATCCTGACCAGGCTTTCGCCTAGACTCCTCTATCAGAAGTGCTGAAACAACAGAATCAAATTCAAGAGATTTTGCACTACTAAAATTCATAATTAATCCATCCCAAGATTATGCCATTTAACAAAGTAAAATAGTTTTTTGTCTTCTTCATCAATTTTTACATCCAGTGACATCAACCTGCTAATCAAGGCATTAAATCATTTAATTGCCCTTGCAAAAATGCATCATCACGCATCTTGAGATTGCAAAGTTTCTAACAAGGAAAAATTTTATTAAGAAGAGTCTTACCTTCATAAGCATTTTTCAGCCTGTCCCATAGACTTTTTGCGGAATTTTCTAATGAGACATTGAATAAAACAGACTCATCAAGCGCTAAGAAAATATCCGCCCAAGCTAATTCATCATTTTCATCAATTTCCTCATCACCCATCTTTTCTAATTTATTTTCTATGCCTTTTAAAGCCACTACACAACCATCTTTCACCAACACCGCATGCATATTTAATTTTTAGGTTGAGAAATCTAAACAATTAAACTTTAGAGTTTTATAACTGGATGAACTTCCTAAGGCCATTGTCAAAGATATGTGATCTACCACAAACCTTATGCCCAGCAAGGATCTTAAACAATCCTAAGGCTCTAATACCAATTGTAGAGGATAAAAAACAAGGTTTGACAAAAATAAAAGAAAGAAAAATAATGCAGAAAAATAAAAGAATAGAAACACAAAGATTTACGGGGTTCGACAAGTTGCTTACATCTATGGGGCCGCAAAGTTCTCTTCTATTAATCAAAAAACACCATGCAAGCATGGATACTACAAGGAATTACAAGCTTTCTCTCCGAAACCCTAAAATAGGCTCTCTCTCTCTCAAAAATACCCACCCAATGACTAAAGAACTAAGCCTTGTTCTTGCTTACTTTTTCCATATTGTTCTCTCTACAAAAGATACTTCTTATAACAAGTCCATCCACGTGATGGCCTCTCTCTCCCATTCTTATTTTGATTTGGTTTCCTACCTTATTTTGGATTCAACAATAGATTTCTGTCTCCCATAGAAATCACACACTATCCATGCCTCCAGCATTTTCTACTACATCTTCTCTCATAGCATATCAAAAACACCACATAAATAGGATCTTCTTTTAGGAAGTTTATCTCAACAATGACTCACATACCTCTTTCCTTATCTAAAAGACCCACGTGAGTTTCCTTACTAAATGGGATTTAGCTTCCCACATTAATAAAAAATAATGTAGTCATTGAAATCTCATCCATATCTCCTAAACTAGTGCAAATTGGCTTCACGCACCAACAGCCTTTACCTAGGATATTTTGTAAATCGTAGGTGTTGTTTGGGGGGGCTAAAATTCTATTTTATTAGTAAAAATTGCACTACCATGCGACTTAGATGGCATATAGCTTACTCTTGCATAGCACACTACGCTTACTCTCCCAGGGAAAGACCTAAGAAGATTTTCCGATCTGAACTTCTATGATCTGTTTTAAAATCACTAAATGATATTAAAAATAAAACATTTTGACTTCCAAAATAGACTGTTTAAACTTGAAATGTTATTCTTTTCTGACAAATAAAAAGTGGTACATGCTCATCTCCTCATTATTCTTTTTAAGTGAGAGAGTAAATGTACACAATCTAAGCATAAGATCAAAGTTGTTTAAGAGAGGAACATCAATCTTTTCTGAAAAGAGAAGGTTGTTTTTCCCTCACACAAGGATACCAAACTAATATCTAAAATGAAATGAACAGTTTAGAGAGGACATCAGTTTTGTGAATTTGGAAATTTTATGCTCTTAAAAAAAAGAAAACATGAATATTCTTGTTACTTCTCTTAAACGGAGCTTGCGGTTTATATAATGCATCCACTTAAAAAGTCAAAGGCTCACCTCCAACTTTTGTTGAAAGATGTAGTTTCGGTTTTGAAAACACTTAAAGATTGCTTGGAAAAAAAATTTACTTCTAATTATAAAATTTAGAGCTCCAAAAATATTGTGGATCACTCAAATCTAGAGACACCTCAAAATTTTTGAAAATGGATGTTTTGAACATTGGACAAAAGTAATCTAGTATGGTGTATACAATTTTAAATTTTTTCTCTCACCAACTAGAATACTTACAATAGTCCAATTATAATAAAATCGACTTAAAAGAAAAGAATAAATAAATAAATCGGTTCTCACTTGATGCCTCTATTTATTTTCTTTTATTGAATAAAACAAACACAATACTTGATGGGAATAAGAAATAAAATACTGTCAACCATAAATCAAAATGTCGGAAGATTACCTCAACCGAATTTAGTACACCCTACAATGCGTCTCATCCTCCAATGGCGCATGGGATACACCCTACATCGGGTCTCTTCCTCCAATGACGCACGGGATCAAAGGTCAATCTCAGATCTTCCAAACGTGGAAAGCTCTGTGTAAACCCCTTCACAAAAATATGAAAACAATAACTACTTCATCGAGCCAAGGTCTCAATGCCTTGCAATTTTATGAGTGGGGTATGTCCACCTCTATAATCTCTTATGTGAACATGCCCCGTATCTTTCTTTAGAGAGATGAGACCTTCAAGAGAGAGAATAATTTCCCCGAGGGTGGCGTGTCACCTTAGAGAGTTTAGATAGAGAGGGAGAGAGATTTTTGGTGTAGAGAATAAGAGGTGAGGAGGCCCCTATTTATAGATTTTTCAGAACGATAGGGTTCCATAGGGCTGGTCATTCTTGTAGATTGATTCTGACCAATTGATCGTAGAAGACTTGTGGGATGAGAAATCTGAGTCATTTGATCATTGGATAAAATAAATAAATAAATAAATCGATTCTCACTTGCTGTCTCTATTTACTTTTTTTTATTAAATAAAACCAACATAATGCTAGATGGGAATAAGAAATAAAATACTGTCAACCATAAATCAAGATGTAGCAAGATTACTTCAACTAGACATAGTACACCCTACACCGTGTCTCATCCTCCAATGGCGCACGAGATACACCCTAAATCGGGTTTCTTCCTCCAATGGCACACAGGATCAATGGTTAATCTCAGATCTTTCAAATATCGAAAGCCCTAGCTAAACCTCTTTACAAAAACACGAGAGCAAGAACTATTTCATCAAGCCAAGGTCTCAATGCCTTAGGCAATTTTATGAGTGGGGACCTCTATAGTCTCTCATGTGGGCGTGCCGCCATATCTCTCTTAGAGAGATGAGACCTTGACCTTGAAAAGATAGAGAGAGAAGAATTTCTTAGAAGGTGGTGTGTCAGCCTAGAGAGAGATTTTTTGTGTAGAAATAAGAGGTGAGGAAGCCCCTATTTATAGACCTTTCAGGGGGATAGGGTTCCATAGGGATAGTTATTCTTGTAGATTTATCCTGACCAATTGATCGTAGGAGACTTATGGGGTGAGAAATCAGAGCCAATTTACTTTCGGATCAGCCATCATGATTTAAACGATGATACGGAACTTTATCTTTCAGTTTCCTAAACATTTATCCCATTTAAAATAAAATATAAAAAATATATATCTTTGTATAAATTTTTTTTATTTATATCTATTCCTTTTAAAAGTATTAATTCATTTACGATTCCATAAGATATATCATATTTATTTATATTCTTTTTAGAAGTTTTAATTTCCTTAGGATTCCATAAGGTATATCATGTTTTTAATTGAATTGGTCAATAAGACATGATCCAAATCAATAAATCCTAAATAAATGGATCTCAAAATTGTAGAGAATTGCCCGCTTTAAGTGAGGCATGCCAACTAAGGTTTTCATAGTAGGCCCCACATATATCCCAATAGGGTCATGATGGGCCCTCATCTATTATATTAATTTTTAATTAAGAAATTGATTTTTCGTATTTAGAAAGTAAACTTTATTTTTCTCTAATTATTTAAGTACTGAAAATTGAATATTTCTTATTTTAAAAATTAATATAGTTGATGAGAGTTCATGGGGGCCCATCCAGACCCCATTGGGATGTAAGTGGGGCCCACCATGGGAGTCGTAGTTGGCACGCCCCTTTTAAAATGGGGAATTCTCTACAAATTTGAGATTCACTTTTTAAAATTTATTGATTTAGATCATGTCTTGTTGACCAAATCAATTAAGAACAAGATATATCTTATGGAATATTAAGGAGATAAGGACTTCTAAAAGGGATATAAATAAACAAGATATGTCTTATGGAATCCTAAAAAGATTATGACTAAAAGGAATAGGTATAAATAAAATAGATCTATACAAATATAGATATTTTACCATATTTTATTTTTTATGGAATAAAGATTTAGGAAACTCAAAGATAAGGTTCAGCATCATCATTTGCATCATGATGGCTTATCCAAAGATTATATGGCTCATATCTCTCACCTCATAAGTCTCCTATGATCAATTGGTCAATGATCAATCTACAAGAATTATTATCCTTATAGAATCATATCCCCTTAAAAAGTCTATAAATAGGGGCCTCCTCACTTCACATTCTCTACACCAAAAATCTCTCTCTCTAAACTCTTTAGGGTGGCACGCCACCCTCTAGGAAATTCTCTCCCTCTCTTGAAGGTCTCATCTCTCTAAAGAGAGATAGGGGCATGCCCCCATAAGAGACTCTAAAGGCAGACACAACCCACGCATAAATTACCTATGGCATTGAGGCATTGGCTCGATCAAATAGTTTTATCTCATAGTTGATCAGCTTTGTCCAACTTTCATTGATAGCAGAGTACAAGGTTCAGTCCAGGGCTAGTGTTTGTGCATTCGGCTGAAGAAAAGCACATAGCAAAGGTGGAGAAATATGATGACCAGCGCAATCTTTCCAACAAGAATAGTGAAAGAGTTTATTTGGCAAAGGATGATGAATTCATAAATCTATTCCTAAATCTATCCATTGAAAGAGTAGGTGATTTTGATATCAAGGATGAGAATGTTGGATACAGTGATATCCAAAATCACCCACATAAGGAAATCCCATACTAAGTGAGATTGAGTAGATTTTGACAAGTTTCCTAAAAGAAATAGAAATTCGAAAAGATTATGACCCTGGGATATATCTCTTGGTTCTTGAGATATATGTAACATCTATAAAAAGTTTCTTACTTACTATAGATTTCTAACCTTATATATATATATATCTATGAAGAAAGATAAAACAATATGTGTGCCCTATTCAAGTCACCATGTGAGAAAGGTGGTTTCCTCGAG
>NW_006497891.1:2035663-2051118 GCF_000471905.2 Amborella trichopoda
TTATATACTATTATGTTATAGTAATACTATATTATATTATGTTATATTAATAATACTAATATTATGTATTTATATTATGCATAGTGATTAATGATCAACAAAAAGTTTTCTTTCACTTTTTAACAAAGGAATAGGAATTTTTGTTGAAAGATTAGTTTCTAAACTTTTCATGAAAAGTGTGAAACAAACGTGGAACATTTTTTTCAAAATCTAAAAGAATACTTTCAAAAAATCAAACACACCCTTATAGTGATTTACGTACGGACCTTAAAATTTATAAATAAAATACGAAATGCTCCACTTATATGTGAAAATTACAAAGAAAGTCGATCAACTTTTTTCTTTTCTTTTTTTTAAATTGCCCCTCAATAGACTAAATTTAGATTTTTCTTTTTTGCTTTTCTATTTTTCATTAGTAGAACAGTGCCTTAAAGTTTGGGGCACTGCCCTACTAACAAAAAAACTAAAAAAATTTTAAAATATATTAAAATTCGGGTTGACCGAGGGGTAATTTTGAAAAGAAAAAAAAAAGGCATGTTAATTGTCCTTCTTTGTAATTTTCGTCTACAAACGGAGAATTTTGTATTTTACCTAAAATTTTAAGATCCATACGTAAATCACTCTAAATTTTACTTCTAAATTTTACTTCTATGTTCTTGTGATACAAGACCCTGCTACACATCACATTGTAAGCATCCCAATTTTACTTCAGCTCTTAGGAACAAAGGTTTTAAAAAATAGATCAGTGACTCGAATCGGTCTCTCCCATACTCGTGTCGGATCGGCAGATTGAATCGAAGAATTAACCGAATCGGAATTTTTTTTTCTCAAAACATTTTATAAAAATCACTATAAATTTCTAAAAATAATGTTATGTTAGTTTGTAAAAGAAATTAGGAGTGGTGCATTATGTATTTTCATTACTTTGTAAAAATAGGTGAATATTGAGATGCTATTTTTTAGTGTGGATGTCTGTATAATTATTAGTTATACTATAGTATTATAATATTACATCAAAATAATTTAAAATATTAGAAACACTTCCATATTATCAAATTAAAATAATAATTTCCCATATAAAGTTACATAAGTTTCATATCAAAGTAACAAACATTTATTAATTGGCTTTACTCGTTCAAAACTATCACAACCTAACTAACTATAACAACATATACATAAATTGAAATTGTTGGTTTATAGTTTATAATTATTTTACTATACAAATAAGAACAAATCTAAAATGTCGCATTATTTACAGCTATAAAAAAAATAATACGTTACACAAGTTACAATGTAAATAAATTAATAAATAAAATACAAGATTTGGTTATCTATGTATAACTATTAATTATAATACTATAATAAACATGATTAAAAAATTATTAAAAAATATTTCCATACCATATGATTCAAAACAAAAATAAAATCCCCAATAAATTTTAATATTATGATATTAAAAATAAAAAATAAAAATTATTTTATCCTAAAAAATGAAAACAAAGATATCAATTTTTTTAAAAAAAAAAACTCTCGACGACACGCAACAACGAAAAAAAATAATAATAATAATATGGTAATTAAAACCTACCATTGGTTTTCATATTATTCATTTAATTAATTAGTGTGCCATATATTAAATTTAATTACAGTAACTTCAAGGCTTAAAAATTCGCCGTCCCACTTCGAGCGCTTTGTTGTACGCCATATTTTTATGGAAAAATCACAAAAAACCCCAAAAGCACACTTTTTATGCGACTTACTCCCAACCAAGCTTTTTCTCTCACTTTATTTCTCCAAAACAAAATTTCTATGCAAATACTCCCAACGGAAAAAGTTCAGTTTTTTTAGATGGAAATACCCTTCTCGTACACAAAAATCATTTTGGTCAGATTTGACGTTGATTTTTTTACCCCAGTAGCACATTGCCGGAGTGCACTATCACATTGCCGGAGTGCGCAACTGCTGGGCTGCCCTTTGCAATTGCCGGACCACACTTTACAACTGTCGGGCTGCCCTTTACAACTGTCGAACCGCCCTTTTCAATTGCCGGACCGCACTTTACACGGTGCCAAAGGCCTACAGCCGGACCGCACTTTACGCAATGCCGGAACTTTACTGCCAGACCGCACTTTTCATAGTGCTGGAGCGTTACTGCCTGACCACACTTACACGGTGTCGGAGCCCCTATTTTGGGGGATAGAGGAGAGAGAGGCGTGGGTAAGGTAAAAGTAAAGGAGGGTAGTTTAGGTATTTTCTATTTTATTTTTTAGTTGGGGGTTTTTACATAAAAGGTATACTTTCGGTTGAGGATAAATTGCATAGAAATTATAGTTTTAGGGTTTTTTTATAATCCTTTTTATTTTTATTGCCTTAACGCTTAAATTTTATTGCAAGTCATTGTCGCACATCATATATTTTAATGAGTAGAAAGCTCTATAAAGTGCTTGAATCCCATGCCTCAAATGCCACGGGGTAATGGGTGTAGGATGTGGGGATTGCTTGCGGAACATGCGAGGAAAGGCCCTTTAATTTTAATGACAAAGATGACGGTTTACAATAAAATGATAAAAAATGTGGTATAAAATGATAAAAAATGTGGTTCACAAAAAAAATTGATAATGAAATAGACGAAGATGACGGTTTGCAATAAAATAATTGAAAAAACGTGATTCTAAGAAGAAATGACAAGGATGATGTTGTATGCCGGATCTCGATTTTGTATCAAAAAAATCGGCGAATTCCGTTTAAAAAAAAACGTGATTCTCAAAAGAAATGATAAGGATGATGTCGGCGAATTCCGTTTACATGACCGTGCATCCGATAAAGATGATGTCGGCGGATTCCGTTTAAATGACCGTGCATCCGATCTAGCCGATTCCCGATCCAAATCATCTGAGACACCAACTTTTTAAACTTTGTTAGGAACAAAGGTGCAATCTATCGACCAAAGTCGAGCAATATTTTCCGACGTCCGAATGATGTGTGCGTCCCAAGTTCGATCCTTTCAAATGAGTGCAGTGCATTTATGCCATTTTCTCTTTCCTTTTCTTTTTCGAATGATATCCGTGGATTTATGCTCGTAGATTGTGATATATTAGAATGTGTTTTCATGTAATGTGGTTAGAATGTATTCCGCAATGTACACTCTTAGAATGGCTCGGGCCTCGCCCATTTGCTTATGTATTTGTATTGATTTTAGATGGATGAATGATTCTCTCTTACCCCGTCAAAAGAAAAAGAAGGGAAATTATCAGAAATATAATTTAATTTTTGTTTAATTAAAAAAATACCATAAATTTTCAGAAACCTCATCCACACTTTTTTTTCTCAATTTTAGCATTTTTCTTACCAAAATAACCTTTATGGTAGTCGTATTATCATAATGACGACCACATTATGGTATTTTAAGTACTATAATGACCAGGCTAAGCTTTACCGTACTTTAAGGGCCTGTTTGATAACTGGAAGCAAGTTCAGGAAATATAAATTGGAAGTTTTTTAAGTTTTGTGAACTTAAGAAGTTTCTGGTTTCTGTGTTTGATAACCTCCTTGGGACGTAAAGAAGTTCTTGGTTTCTGTGTTTGATAATCTGATGGGAAGTTAAGAAGTTCCTGGTTTCTATATTTGATAACCTCCTAAGAAGTTAAAGAAGAACTGGGTATCTATATTGGATTAGAAAAAAGATTGGCTTTCATCCCATTAGCAAGAGTTACATTTTTCATATGTCTACCACTAATACCACATGAGAAAATTGTATTTTGGTTTCCAAACCGGCCTATAGTCCTTACCAAAAGAAATATCATGGAGCAGATATCATCTTGAAGTTTTCCAAACTCAGTGGCAGTCATGTAATTTTTATAAAGCGCATATCATTTTGAAGTTTCCTAAATCAGTGGCAGTCATGTAACTTATTTTCTACTTCTTTTTTTTTGTAAAGAATAGGTGCACATAGTTTCTTTTTTTGCAAAGAAGTATGGACATGCATGAAGACAAGCAAACTCCATAGAGAAATGTAGTCTACCTTTGTGAGATTTGTAGTCTCTATTTGATTCTTGTAACAATTTTTTGTTTGCATGATTTTGTTTTTGTGCATTCACTTTTTCAATATATATTTTTTGATAACTTTTCTCAAAATATATAGTACTTATAAACAGCAAAAAAGAAAAATGCAAAATGTGTCATATCATGGCATTGGAACCAAAAAGATCTTTTCATAAAGAAATAAAATGTAAAATGCATAACAGAATAAATTCACTAATCAATGAACATTTGAAGATTTGCATGCTATGTGGCCCAATGGATAAACTACGAGTGAAGTTTATATGCAAGACACTTGGGGTCAAAATATTGAAACTCTATGGAGGCATTAGATGTTTTATAAAAGGGATGTATAAAATATCCAATGCACTACATAAAACTATACTCCATCGGGGTAATCCACATTTGATGAAATTATGAGTGGTGATGAATGAGTGATGATGAAGAGGTAAGACCCACCATTGTGATCATATCCTGTTTTAGGGGGTTCCAGTCACTCTTTATACCATTTATTATTTCATTGGACAAGGACCACCTCATGGAATATGCAAATGAGTAGTCATTGGATATATTATACACTTCCATTCTAGAGATGTAATAACAAATCATAACATGTAATAACTTCAGTATTGATGCATCTGTATCGAGCAATATTCACAATTGATGCGTCCCTAAAAAGAAAACTATGTACAAAACCAACCCATTCAAAAATTAACCTGTAATAGTTTAAACATACATAATTCAAAATACAAGAACTAAAAAATCAACCCATTCAAACACATATGCACAATGCAAGCAGTAAGAAATCAGCCCATTCAATAATAACTTGCAATAACTTGAGCGCTACATATATTCAACACTGATGCATCTGTATCAAGTAACATTCACAATTCATGCACCCATAAACAATAACCTGTAAGAAATCAACCCATTCAAATACACATGCACAATGCAAGCAGTAAGAAATCAGCTCATCCACAATATCCTGCTATAACTTGACCACTACTTATATTCAACACTGACGCATCTGTATCAAGCAACATTCACAATTTGTGCACTCATAAAGAAAACCACATACAAAACCCCATTCAACAATAGCCTGTAATAGTTTAAATATACATAATTCAAAATACAATAGAATGAACACGACATAAAAATTTCATATGAAATGCAAAACAATGTTTAATTACAAGTGCTAGCTACTTAGGTAGGCCTCCCACAACTGCGTCGCTATGGCATCTCACAGATTTACGCCAATGTCATGATCAACATGCCCTTGAGTTAATTGTGAAAAACCATCATCTCCGTCAATTACGAGTTGACTCTCAACCCTCCTTCGAAAACGTAGCTCCCTTCTGCTATCGGCTCCCCGAGTCATCATGATGTAGTTGTGCAATATTACACATGCAATAACTACATCAACCTGTGTTCGTAAAGGATACTGCATTTGATTTTTGAGTACGTGAAATCTAGCCTTCCAAATGTAAGATATAAGATTACCACCAACCGACGCTGTTGGGGATCCATAACTAGAAATAGAAGAAGGTACCCACATTAAATTAAAGCAATATTTTTAATCAAACCATAATATGAAAGAAGCCATGCACATCTATAAAGAAAACCATGAAGCAACATTTGACATTAAATTAAAAGAAACCATCCACATACAAATGAAGGAATTTATCTAACACATATTTATAAAATGCAAGCCATAAAGTAATCTCTATCAAGCCATAATAAAAAAGAAGCCATCCACATCCATAAAGAAAATCATGAAGCAACATTTGACATTAAATTGAAAGAAACCATTCGCATACAAATGAAAGAATTTATCCAATACATATTTATAAAATGCAAACCATAAAGTAATCTCTATCAAACCATAATATGAAAGAAGCCATCCACATCTATAATGAAAACCATGAAGCAATTTTTTATATTAAAATGAAAGAAACCATCGAATTACAAATGAAAGAAGTCATCCACATACATATTTATAATATGGAAACTATAAAGTAAACATACTCAATTAAGTATTTAGAGGTGTTTCATCTCTTCATTCAAGTAAGCTTTTCGTATCCTTGAATCCGGTATGTTTAATAACATCTCTGCCTTTGTAGAATCTAGGAAGATCTTTGCCGCCGTTACAAAGACATTATCACCAACTTCACCTGCTCTCCACATGTCTTCAACAATCTTCAAGGCATCTTTCCTAACCTTGGACGGAACATCTACCACAGGAGTACTACTGTTACCTGCGGTTTCACTTGCTAGCATCTTAATGCTATCGGCCACTTCTATCATGACTTTAGTCATGGAGTCATTGAAGGTGGGTTACTTTAATCGCCTTTGTGTTCCTATAGGAGTATGGGATCGTCGTCTTTTTTATCCAGATGATACTGGGCCATCAGATGAGGATGAGCTAGATTGGACTTGAACTTCTACGAGGGGGTCATTAGAGAATGGAGTTTCGAGCCTTTTTGGCTCAATTGTAATGCCACCCCCAATCGATTTGTACCTCTCATCTGCTGTGTTGCCCTCATAGATCTTACTTAAGAGCGAATATCTGGGCAAAGTCTTGTTATGATATTTATTTGCCCATTCATTATCCTGCATATAAAAGATCATAAATTATTTTTAGCAATATTCGTATTTAAATATATTCAAAAATTTTAAAGCCTATGCAAATGAGTAATTATATACCGCTAAGTAGTCAATCCAAACAGCTCTCTCAACAATTACTATCATCCTCCTTGCATCCCATCCAAACCCGGATACATTCATAACTTTTTTATGTCACTGTACATGGTTTTGAAAAACTTATACTTGCTCTTTGACTTACTTTTCGTGTTTAATGGACCAAATTTAATTGTCATTGCTTCTACCATCCGATTCCAGGAACCTTTTTTAAAGCCCCCCCGCCCTACCTTGGATACAACCCTACTCTTCTTTTCCATAAGGTCAATGAAATGATCATCTTCTGCCTATGTCCATTGCAAGTATGTTCATTCCCTATACTTGATGACGTGTTTGGATCCATTCTAAAATAAGGAGACAACAAATTTATTATATTCTATATAATCATATGTTGTGTGCTCTCTCTCTCTCTCTCACTCACTCTCTTGGCAAGATTACAATGGCACACGACATTTGAACATATATAAAATAACCTGTAATAGTTTAAACATCCATAATTAAAAATGCAAGAACTAAGAAATCAATCCATTCAAACACACATGCACAATGCAAGCGGCAAGAAATCAGCCCATTCAACAATAACCTGTAATAACTTGGGCACTACTTCTATTCAACACTGGTGTATCTGTATCAAGCAACATTCACAACTCATGCATCCATAAAGAAAACCATGTACAAA
Organism: Amborella trichopoda; assembly: GCF_000471905.2. The sequence continues at coordinate 2,043,078 of NW_006497891.1, forward strand.
ACCAACCCATTCAATAATAACCTGTAATAATTTAAACATGCATAATTAAAAATGCAAGAACTATGAAATCAGCCCATGCAAATACATATGTACAATGCAAGCATCAAGAAATCAGCCCATTCAATAATAACCTGTAATAATTCGAGCGCTACTTATATTCCGCATTAGTGCATCTGTATCAAGCAACATTCACAACTCATACATCCATAAAGAAAACCATATACAAAACCAACTCATTCGACAATAACCTGTAATAGTTTAAACATACATAATTAAAAATGCAAGAACTAAGAAATCAGGCCATTTAAACATACATGCACAATGCAAGCAGCAATAAATCAGCCCATTTAATAATAACCTGTAATAACTTGAGCACTATTTATATTCATCATTAGTACATCTGTATCAAGCAACATTCACAACTCATGCATCCATAAAGAAACCATATACAAACCAACCTATTCAACAATAACCTGTAATAGTTTAAACATACATAATTAAAAATACAAGAACTAAGAAATCAGCCCATTCAAATACACATGCACAATGCAAGTAGCAAGAAATTAGCCCATTCAACAATAACCTGTAATAACTTGAGCACTACTTATATTCATCATTGGTGCATCTGTATCAAGCAACATTCACAACTCATGCATAATTACAAATGCATAATTAAATATGCCTATGGAGGACCCATTGCGTACTCATCCACTACCAATGGAGGACTCATTGCGCGGTGGCCAGCATCAGAATCAGATAACAGAAATGCAGTAACCACTACCAATGGAGGATCCTTTGCGTAGTGCTCAGAATCATAAGCATCAGTATCATAAATAGAATCAGATAACTGAATCAGACAGTATTAGTGTCACATAAGGGCGTTTCCTGCAATTTAAGGCAGTGACATCCTATCAAAAACAGTGTCATAACTCTCAATTTGTTTGGAATTTAAAGATAATTTCAAAACAAAGTTTTTGCTATACATAGCAATCTTTCGAATAAGGGTAGTTTAAGAGTAATTGGACCTTATTTGGCCCCTCAAAATACAAAAGAACAGAGACACTTCATCTGAAAACTGTTGTGTAGTAAAGATGATGACATATCTTTGAACTTCTATCCATAACTCAAAATCAAGAAGGAATTTCCAAAAGTGCTAAACACGTGAGTTCACGTTAATTTATAGAATTTTCAAATGGCAGTGGTTTGGACTAAAATGAGTTCCATTTGATCATTAAAAACTTGTGGCAACAGATGCGAAAATTCTGAGTTTCTGTGAAATCTGTCAACAGTGACATATCCACACTTTTTAGAATATAAATCTCCAATTATGCAAAATTTGGACAAGACTAAAACATGAAAATTGTATTGCACTCGTGTATCTTGCAAATGGCTATAATTTTAAGTATTTTGGACTTCATTTGGCCAAACAAAACTTCAGTTCACCAAGAGTGATATTTCTGAAAATTGGTAGGATCTATCAACAGTGACACAGGTGCATAAAATAAAGCACAACTTTCAAATTATTCAGAATCTCAGCTAGGCCCAAACATGAAGATTAAAATAGAATCAGAGACCTTTCTAATGGTGGCAATTTGAAGAAATTCTGACACCATTTGAAGATTTTTTCATAGCTTCAAACATGTATTACAAATTATGCACAGTCCCTGGATTTTCATGTCACAGTCATAGCATGCTTTAAAGATTTGTTCATAGCTTCAAATTTTCATTAGCAATCAGCATGCAACCTTTTTTAACACATAATAGCTACATATGCCCCATTGATTCACAAGTTTTTCCCCAATAAATTGAAGGGTTTCATTATTCATTTCATCATACAAAGGCAAGCCATTGTTGCTCGAAAAATCATTAACAAAACAAGTCATTTATCATGATAATCGATTTGCCCTTAACTAATGCCAAATATTGTCATAAACTTCTCTCAATTTTCATTAGATACATATAGGCACATGATCACAGATTTTTCTATGAAAATCGGGAAGATTTGGGGCTTACTCAAGTCAAGCAAAGACAAACTATGTTGCTGGAAAATCACAGTGTAACAGTGTACATAAACTCTCATTACACATGCTCATTTTATGTGTATGACAGTCTAAAGAATTAGCCGACGCTAAATACTTGGGAAAAGGCTCTCACGATGATGTTGAGTACAGTCCCATGAGTAACGCCTAAAAAGAGTTCGAGATGAAATTTCAGAATTTTTTTTCATAGCTCTGACAAGTCTAGAATTCAATATTAAATTATGACTGAAATTGATCAAATTCCTTCTAAGATAAACAAAACACTCAATTTCAGTATGAGAAATTATAATGCAATAATGAAGAATCAGTGTAAAACCACTAGAATCATGGATTAAACATAAGTACATGAAACTAAGAACTAATATCACAACAAAGAGAGCTATTCCACCACAAAAAGAGGGGAAAAAAAAAAGCAAAAATATAGCGTAAGCTGATAAACAAGCTTAAATTTCGCGTAATGACTCGAACATACCCATAAAACCCTAAAAATTTACAATGTTTAAGCTTAGATAAAAGCTTAGAAATCAATTAATTGATCAAAGGGAATCTCAAAAAGCCCTAGAAATGGTTAGGGAGAAGCCCTATAAATAGTTTTGGTTTTCATGTTCAGATCTACGAGATCCGAGCTCAATCCAAGTTTTCGAGAGAAAAAATTTACAGGAGTGGGCTCTTTGGTACTGGTTAAAATTATAATTTTGTAAAAAAAACCCACTTCCATTTTTGCCTTCTTTTTTTTTGTTAAAAATGAAACGAGAAGGGAGCTGTAAAAATAGTTCTCAATTTTTCATTCTCACAAAATTCAAAAGAAACAGGTATGTACGTGATCAGAAGTTAACAATGGATTGTCGTTAGTAATGGACGTAGTCACATCACTGATGAATTAAATAAATATTAGAGTATTTTTTTTTTTTCCTTTTTCATTTTGTTCTCTTTGTATTAAGGGCACGATTTCTATGAGTCTATGTACAAGTGAGTCACATCTTAAAAAACTATTTTTGATATGGGTTTTTGGACTTAATTTTTACGGACATGTAATCTCTAACATGGAGATCATGAATATGAATAAATAAATAAAATTTGAAAATTAAAAATAATAATTTTATTAAGAAAACATTTGAACCGTTAGTTTCATTTGTTTTTAGATGGACCACCTATTTGCATTCATCTTTAAGATGGTTGCTTTATATCTTGGGATTGCATATTGTACAAATGCGATCTTGTGCTCTTATCTCAAGATTAAGACTGAGATTCACGGGTTGACTTGCTCTCGAGCAGGTAACCGGTAACCCAATAAGGCCACCCAATTTTGAAACAAAGTACTATGTAGCTCTCTAGTCGATGAACTATCTTTTACTCTACAAGAAAAAGGTCGCTAGAGGTCTCTTTCCTACATGAGCAGGCTAGAAAAACCAAGGCAACTCTATCTTTCTCTCTCTCCACAAGCATCTCTCTTTTTTTTACCGATTTTACTACTTTAAAAAAAAAAAAACCACAAAAAAAACCACAAAAAAAACCCTTCATAAGAGCCCTACAAGTACAATCAATTTACCACATTTGCATGGACAGTTTCACAAATTCCATACTGGAGTTTCCATATTGATAGATTCATATAACATTAAATATTCATAATCTACCAAGGAGAATTACATCCAATACACATAAGCTATAGCAGTGAATTCATCATAGAAGCACTCACATAAGATTTCAAAACCAACCCACTATTTCAATTTCACAATACTTCAATTTCACCAACACACACATGCGTGTGTGATGTAAGAGAGAGAGAGAGAGAGCATGGTTATTTATAGGCATTTAGCAAATTATAATATTATACCCATTAATCAACAGCCATGAAAAGAGAAGCCCAAAATACAACAACATTTGAGAAATGAACAAAAATCAAATGATCCATGATCAAAGAATACGACCTCAAATAATCGAATAGAAACACTAAGTTCCAGCAAACATTAGGGTGATGAATGGATGATTAGGAGCAAAGAATAATCACCATTTATGAGATATCTTCTCTACCCAAGTAGTATTTACATTTAAGAGATAAAATCAAGTTTATGACAAACATAAGTTACATTGTGTTGTTTAGTCAAGAAACTAGGGATGGAAACAATTTATCAGTATCACATAGATAATCTGAAAATTTCTAAAATCTTATCTAACAAGTAATGATAAAAAAGCAACAAGTTATAATTATAATTAAGCCTAGTGGTTAAAAAAACGAATCGGTGCCCCTGATCGGGCACCCCAAAAACCTATCCAGAATGGTGGATAAGCGATCCAGATCGGAAATCAGCCAAATCGGTCGGATTAAGCTTTAAAACAAATCTAAAAAAATTATTCAAATTCATTATAAATATTGTTTTTTAGGAATCCAATAAGAAATCGAGATACTACATTATTAATTGTCATTTTTTTCATCAATATGTGAATATTGAGATATTTTTTCTCTGTATGAACTTATTTTAACGATTAAATTACATCACACAAAATAAAAATCACGCAACCATCATTGATGAAGTATATAATCATACATGGACTACAATAAAGAATGGTTTTTTTATAAGAATATTTTAGTTTTTTTTTAACAAAAACCTTTTATTTTTTTACAAGAAATGTTTGTCGTATTACATTTTTTCTTGTTTTTAGCAAGAACCTTTTTTTTTAACAAAAAATACTTGTTGTATTATTATTTTTATATAAGAACTTTTTTTTTTGACAATAACATTTTGTTTTTTTTTACAAAAACCTTTTATTTTTTTGACAAAAAAAAGAAATTTGAAAAGAAAAATAATTGATAAGAACCTTTCATTTTTTCTAATAAGAAACTTTTTATTTTATTGATAAGAAAAAAATTTGACAAAAAGAAAAATTGATAAAAAAAACCTGTCCTTTTTTTTATAAGAAAAAAATTTGATAAAGAGCGAAATTGATAAAAAAAACCTTTCATTTTTTTCTTATGACAAAAAATACTTGTTGTATTATTATTTTTTTATGAAAACGTTTTTTTTGACAATAGCGTTTTATTACTTTTTATTTTTTTGACAAAAAAATGAAATTTGACAAGAAAAATAATTGATAAGAACCTTTCATTTTTTTTTTATAAGAAAATTTTTATTTTATTGATAAGAAAAAAATTTGACAAAAAGCGAAATTGATAAAAAAAAAACCTTTCATTTTTTTTTATAAGAAAAAAATTTGACAAAAAGCAAAATTGATAAAAAAAACCTTTCATTTGTTTCTTAGGACAAAAAATACTTGTTATATTATTATTATTATTTTGAAAACTTTTTTTTTGACAATAATGTTTTATTACTTTTTATTTCTTTGAAAAAAATCTTTTATTTTTTTGACAAAAAAAAAAAATTTGACAAGAAAAATAATTGATAAGAACCTTTTATTTTTTTTATAAGAAACTTTTTATTTATTGATATGAAAAAAAATTGGCAAAAAGCAAAATTGATAAAAAAAACTTTCATTTTTTTTATAAGAAAAAAATTTGACAAAAAGCAAAATTGATAAAAAAAACCTTTCATTTTTTTTTATAAGAAAAACATTTGACTTCAAAAAATAAATTTGATAAGAAAAATAATTGATAGGAGAACCTTTCTTCAATTTGACATCAATTTGACAAGAAAAATAATTGATAAGAGAACCTTCCTTGTCGAGGGGATTCGAACCAACACCCTCCACAAGCAAAAGGCATTTGATAACCAATGAGCCACATTTTATTTAATAGTATTAAAAGCGCATACAAAATATATAATATATTAATGTTTCAAGTTAATACATTCACATTATCCCACATCGAAGAGGTAGCAGAAAGTTGTAGAAAATAAATACATCTTTGTACCCAACGAGAATAACGCATGTGAAGTGAGGAGAGTCACGTGGTGAGGTGTGCGGACCTTAGGTTTCTGTAATTTTTAAAATTTACAAAAATGCTCATTGAAGAATCGGCGGGCCATGAAGTCATAAATCGAAGAATCAGGAGATTCATGATGTCACATAGCAATTTACGGCATGGAATCGCCGGTTCTTCTCTAGAACCGGGCGATTTTCGGTATTTCACTGGAAGTGGTACACATTGAATCCCGAGTCGATTCGGGCGAGTCCGGTTCGACTCGCTGACTTTTGAATTACTGGTTAAGCCTCTTCAAACAATGCGAACTACGGAATATGTTTGCCACTTAAGTTATTTGTCAAAGAAATGCAAATAATGACCCACATGAATTGGTTAAAGTTTCCCATATCTACACAGTTAAAAAATAACAATTCTGAAAACATGAGAAAATGAGTCCTCGGGATGCAATTATAGAATACAAGAACCTTCGGGCAGCCAAGAAACATAAATACATAATAGCTCCATATCTCTGAATTTCTACCACAAAATATAAAAAAAAGGCATTAATTCCTAGAAGTCGAGTTTTTGAAGTTCTAAATAAAACTAGAGAAGCCTGATGAAATTTGTTTGTTTGATGGTGAAGACTCATGAAAATGAAACATTCAAGCAAGTTTCCCTGAATTTTTTACCAAAAGCCGGATAAAATGAATGAGTTGAGGTGAGATGTATTGTTTGCAAAAAAACTTGATGGGCCCTAAAAGTTCCACAATAGCATATGATCCATGTAGCATAAAACTGGAGAAAAATAGACAAAATCGAAAAATAAATAAAGTTCCTCAATAAGAACAAAAAATTTCCAAAGACAGACTAAAATGTTCTATGGAACCTGCAAGTCCCACATTGATTTGATTCTAAGTAGGGAATAGATAAAATGGGTCTTAGAGGGAAAAAACAAACTTTTAAAGATAATATTTGGAAAGAAGTCTAAAAAACCCTGAAACATTTTGGAAATAAGCTTTAAACCCAATAAAATTAGTGGAAAAAATTGCTGAAAATACATTTATTTCTATGTTTCTCATCTAAAATATATGCGATGGGCACAATCAACTCTCTATAACTCAAGTTTTCTAAGTTTCTAACCTAATCACAGTGAAATAGAAGCAAACAAAAAGCATGTTTCCCAACCAAGATCTTTTACCGCAGAACGTATGGCTTAGTAGTTGCAGAATTGGAAAATCATATCTTGGCTAAAAGAGAAACCCCAATCCAACAAAATGGTAGAAACAAAGCCATAAATATAATTCTTCTTAATCAAGCTCTTTACAAAAACTAAGGTCCCAGGAATTGCAGATGCAGAAGGCATAATATTATGGAACCAAAAGAAAAAAGAAAGAAAAGAATAACAAGAACCAAATTCAAGAAAATACTTTCTCACAAAAAAGAACCAAATGCAATAGAACAAATCCACAAGAAACACTTTTTCATACAAGCTCTGTAATTTAATGCCCCTACACTTGTAGAATTGGAATTAGAAGCTACATAAAAAAATAGAAAAACTAAAACCAATAGTGAATTGCAAGATATATGAACCCACAAAAAACTTTTAATTTGGGGTTCTCATTTTTATCAAGTACGAAAAGTTGAGAAGTTCTCAATTTTCAGAAGCCACTTCCTATTATTAAACACGCCCAAAGTACTATAATGACCAGGCTAAGCATTACGATACTTTAAGTAGTGTAATGAACATGCTAAGTATTACGGTACTTTAAGTACCGTAATAGTTAGATGCGACAAATGAGGGAGAAAGTGACCCGGTGAGCATTACGGTCTTAATGTACCGTAATGTTTAGCCTAGTCATTACGGCACTTAAAGTACTATAATGTGGTAGTCATTACGGTAATACGACTACCGTGAAGGCTATTTTGGTAAAAAAGAAAAAAATCAAAATTGAGGAAAAAAATGTGTGTGATGAGGTTTATAAAAGTTGAGGGTTTTTTTCTCTAATTAAACAAAAATTAAAGTATATTTCTGATAATTTCTCAAAAATAAAGAAGAATATGTTAGCAATCTTTCAAAGAAAATGACAATTAAAACTTAGCTCTTTTCCTTATGGGTGCGGTTTGTATAGAGCCTCTAAACAATCAA
>NW_006497891.1:2051138-2067118 GCF_000471905.2 Amborella trichopoda
GACATATCTATAAAAACTTGAAAATCTTAAAAATTGACGATCCACAAATATATTACAAAATGCACTATTTTCAAAACTGGAAAATGTATCTTGATATCGAAATAATCAATTTGAACATCAAAACCACCTTTTCTATTGGAATTTTTGAGGTAGGCTCTAATTTTATTGTTTAGAGCCTCGGCTCAGTATAAACCTTTCCCTTTCCTTATTGTAACCTTTTCATCACAACGTTGGAAACGTTTGGATGCATTTATTGTTTTATTCTATCTTGAGTCCAAAATTTCTCTCTTACCTGATACGATGAAAACTTTTTATCTCAAAAATAATTCTACATTTCTTAAGTAAATTTTGCGGTGTTTGAGGATTTAAAATATTGTCTGCTTTATTTATAGGAGAATCAAAGCAGCCGAAAGTCCTACTTCATGAGGATAACCCTTTTGACATGATCCCCCTTTGAGAGGTAGGTCCACTTCCTTCTAATTCTCTTATTTCTATTTCTAACTTTTTCTGTGGCTTATTATTTCCCCAAAGAGTAGGAAAAAGTTCTTCTTTTTATTTTTTGCGCCAAAAGATATTATACTCTAGGGAGAGTATACTTTATATTTACTCTCTTTATTTACTCCCTCAAGTAAAACCTATGTAGGATAAACGTTGAGACCCCAAATTTTGTGTATGTAACCTCTTCAACCTATAGATTAATTTAATAAAAAAAAAATTCTCAATTGCACCTTTTATGTACCTAAATAAATAATGTCTCAAGATTGAATAGAGATTGTCGAATTATTAAAAGGTGAAACCTAAGTGTTAGAAAATTCAAATTTCAAAATTTTTCTTTTGAAAATAATCATTTAATGATTATTATGTGGTTTCCAAAATTTAGGAATGAAAAAATCTCTCAAATAGGTATTTTGACCGAGGGAATAAATATACACTATGCTTCTGTAGGAGCATAATTTTTTATTTATTTCGCTATTTCGAGGGGTACAAGTAAGTATCCACTTAAGGAAAAAGTTTAGGCTCTAAACAATCAAATTATAGCCCACCTCAAAATTTTTACTAGAAGACGATGTTTTGATGCTCAAATATCCTGAAAGTGATTAGGTCGACATCAAAATGCATGGACATGAGAAAAAAAATAGATTTCAAGTTTTGGAAATAGTGCATCTTGTAACGTATTTTTAAACCGTTAATTTTTAAGATTTTCAAGTTTTCATAGATTTGTTTGATCTACACTATTTTTGAAGTTTTAAATTCTATAATTAAAGATGAAAATATATTTTAAAGCTATCACAAAATTTTCCAATATTTTTTTTTTTGACCAAGATCACTACTTTTATAAATAACTATGAAAAGAAAATTACATCATCAGAGACAAGAAGTGAGTCTCGTCATTTTGAAGGTGTACTTTACTTTTATTGTTTAGAGGGCGGGCTATATACAAACCGCACCCTAATGGGTCGTTTGGGACTTAGGATATAAATAACCTAGATATTAAAAACCTAGCTTTGATCCATGATGGGTTGTTTTGATGACTATCAACGAGCTTTGGGCCTCCTAAAAGAGACACAAAATGAGTGTATCTTTGTTAAAAAAAAAGTTAGTCTCGGAGATGAAGAAAAACTTGCTCTTCTTGGGCCGTGCGCTGCCCGTTGGCTCTTTTCTTTTTACCCAGGGGCTACCTAGTGTGTTTTGAACTTTCCTTCGCCATTGTTACACCCAAAACAAGCTCCGACCTCTCTAATACGATTGAAGCCACAAAACAATCACAATCGATTTTGAACACCATTGTTAGCACATTTTCTAAAGATCGATCACTGCTCTCTATTTATTTCGCCAGTACCAGGTTTGAGCATTGTTGGTCTTTGGTTTCGTTTTTTGTTTTTCTTTTATTTGGGGTTATCATTGAAGGTAGATTAGGTTTCTCTCAGTTTCTGCCTTCTTTTTTATGTTTTTACTGCAATGTTAAGTATTTTTCTAGAGTCCTTTTTTCCCTATCTGATGAATAAATTGCTGCCAATTCTCCCTTTAATTTGATGAAAAGTTGGGACTTTTCTTCTTCTTTTCATTAACATTGTCCAATAAATTTATCTGATTTACCTTCCATAAATCTGATTTTTGTTCACATTTCAAGAAACCAGTCGAATATGGCGCTTCATATTCCTTTTTACATGTAAATGCTATTTTCTAAATCATATGTTTTGATGGGGTGTTAAAAGAAACATCTGGTTTGAGTTTATGGATTTGATGTGGTAATGGTGGAACATAGGATAGATTTGATAGTGTGGTTTTCTTATTAACGAGGGCAGATTTTACCTCATTCCTTTCAAATGATAGCCGTCTACTGTAGATTTCTTAGTCTCATTCCTCCATTATTTATGAGAATTCCTTCGTGATAATCACATGCAATCTCTGAAACTCATCCAGTGCTTTATCAGTACGACTTGTGGTATGTCCCCCACTCGAAATCACTTCAGAATTGGTGGATGTTCAAAACATTATTCTTCCATTGTTCCAAGAAGCCTAGGCACCTCTTAACTAGACTAAAATCAATATTGCAATAAAACCATTGTTTTAAATAGTGGTTTGAAAAACGGATCGGTGCATCGGATTGGGCATCTCAAAAAGCCATCCGGATCTGTGAATCTGCGATTTGGATTGGGAACCAGTCGAATTGGTCGGATTCAGCCTTAAAACATCCAAAAATATTATTAAAATTCATTATAAATATTGTTTTTTAGGAATCCAATAAGAAATAGGGTATTTTATTAAGAACTTTCATTTTTTTGCATCAATATGTGAATATTGAGATGTTCTTTCCCTGTATTAACTACTCTTAACCATTAAATTTACATCGAAGCATAGAACTATCATGGATGAAGTATATCATCATCATATATGGACTACAATATCTAGATTCAAGAAGATACATTTTAGTGCATAAAAAAAATTGATAATAAAATTAAAAACTGCAAGTTTCTATTGCATTATAAAAATATATTTGACGTATGATAAAACTACATTTATGACATATAGAATTGGACCATTTGATTATAATTACAAGAAAAAAAAAAAAAAACTTAATTCTTATACTGAGAGAAATAAGAACATTCCTACATTTGATGTATTAAGGAAATTTAATTATGATTGTAATTACAAGAAAATAGAAAAAATTATATATTCTTATACTGAGAGATAAGAACATACATGAATTTGATGTATCAAGGAAATTTAATTATGTACCTAGATTCAAGAAAATTCATACACAGCATTTTCAACAAGGAAATCTATTTTTACACAGAGCATTTTCAATAAGGATATTCATATAAAAAAATACCAAACGATAAATTATGATACTAATAAATATATGCATTGAAATAATAAGGATCATAATAAATACCCCAATTCGATCTGAATTGACTTATATTGATCAAAATTTTCGATTTGAAATTTAGGGTTCTTCGAATACGCATGAATCAGTCACAATTTCTTCAAAAATTGATGAACAAAACTTTGTTAATAAAGTAAATAACTCACACAATAATTTGAAGAATATCAACGAGCTTCAAGAATCCTCTAATAATATCATCTATAATGGTGCCAATTTGTGTTGAATTCAACACGTCAACGGATAAAAAATTTCAGAAAATGTTACCAAAGCTCGATTTCTTCAAAATTAAAGCAAAATAGATGTTTAATCACAAAAATATAACTACAATACTCTGAATAAAACTTTAAACTTCAAAACCTCACTTATTTTGATCACAAAAACTAGTTATTTCGCCTAAAATTAATCAAATGGCAAAAATTATATGAAAATTAGGGTACTTCATGAATCAATCACGATTTCTTCATAAATTGATAAACAAAATTTTGTTAATAACAAAAATAACTTACAAATGACCTGAAGAACATCATGAGCTTCAAACCCTCATATATCACGCAATATGGTGCCTAATTTTAATAGAAATCACCACTTTGGCGGATCGTACTCAGAAAGGTTGCCGGAGCTCGATTTCTTCAAAAATCAAGCAAAATAATTGTTGAATCAGAAAACATATGACTATAATCCTCTCAATAACACTTTGAACTTTAAAAACCCTCTGATTTTGATCCAAAAAACTATCTAATTTATCTGTAATTCATCAAATAGTGGAAATTTTTGTAACTCTTTTTTTTCAAAATCATGAATTCAATCCGTTGTTTTATAATGTTTATTGCATTATTGTGAGCAATAATGCTCTACAAAGCCTGTCATGGTTCAATAATACAACAAAAAGTGAAAATCACGTGATTTTTTCACTGTTCATGCAAGGAATCGATGAGACTCACCCTAAAAACCCGATAATCTGTGATTTTTTCATCGGACTCATATGCCTAATCTAGAATGTCCTTGACGATTACCGATCTAGATCGCTCGATTCCATATCAGACGCTGATTTTTTGAACCCTGGTTTCGGAGTTGGCATAAAAATGGGATTCGTCTGATTTTGACGAAAAATCGTCGATTCTCTGGTTTTTGGGGCGAGCCTCACCAATTCCTTGCATGAATATGATTTTCACTTTTTGTTGTATTATTGAACTATGGCAGGTTTTGCAGAACATTATTGCTCACAGTAATGCATCAAAACATTATAAATAGTGGATTGAATTCACGGTTTTGAAAAAAAAGAGTTCTAAAAATTTCCTCTATTTGAGGAATTACAGGTGAATTAGAGAGTTTCTTGGATCAATATCATAGGGTTTTTAAAGTTCAAAATATTATTGAGAGGTTTATAGCTGTATGTTTTCTGATTCAACAATTATTTTGTTCGATTTTTAAAGAAATCGAGTTCCGTCAATGTTTTTTAGTACGATCTGCCGAAGTGATGATTTTTGCTGAAATTAGGTACCATATTGCTTGATATTTGAAGGTTTTTGAAGCTCATGTTGTTCTTCAGGTCATTGTGTAATTTATTTTTGTTATTAACAAATTTTTTTGTTCATCAATTTATGAAGAAATCGTGACTGATTCATGAAAAATGATAATTTTCATATAATTTCTGCCAATTGATTAATTTTAGGCAAAATAACTAGTTTTTGTTATCAAAATAAGAGGGGTTTTGAAGTTTAAAGTATTATTCAGAGTATTATAGTTATATTTTTTGTGACTAATTAAATATTTTGCTCAATTTTTGAAGAAATCACGATTCGACAACATTTTCTAAAATTTTTTATCCGTTGAAGTGTTGATTTCAGCACAAATTAAGCACCATTTTAGATGATATTAGAGGGTTTTTGAAGCTCGTGATGTTCTTCAAATTATTGTGAGAGCTATTTACTTTATTAACAAAGTTTTGTTCATCAATTTTTGAAGAAATCGTGACTGAATCATGTGTGCCTGAAGAAACCTAAATTTCGATCAATATAAGTTGATTCAGATCGCATTGAGGTGTTTATTATAATCTTCATTACTTCAATGCGTATATTTATTAGTATCGTGGTTTATCATTTGGTTTTTTTTTTGTATGAATTTCCTTGTTGAAAATGCTATGTGAAAAAATAGGTTTCCTTGTTGAAAATGCTCAGTGTATGAAGTTTCTTGAATCTAGGTACACAATTCCTTAATACATCAAATTCATATATGTTCTTATTTCTCTCAGTATAAGAGTAGATTTTTTTCTATTTTCTTGTAATTATAATCAAATGGTCCCAATTCTATATGTCATGAATGTATTTTTATGATGCATCAAATATATTTTTATCGTACAATAAATACTTGCATTTTTTAATTTTATCATCAATTTTTTTTTATGCACTAAAATGTATCTTCTTGAATCTACATATTGTAAGTCAATGTATGATGATATACTTCATCCATGATAATTTCATGCTTTTCCTTTTGTGTGATGTAAATTTAATAGTTAACAGTAAATTCTTATAGGGAAAGAACATATTCGCATATTGATGCAAAAAAATGAAAGTTCTTAATGGAGTACCCGTATTCCTTATTGAATTTCTAAAAAACAACATTTATAATGAATTTAATAATTTTTTTAAGGCTGAATCCGACCGATTCGACTCATTCTCGATCCGAATCGTCGATTCACAGATCCGGATGGCTTTATGGGATGCCCAATCCTGGGTACCGGTCTGTTTTTGAAACCACTGTCCGGAACGTCCTCGATGATTCTCGATCCGGAACATCTGATTCCAGATCGGATCGCTAGTTCTCTAGTTCTTTTGGTTTCATGGGAGTTTGATATGTTTTGGAACTTGTATATTGCAGTTTCAACTTGGTTTGAAAACATTCGGACCTCTACATCCAGCAAGTTTGATTAAATCCAAGCATATGTTTGATCTAGCATCCTTTCTTCATTTTTTTTTTCTCAGTTTCTTAATGAACTAAACCAATTCTACTTAATGCTTTTAGTTTTTCTTTTCATTCTCGTTTTACTTCACAATTTTGGGATTGAAGGTGCACAACTTCAGCCATTGTTGGCAAGTTACGCCACTTGTAAATTTTGGGAATCAATGGTTGTCCTTGGGTTTATGGGGCAATTCATGAACTAAGCTTTCTTGTCATATTGTTCTTTAATTTTATGAGGGACTTCCTTAGGATTATGTGTGCGCTTCTTATCCCTGTTCTTTGATGTTATGTGTGTTTCTTTTCATTCTCCAATGGGTTCTTGTTTAGGATTTATAATTTAATTGAAGCCTTATCGTTTTCTTAAAATCAGATCAGTAGAAAGAAGAGTCATGATTCATTTTAGTGTTTTTCTTTTTGTAAAATTATAGTATTATTGTCAGGGCTCATGATAGATAGACCATCTAGTTTTATTTTAAGCGTGCTTATGCTAGTGGAAATTTTGATTAGGTTGGAGTCAAAGTTGTGTGCAACTTTTGAGTAAGGAAGCTTCAATCTGCCGCTGTGTATCGATCGACGTTGTTCTACCTCCTGTAGAGGTCATGGATTTGAGTTTTCGGGGATGGGTATAGCGCCGCCGCTTATGGAATATTTTATTTTCATTAACGTGATTGTGTTCTTGTGATCAGAACCCATGCGAAGTGATAATTACACAGAACAACACTTAATGAACGGGCCCCAGCTAGTTCTCTATGTGCAAAATATCATCATTACAACCGATGATGCGAAGTTCCAAACTCATACTCAAGTTAATTTAGGAAAAAATCCTATGCTTATTTGATTAGCACTTGACGATTTGCAACGCTAGGTCTTACGCTCAATTCCTACAATGGGTAAGGCCCTCCCCCCACTAACTCACCCAAAATACTTATCCAAAAAAAAAAGAGTAACTTAGGTTAATATGGTGTTGAAAAATGATTTGATAGGGCTGCAGCCCAATCAATATAAGTAAATCCTCGTCTCCAAACTCATGAATATGCATTAAAAAACTCTCAAATAAAACCATCTCAACCTTGATAGTAATAGTAATAATAATAATGATAATGATGCTTAAGATTTCAAGCTCTAAAAAGAGTATTATTGTAACCAGCATATGAAAATCGAACTAGAATGGTTAACCAAACATGGGGCCGGAAGTGGTTTAACCAGCCTAATTGAGCAAGTCCCATGAAGTAAAAAAAGTGTTAAAAAATTAAAAAAATCTAATAAAATATAAAAAATATATTTAAAGCAATGATTAAACAAAGCACTTCCAAATGAAGTTGAAAATAATGAAAAAAATAAGATTTTAAATAATCGATTTGTGCCCAGAAATATTTTTTAAACTTTTTAAAAAAGATGGAAAAATATTTTTGAATTTTTCCAAAAACAAAGATGGAAAAATATAAAAATAAGTATTAATGGCCAAAAAAAATTTTCAATCTTTGCCAAAATGATGAAAGACATTAAAAAATGCAGTACAAGCAAATCTCTTATTTTTTACGATTTTATATGATGTTTTTTTTTTTTTTTAATACCCAGCATGTTCACCAAAACCAGGCCAAATTAAGCAAAATCTCTTATCTTTTAGGATGTTATATGATTTTTTTTTTATTTTTTATTTTTTTAAATACCCAGTCTGTTCACCAAAAGCAGCCCAAATTGGCCGGTTCTGATTAAGCAGGTAGTTAGAATTCTAATCACCTGATCTTTCCTACTTTGATTGTGACACATTATCCAAACCATTCATTTTGCCTTAAAATTAAGTCTTAACGTATATGCAAGATCTGTACATTTGTTTAGCTTCAAATTTTCATAGTTAGAATTAGAAATTAATTTTAAAACCATCAAAGGAGATTTCCGATGCTTAAATACTTTCCAAATGAAGATTCAAGGTGATGCTTTTATGTTGTATTCATAAAACAACATCCATTGATGTTATGTTTCTTATTGCAATTCTCTTTCGCCCTCCATAATTTTTTGTTGCGTAGTAAATCATATTATGGTGGGGAGAAAGACTTTTTGTAACGTATCAAAAGTATTTTTCTGTATTTCAACCCAATTTTTTATGGGATTATATACTCTGAGACCATTTATCTTTAGTGGAGGTCACAATTAATCATAACTATTAGATGTTCAAATAGATGGCTTGGGGTGTGTCATGAAGTTCAAAAAAAACTTTGTTGGGTTTTGAATCTAGAATTTAGGTACAAGTACATTTATAACCATTTGATTTGAAATTTGATGGACAATAATAGTTGTGACCTCCGTGTACTAACAGTAAATGGCCTCTTTGTATACTTTTCCAAATTCTTTTATTGGGTACTTGAGTTGGCTATTACATTGGTTTCGAACAACGACAATGAAATTCAAAAAAATTATATCCTTAACGTATTTAATTAAGAAAAATATGATTAGATACATAGAAATATTACATGCAAGGACGCCCGTTCGAGATCTACAATATCAGATGAGTGCCTAAAAACACCTCACAACCCTTTTTTTTTTTCTTTTTTCTAAATTTGCCAACAATATTCAAAATTTTACGAGTCCTTATTTTGCACTTAAATACCCTAAATACCACCAGAAGAAACTTTCATCATTCAAGTGTCCCACCAAAGCCCGAGCATCGAACGGCATACCAACATAGAAATAATTCCAGAGTTAAAGGTCCCAAATGGAAAAGGACTTTGTAAAGGAGTTGAGTAATCAATCATCTGCTCCGGATTCAAATGAATGGGGTGGAAGACGGTCTGGAAAGTTGGATTATCCAGACCGACTTCGGTTTTAATGGGTTTTAGTGTAGGCTTTGAGGTTTAGACTTCGGGAGTTTAGGTTCGGTTTTAGGCTTGGATAGGGTTCAAATTCGATCCAAGAAAGCTTATGTGCATTCTCATGATTTTTCCGTCTCTTTGGCTCAAGGGGGAGCACCTTATTTATAGTCAAAACAGTCTCATGATCACCATTGGTTGTTTCTTATGCAATCTGGGCCGTCCAGATGATGTCGTGTTTGCCAAATGTTTTGGCGCCATTGCCAATGGCCGCAAATTAGCATTAACTGCGATCAGCGTAATTTAATGCTTAGGATACCATGATCTTGACCCAGGTATGCTTTGGTGGGTGGCCTGTCAAAAGCCCAACGACATTGGCAATGTCGTTGGCGCCAATCGAAACGTCTTTCTAACTGAAACAGCCACATGTTGGTCTCTTGGCGGTCTTCTGAGTGTCTGACCAACCAATCAGGCAACAATCGAAATGTCATCGGCTCCATTTCTATATGTGCCGCCGTTAGTCGATTGTTGGGCATCTCTACATGAACGTTAACTAATGTGACGTTTCATTCAACTAATCCGAAGGCAGCACGACTGAGATGCCTTGTGACGTTTTTCTTAAGGTTGACATATGTTAGGAATGGGGCATTTTTCTTTTTATTTTTCCTGCTGTAGCAGGGTGTGGGAAGTGTAACATTCTTTGTCACGGTGTTGTCACTTTCATAATCAGGTGACCTTGTGTGCAATCAGTTCATTATTATCGGGGCTGATCTGACTTTTTTATTTTTTAAAATATTTTTGAGAGGATGATGATGTCGGGTTACAATTTGAACCAAATAAATTAAAGTTTTAGAAATCACATGCACCTATATTTTTAGGAAATTCTCAAAGTTGGTTGCCCCTACATCCGGGTTTTTTGAAAGAAGGTGAAGTTTTGTAAAAATGATTTAAAAATAAAAATAGTTATACAATTTTAGGCTCATGTGACCAAGGAGCCGACTCAGAAGTTTAACATCATGCAGTGATAGAACTGTTGATGTGACGGTATTCCATCCTGAGCAGGCATCATTAGGATCATGTTGAGAAGGTTTGTTGTAGGACTTAGGCCGACAAGAGAATGGTTCGTTCTTTGGGAGGTCCGGTACCTTTGACCGAGAGTCGTTGGGTTGTTTTATAAGCTTCTAAACGCTAATTCGACACTTTAGTATCTTTGGACATGCCTGCTCCTAAATTGTTTTGGGGTAGGCCTCGAAGCCTGTCTTGAGACCTATGGGGGTTGCCCCAAGAGGTCTTCTAATGCTTATTTTCTTCTTCTGGTGTAGGTGTCCCTTACCCTTGGCATGTGTTTCAAGGTAAGGGATCTGTATTGGCCTGATTTAGATAGCCCGAGGACCAACGTACTCATTCACGTGGCCTTGGTTCCTATTGGCTTTGAGTTGTTCCTTTCTGCTTCGGGGATAGCTCGAGGACCAACGTACTCATTCACGTGGCCTTGGTTCTTATTGGCTTTGAGTTGCTCAGTTCTGCTTCGGGGCGCGCGATATGATTGTCCCTAGTTTTCTTCCGTATATTTGCTTAAATTTTGCATAAGCATATTTTCCTTTACTGACCGGTTTGGTCCTAGGGCCTACATGGGTTCAGTCCTATGATGGGGCAGATTCCCTTATGGGTCCCTTCCCTCAAGCCCCAATACGGATCTTGGGGTTCACTAAGTTTTATTTCTAAGGCTTAGAACCCTTGACCTTCCCTCACGCCCCAAGATGGATCTTGGGGTTCACTAAGTTTTATTTCTAGGGCTTAGAACCCATGACCCAAGAGTGTCTCGGTTTTAAAGGCAAACTGGGGTAGGGCTTTCTGGAGCACTTCTCTCATATCCCTAAAATTTACTTTAGGGTGAATTTATGAATAGCCGACTTCTGGATCTGCTCATCTTTTTTAGGGTGTGGTTTCTACAAGGTTGCACCCTTAAACAATCCAATTAAGGTGCACCCCCAAATTTTATCATAACATGAATTTTGGTGTAAACAATTCTTAAGATTATGTGAAATTGATTTTTATATCTAGTTATAAATTTTAAACTCCAAAAATGGTTGAAATCAACTAGATTTATAAACATATGAAAATATAAAAAATGGACAGTCTAGATAATGTGTTGCAAGATGCACTATTTTTTAAACTAAAAAATCTTATTTTTATTTCATATTCATATATCTTAATATCGAGATGATCAATTAGAGGGTTTTTCAACATTAAAACAACCTTTTCCAATGGATTTTTGAGGTGCATCTTTAATTCTACATTTTAAAGTTGCGACCTTATATAAACTTTTTCCTTTTTCTTATCCTTGGATTTAGGGGTGGAAATTTATCTTGTATTTATCTTCTCTGTTTTCTTTTGCAGCCTATACAGGCGACCAGGGGTCCCAACAAATTGGTGGAGGGTCCTGCAAAGCCAACGTATAGGGGGAGGCCTTACTGGCTCAGCATGCATGAGAGGGCCAATGATGACATTTTCCTATTGAACTAAGCTCTTTTTAACCAAATGGTAGTGGAAGTAGGCTAGGGAGAAGAGCAGTTATGGACAGTAGTTTTTAACAAATATGGGAGAAGAAAATGGGTTTCGTGACAAAGGAAAACTGTTGTAGGTTCCTTGGCATCGGTAGTACGGAAGGCATTTGAGGTGATGAGAACTTTATATCTCTGTTACAATAGATACTCAGTGGGAGATGGAACCAAAACTAGTTTTGGTCAAGAAAATGGCCCTGAATTGTATAAGAGAGTGACAAACAAATAAGTGAAGCTAAGGGATTCTGTAAAGGATGAAGCGTGGGAATATTGATTTGAAATATAGAAGGGTTGGACAGCTGTTTGAAGAAAGTACACTACCCTCCTTAGGATGCTTTACTGCTTCTTCTATTATCAATGGACAGTGGATAGACTCGTATGGGAATTTGAGCCAGGAGAGAAAATCATTATACTTCATCAACAATGATTGCTACGTCACAGAATGCCAGTGGTGACAAAGTGTGGTCCTTCAAAATCCTGCAGAGAGTTGGGGCCTTTATATAGTTTGTCGGGAGAGATTAAACTTTGTCCATAGGAACGAGGCATGACCATCATAAAGTATGGGTTTATTTTGCAGGATGATGGGAAGTCTTAACAATCATCTATTCTTCCATTTTGGGATGGATGATGGATAAGACTCGATGGGCCATGCTACAAACTGTCATCCAACTCTTGGGACAGATTAGTTCCCCTCCTTTTCCTGAACATTATAGAAGTTATGGAGGAGCATCATGGAGGTCATGTAGTGGAAACTTTGGAAGGAAAGAAATAACCCAATTTTCAAAAATAATAGAGGTCAAAATGGCCATCACCAGAGCCAGGGACCTTCATTTCTTCAAGCAAATCAAAGTTCAAAAATCTGGAAGGTGATTGGCCCAACGAAGGGATGGTTCAAATTAAATTTTGGCATAAGCGTTAGGATAATAGAGCAGCAACAAGATACCGGGGACTACTTAGAAACTCTAGGGTAGGTGCTTTATAAACCTACCAAGGTCAACTTATCAAGGCTTTAAAACCCGGGGTACTAAATTGGAAGAGCAGCATGAAAGACTAACAATTGAAGGAGACTGCCAACGTCATTAGGCTGTGCCAAGATACTCATTTTAGCCCATGGATTTGGATGAGATCCTATTCTCCCTAGCCGGAAAGGAGGTACTCTTCCAACATGTCTTCAGCGAGAGATACCAGGCAGCTAACGATTTCGCAAAAATATCTATTCTTTTGTGATGTTCTTTTTTTATCTTTCTTTCTTGAGGCTCATTTTAGGCTGCTTCCTTGTGTTCTTGTATTTTTTTTCTTTTTCGACTTTTGCTTATGTTCTACTTTTCATTCTTTATATGAAATTTCATTGAAGTTACCAAAAAAAAACCTTGAGCCCTTGGCATGCATGCAAGAGACTTGTACATGAAGTTTTAGCACAGAAGGCATGCATGTATAATCAGTGCACTAGGCTACACAATATACACATGCTCGCAGTGTAACCAGCATGTGCGCTTTGTAGCATCATAGACTAGTCATGACCAGTGACGTGCCCCTAACTTGGTTCATGCATGCTGGTTAAGGGCTTGGCCAAGGAACACCACTGACGCAACCAACAACCTCCCCTCATGTTTCCGATGAAGATATGGACTAATGCTCCTTAGCAGCAAGTAGTGTCACCTCTTAGCGGTTCAGTTTGTTTGGACCTTCATCCCCTTATGAGGTGGGAGCAAGTGAAACCTTGGGTCAACCAGGTTGCGGTGGTGGACAAGGCTGGTGCACGTGCCCATGGACATAAAGCCTCACGACCTTGCGGTAGCACCAATGGATGGTGAGCTGATAGGGGACCATTGATGCCCAGGCTACCACGCAAAGTTCAAATTCAAACTATGGTCACAACATAGACGGCAAGCTAGATATGTGGGCACAACAGTGGGATGGAGTTCAACTAGAAAGAGGGAGATGGTCACGATGACCATCCCTGGATGACCACAATGTGGCTAGGAATCATGGATGGGAACTTGGTGGACGGCTAGATTTAAGGACTGGCATAACCAATTGGACGAGTGTGATGATGTTGACTGATTAAGTGGGCTTTCATTGAGCCACCAAGTGGGCCTTCACCGCACCATATGCCTGCCACCACCAATATTGTAATTGGATTTCAAAAGGTTGTGACTAGGGAATATGTAAACCACTGACCCAAACCATTGAGGCATATGTAACAATATATCGTGTAAATGTATAACCCGAATAAAATTGGGCCACAAACCTAGAGCAATATGTGCCTGTGAGAATTTGTGTGGTGTGTATGTTACTCTCAAGTTACAACTTGACCTTTAGCAGCTAGGCAAAGAGTCAAAAGTCCTCAATGTTGGCTTAGGGAAAAGTGACTGTCGTGACACCTAGCCTGGACATCCAAAGCACAAAAACATGCCATGACTCGATCCATGCGAGATCGACATGCTTAAAGCATGTAGACCCTTACAAAATCCTCAACCCTCAACTTAAAAAATCAAAATAAGAGCAGATACTATAAGAATCAATATTTCAAAAAGAACTCTGAAACTGCAAGGGGGATGACACTTGGACTCTCTCTTACCTCAATGTATGTGGCCTGTTTGAGACCCAAACCCCTCCTCCCTCAATTAATGATGGCAAGGCTCCCCACATACCTTCATTCATGAGGGTGCAACCACAACACATATGGGGCACCCATTAGGGAGCATGCACTAGTAAAAGGTAACCCGGTAGGAAATGACGTGAAGAGATAGATACCTCTTTCGCAAAGATGGTGCAGCTCTCTGATCGAGAGGGTGTAACCTGTGTCCTTCCAAAGGGGCACACCTCATGCCTACAATGGCAACCAAAGCATTGGGCCTGGTATTGGAATCGTGACAATATATGTTTCAACCAATGGTTTAAAAAACGGATCGAAGACCCGGATCGGCGAATCGACGATCCGGATCGGGAATCGGTCAAAATAAAACTTAAAAAAAATCGGAAAAAATTATTAAAATTCATTATAAATATTGTTTTTTAGGAATTCAATAAAAAATGAGGGTACTCCATTAAGAATTTTCATGTTTTTGAATGAATATGCGAATATTGATATGTTCTTTCCCTGCATGAACCGCCATTCAGCATTTAATTTACATCACACAAAAAGATAAACATATAATTATCATGGAATAAGTATATCAACATACATGGACTGCAATAAAGCATAAAATTAGTAACATATGATCTAAAAATAAAATGATATACAACGTTATTGTTCTTCTTGGTCACGCTGGTGCCATTGATTGAATTCGTTTAACAATTCATTGATTCGATCTAAAAACGAATCATCAATATTAGCGGGCGTCTGACTATTCCCAAATCCCTGAGTGTTAGTGTTTTGTTGTGTTTACATCTTTTCGGAAAATCATCATTTTTTAAAAAATTCCATCATGAAAAAAATAAAAAAAAAATTTGCAGCAAACTCAAACAATAAAAATTAAAAATTGGGTTTAATACATCATGATAGTCAAAACTTTATCACGATTTTCACATCTTTTCGGAAAATCATCATTTTTCAAAAAATTCGATCATGGATAAAAAGAAATAATAAAAAAAAAAGTACAGCAAATTTTCAACAAATTCGATCATGGATTACAAAAAAAAATTTTGATCATGGATTAAAAAAAAAATTTAACAAATTTTCAAAAAGTTCGATCATGGATTAAAAAAAAAAAATCACAAATTTTCAAAAAATTCGATCATGGATTAAAAAAAAAAATCACAAATTTTCAAAAAATTCAATTATGGATTACAAAAAATTCGATCATGGATTACAAAAAATTCGATCATGGATTACATAAAATTCGATCATGAATTACATAAAATTCAATCATGGATTACAAAAAAAAAAAACATAAAAAAACAAAAAATTCGATCGTGGATTACAAGAACAGAAAAAAACAATTCGATCATGGATTACAAGAAAAAAAAACAAACATTTCGATCATGGATTACAAAAAAGTCGATCATGGATTACAGAAAATTCTATCATGGATTACAAAAAATTCGATCATGGATTACATAAAATTCGATCATGGATTACAAAAAAAAAACAAAAAATTCAATCGTGGATTACAAAAAAAGAAAAAAACAATCAGATCATGGATTACAAAAAATTCAATCATGGATTACAAAAACTCTATCATGGGTTACATAAAAACAAAAACAAAAATTACGATAATGGATTACAAAAAAAAACAAACAATTTCGATCATGGATGAA
>NW_006497891.1:2067138-2098244 GCF_000471905.2 Amborella trichopoda
AAAAATTCTGTTCTTCACCGAACCATTTTACATAAGCGATTTTAACTCAAAAATCCACCTCTAAGTGAATAAATTACATCCAATTGAGTATATTTTTTGATAAACAACAATATAAGGAATCAAAACCCTAAATTTTTAACACATTATTTCTAATATATCATCAAAACAAAATCAAAAGGCGGAAAAAAAAAAAAAAACAACGAAATTTTGGTTCCGCAGACATCTCAATGTTCATCTCAAATTTCATGCTGTAATTGACCAGATTACGTAAAATTGAAAATTTTAAATGATACTAAACACAATAAAGATTAAAAACCCTAATTATTGAACTCATTATGTTCAAAATATGCCGTGAAATAAATCAAATGGCGAAAAAAAAAAAAACCCAAACTTCTTACCTGATTTTGTAAACCGAAGCCTTCAATCTCCAAAAAACTCTGTTTTTCTCAACGATTATCACAAATTAATAACAAAAGGTTTTGATTCACAGCTTTACGATCAAAATGCCTACAAATTTTGAAATATTCATGCCCTATTTGGCATGAAACTTTCAGAAAAGGCAGAAACCCTAAACACCAAATTTTTCGTGATCCAAAAACACCAAATTTTTCAACCATTTAATCTTTGAAAAAGCTGAATAAAACTGTTTACAGACTGCAAATTAGATCACATGCCAAAAAAAACAAGAAAAATGACAAATTTCAAAAAATCCCGTGAAGATCACTGTGCAACCCGTGTTCTTCACGGACTCGCCGATTCCGCACAGTGACTCGACAGAACCGGACGATTTTCGATTTTTTGACCGATACGATCCCCTTTTTGCGATTTTCGAGTCGAACCAAGCGAGTCCGGTTTGACTCGCCGTTTTTTAAAACACAGGTTTCAACCAATTCAAATTTCAGACATTACTGTCATTCCTAATTTTAAAAACTCATACGAGAACAATAATCCAAGTAAACCAATAGATATTAGTTGGGTTACTCCATTACTGATTTGCTTTGAAAAAACACATTGATAGTGCATCCACGGCTCTCTAGATAGATTTTTATTTTTTTTAGGTGATTAGCAGTTGATATATCACTGGTTCTGCTGTAAGGGGTGTGACGAACAAACCCAAGGACTAGGCGGAAGAGGAGGGGTGCAACAACACATCCTTGAATTCAAAACCTACCCAGCTAACATTCAAGAAAAGAAAATATCAGCACAAGAAAAAATAATAATAATAAAAACAAAAAAAGAACCTCAAAAAATTATGCCCCATTTGTGGGCACAAACAAATATGAGATGCGATTGCTGAGACTCAGGCGAGGCCATTTGTGGCTGTTCAAAAAACGCAACGCCTGCAGCATCAAATATGGTCATTACTCAACATCAATTGTAAAATAAAACGAGGATAAAAAGCAGTATTTTTAATGTCCACTTGGTAATAACAGAGCATAGGTGAAGCTATTACACATTTCATAAATCGAGGGTCAGTTCAAATATTTTGACTTTATCGATCTATCAGTGTAAAAGATGAAAGCTTAATTTGGTATGCCATAACTTCTAATTGAATATTTAGTTGTATCTTTCTTGAAATGAATATAAGATTAGTACACAAGAAATTCATGGGTTTTGCATTTCTTGAGGGAAAGAAAGCACATTTAAGCTTGGAAAAGTGATGCGAACTGCAGCAAAACCATCTTCAACCTCAACCAAGCTAAAAGCTCCACAAATGCCACCAACAACCTGCACATCATTTCCTCCACAAATGGTATCCGGAGGATTCAGCTCTTATTTTATTCAACTGTATTATCTTTTTAGGTGAAGCAAAGCAAGGGCTTGTGAGAACAAAGAAAATAAAATAAAATCCAATTAAAATGCCGGCGGAAGTCATCAATTCCCTAAAGAGTAGTACCCACAGACAATGCAGGAGAGGGAATAAACTGGCAAGAATGTGTGATCTTTGAATGAGCTCCATGGCGTGAATCTTGCATCTCAAGGAGAGAGATGTGTCCTGTTCGTGTTGATGGAGAACGGACTAAGTCCTTCCTCCTTAGGCTCTTGCTCAACAAAGCTCTCTGCTTCAGCACATGGCAAAGGAGTACCAAGAAATACACAATGCTAGAACAACAATTTTTTTCTTCTACATTTATTCAATTCCAGCTCTTTCGAAATATCGGACAGATTAAATTTCTACAAAAGTAGAACCCCACCAAAGCATCCTGTATTGGTTTTCCAACAAACAACCACCACTCCTAAAAGGAGATCTCGACCACACAAGAGCTCCATCTCTCATGCCCCCAGCACTTCCTTATTGCCAAATTTGATGCATATTGAGCCTTGGAGGTTTATTCTAAAAGCTACAGACAACAATTAACTTGTCAACCATCTAACCATGAAGCCTCCGATCCTCAGCCGGTGACTGTCAGGAAAGCCCTACTTGAGTCAAACTAGAGCTTCAGCTCTGCCTGATCATCCACCTTATCCAGTTGTTACCAGTCAATCTCATCCATTTTGGTAGTATGTCGCCAATCCTAATCTTTGGCACGTCTTTTTATACTCACGCATCTACTCATCCTCAGTATCGTTAAGTTTTGGAAGAGGAACTTGCTGCTCTAGTCTCTCAACCAGTTGCAGAACCTTTTTCTGTTTTTCTCTACCAGAAGCTGAGGAACTCATTTGGATGAAAATTGGTTCTCATAGCTCACTCTATCTACAGGACACTTGTTTATACAATAGTAGAGCATAGAAGGAGAAATTTGTGATGGCAAAGATGACACTGAGAACCCTCAGTATCTTAGCAACAAATCAGTGTTAATCTCCAGATAGACATAAAAAAACACGCTCCTCAATGCCACTCTAAAAGAAGAAGTGGTTTACATGATAGGCCACATAAATCATCAGATCATTCTGATTGCAAGTTCTATAAATACATTTTATGGTCTTAATCAGGCTCACTTGCATCTGATTTCATAGACTCTGGCATGATGTGTGGACTGGCCTCTCGTGGTAACCATGATTACTCTCTGTACGATGTGCCCCAATGGGGATATGTATGCTTCCATTCTACATCCATGGGATCTTGATATTGGGTAAGCAAATGACATTTATACTTGATTTTACGTCTCCCACTTCCTAGGTTTTGTGATTTTTTGCAGTTCATAAGGGTTTTGCTCTTCCTCAACAGTCAGCAGGTTCAATTGGGAATCTCATGATGTCATGACCATATAGAGTGCACACAATTCATAGGTTAGTCAGTACAGGGCCAGTCAGTGTGAAGCAACATCATGCAGCTGTTCATTGGATTATCCGCTATATATGCATGGTCCTATAGACAAAATTCTCATCTTTATCTTGATGTTGACAATTGATCCTTCAGAGTACACACGTAAGTTTATTAAGTTACCAAACCATAGACCAACAGGCCACTGCAAGATATTTTGTGCCTAGGTCACTTGCCACCTCCTTGATGACCAGGAGGAGTACAAAACAGGATTTAAGTATCCAAGTCAGCGAGATTGTATGGATATTCTACCACCATTCCACTTCATTGTGATATCCAAGTACCACCAGATTGCCACAAACCTCAATTTTCAGAGAGTACAACGGCTACCACTGCATCCATATGACCATGTTACTAAAGGGCCCATGTTCTTTAAATCCTTCCAGCAAACCAGGTGGTAGACACCCTCATCAAAGCCAAGACAAGGAAGCATCATCATTACCTAGTTGATGAATTGGTATATCCTTGTTATTTTTGTATCTCAAAAAAGTCCTATGGGTGCTGATGCTTCCTGCAACAATTTTTCCAAAACATTTGGCAGATCATTCCACCCTGAAGTATCCTAAGCAATCAAAGACACCTTCAAAAGACAAACTATCAAGCGAAGCCTCAATCCCTAAGAAAAAAGGTCTCCACTCCTTGATTAATTTTAGGCCAACTACCCTTTGCATTGTCATTTACAAAATTATTATTTGCTAATAGGCTAAAATTAGTCCTCAACCAGATCATCAGCCCATCCAAGAGTTTTCCCTTAAAGAGAGAGCAAGTCTAAACAAGCCTTAATCGTTCGTGA
Source organism: Amborella trichopoda (assembly GCF_000471905.2). The sequence goes on from NW_006497891.1 coordinate 2,071,197, forward strand.
ACTTGTACATGGTATGGCTAACAACAATAGTGAAAACCCCTCTTGCCTCAAGATCAACCTTCATATGGCCTTTGATAAAGTTAATTGGGATTTTCTCTTAAATGAACTAAAAAGTACAGTTTTCTGGAAGACCTTCATCAATTGGATTAAAATGTGCCTAAATGGAATGCCTTTTTGTTACTTTGAAGGACAAAATGGGTTAAGACAAGGAGACTCACTCTTTCCATATCTTTTATAGCCATGGATACTTAGGCAAAGTCAATGAAAGGATACAAGAGAAGGGAGATTTCAACTGCCTAATATCCTCTGGGTCACTTCCACTCCTTCATACTTCATGAAGACAATCTTCTTGTTTTTGGAAAAATTAACCCACAAACCTACCAATCACTTAAAACTACTCTTGACCACTCGCAAAAACATCTCCAGACCACAAAAAGACCTGTTCAAAACAAATATGTTATACTTCCACTCCAACTCTGATAAAACCAAAGTTAAACAAAAATTTTACCTACAACCCCTCGGATTTACCTTCACTTTATCTTGATCTGACACTATTCAAAGGGATACTCGCACCAACTTTGCCAACTGCTATCAGACAAATTCATGTCTAGACTAAATGGATGGAAAAACTGAAACCTTTTCATACCGAGAAAGTCTCACAAACTCTTAACTCGCCCTAATTGCACTTCTTTAGTCTATTGTGTTCAAACTTCTAGCACAATCAATTCCTTTGAAAAGCTTTGAAGGGATTTCCTTTGGGCAGCCATCTTAACCAAAAACACCCAAACCATGTCTACTAAAATCGGTTTGCAAACCAGAGAGTGAAGGAGGGCTTAAGATCAAAAGAATCCAGCAAATCAACTTGGGCTTACAAGCGCAAGCTAGGACGGGAGTTGGCAAGTGGGGAAGATTCTTTGTGGTTGACAATAATAAATGAAAAATACCTTTGGAGACACCACTTGTTGCAAGCATAGTTAGCAAATCGGGGAATAATAAACTATCGCAGATGAAACCATCAATAATAGATCGGTTTTATTACAAAAAGTAGGAGGAAAGAATCGGTCAAAAATACGGATCCCAAAAAAAATAAGGTAAGTTATAGAATCGTGAATATTTCGGATTTGGTTGAAAAAAAAGTAGTGAAAAAATCTGATCTGTAAAAATGACACAATATAGGAATATGATTTGCAGCTATTATATAGATATATTAAAGTCATTAAACAATAATTTTATAGCCTTACTAGTGTCATTAGCTAATACTTGACAATTTTTGTTGAAACTTTCAATAAATCCAGCAACAATGTTTACTCTGTTGTCACAACACAAAACGTATCGTAGATTTATTGGGAGCATAGAATGAAACAACAGCAATACTAAATAATTAGCAAATAACAAAAACTGCGAACCAAGGTATTGGATTATTTTTTAAAGAAAAACACAACACCCCCAATAAAAAATTGCAGTTAATTAAAAGAAAATGCTAAGACCCAAATATGTAAAACAGTGGTCCATCCAAAATGTTAGGTTGTATATACCAATGAAATAAAAAATAAAATGTGAAATTAATCACACTTCCCCATGCATAAAAAAAGTAACAAAATGCTTAACCAAATTCGAATCTCGCACTGAATTTCTAGCTACCTAAATCATTAGTATCATTGAATCCCTCTCTGCTCTTTATAAAGACACTATGGGTTTAATTAAGAAAACATCTTCTTCTAATTCTACCTATTATTTTGAGATAAGCTTGTTTTGATCACTTTGCATGTATTTTTTCATACAATAATATAGTTAATGAAGATACAAAGCTATAGCGAAGAATTTTTCTTGAAAAGTTCTATAGAAAAAAGATAAAATATGGATTTATATCAGTTCCATTAAAAAAAGGTGATCTTTTAAGACCTTTTGAAAAACTCAAAGTTCTTAATGGATTTCAAAAAATCGGAGATTTTTTTAAAAAATCGTGTTGTAAACGGAGACTTGCTAACTATGGTTGCAAGTGGGGAAGATTTCTTGTGGTTGACAATAACAAATGAAAAATGCCTTTGGAGACACCACTTGTACGACTCTAAAGCAACAAGGAGAGATGCATGAGCTCACGAAAGCATACTCTTGATCACCGAATAACATAGACAGTAGTTAGAAATAATGAGGCAGAAGAAATCAGTTGGATGCCATCACGAGATAGAAACTTCTCCCTCTGAGTATCCATGGGGTAATTAGAGAACATGACGTTCGAATTAATGTCCCAAAAGTCATATAAGAAAGCCCAAATCATCCTAAGGCCTCCTAATTCACTTGGTTGACATACCAAAATAGCCTATTCACTAAAGATAGGATCCCATGATGGGGACTTCAAATGGGAAATATATGCTAATTGTGCAAAACTAAAAGAGAGTGCCATGAATTTTGTCTATTGCGTTTGCCAACAGTGTTGTGGAACTTCAACACATACAATAGTGGACTCCAATACCTAGAATGTCATAGCAAACTGGTTCAAAAGAAATTCTCAAACAAGTTCCTTAATAAAATCTCGAAGATCTCTCTCTCCATACCAGAATATGGGAGACTTGGGAAGAAAGAAAATTGAGGGTCAAGAGAATTAAATCCAATCCATTCAAGCAATAATGAGAGAAATCACATGGAAAATTCTAAATTAAACCCTGAATCCTCACATAGAACCCCTAACGAATGATAGTAAGGATCTTATCTATGAGAGATGGGAATTGTCCCTCCCAAACTAAGAACTTCGAGTATGTAACTTTTCAATTGTTGTAGTGAAAACATTGTAACTTTTGAAGTGTTGTAGTGAGCACACTTGCACATGGAGAGCTCGATAGAACTCCTTACATTCAGCCCTTGTACATATATATTTGCACAAATTTCAATATAACTGGTGGGGTACCTGCTCAAACCCCTCAATAACTTGGTGACAAGAAGGTATATTGTATCTCTGCATTTGTAGGACACTTTAAAGGGGCATATTAGTCAGTCAACATCTGTCCATGTACAAAAAAATCTTCAGGATTATTTTGCAACAGTTGGAATCATTCGCATTCTACAGATTAAATCAATAAGAAGAGGTCATAGCTCAGTTCATTTGCAAGCTGTACATATCACATCGCCCCCACCCCCCCCCCCCAACCCCACTTGGACCTCGTTTGGAAGGCCTCCAATTCAATTTTTTACCACAATATAAGACATTTCGATTAGAACAAAGCTCAGTTAAGGCCAAGGTCTGCAGGCCAACTTGGAATGCAATCATGAAAAGGCCCTAAGACTTCTTTTTAGAGTTCTGGGAGAGTTAGAGGGAAATTATACAAACGTTCAAAGAGATACATTACAGTGCTTGCATAAAAAAGGATTCTTCATGTCTTTTTTACTAGTGAGCTCTAGAGGCTACATCAGTTATGCTTGAATGTGGGGAACATGACCTTCATTACCCACATCCCCAAATTCCAAGGAACACAAATAAAGGATTTTCTGCACAGTACTGGGGTCTGTAGCACATAAAGGTACTTGCAGAGAAGCTTTCGTCTAAAGTCCCCTAGGGTTGAACTTGTCTTCAGAACCATAGGGAGAACTTGCCCGAGACAGTGTTCCAAAAAGCAGACCGCCCAGCGCCTAGGTGGATCTAGGGGCCTGGGCTCATCGTCCAAGCCTAGAAGCCCAAAAACAGCAGTGGTCCCTAGGCGCCCAGGAAACCAACCGCCTAGGCTGCCGCCCAACACCCGCCCAAAGGAGAAAATTGCTTTCGATGGGAGAATTTTTTGTCCATTTGTTTTATGCTAAAGGGCCAAAAATTGAGGTTTTAGGTCCATTTGAAACCTAAAACTTATTGGAACCCATTTTAGAATCCCATTTTAGAAAGAGAAAGCCCCCAAAAAATTAGTTTTTTTATGATTTCTTTAGGCTCGAAGTAATGAGAAATTGATCAAAACATCACCCATTGATATTAGATTTAATTTTTGATGTTTTATAAATCTATTGGGGGGTTTTTTAGAAGATTTTGAGTCCTTAGAAGCATCTTTGAAGTGAAAGTTTGGAGATTGAGCAATCAAACTCAAAATAAGTGATTTTTTTATTGCTTGAATAAATTGCATTATTTTGAGATATCTTCTTCAGGATCTAATGGTAGTGATCCCGATTGGAAATATGGCTACAACCTAGATCCTAATAATAAAAATTGCATAAACTGCAATTTTTGTGAGAAGGTTACAAAATGGGACATAAACCAGTTCAAGAAACATCTTGCCGGTATCAAAGGGGATATTGCCCCATGTAAAAAGACTCGTGATGTTGTTAAAGAGGAAATAATCAATTTTTTGAATATGGTAAAAATGAAAAAAGATAAGAGATTTGCCTCCATAGCAGAGATTAGATCTGGGGTTCAGGTCAATTATGATGATGATGATAGTGATGAGGATGGGATTGGGAAGGGATGTCAAGAGGTAGAAGTAGAACAATCCATTATTAGGGAAAGGGAAAGGGAGTTGTAATTGTTTCTGGTTTTAGTTTTGGGAGTAAGAAGCCTCGGGTTAGAGGCCCTATAGATAGTTTTTTGCCTCGTCCTGACCCTGAGGTTGGAGGAGAGAAAACAAAGAAGCAAACCACCGTTGAAAATAGAATGAAGAAAGAAGAGAGAGATAGAGCTGCTTATTATATTGCTACATGGTTTTATGAGGCGAGTATTCCTTTCAATACCGCTCGCTTAAGCAGCTTCTATGCCGCAGTAGAGGCAATTGGCCAATTTGGGCTTAGGATGAATCCCCCAACCCCATATGAGCTTTCAAAGCCTCTTTAGAAAACTGCGGTGAATGTCATGAAGGAAGCTGTAGAAATTAAGAAGGACGCATGGGCTCAGTATGGGGTTTCTATTATGACTGATGCTTGGAGTGATAGGAGGAGAATAAGTCAGATGAATTTTCTTGTGAATTGTCCTCTAGGGATTGTTTTTTTGACGTCTATTGATGCATCTAATCATATCCATGATGCCCATTACATATTCCAAGTTTTAGAGAAGGGAATCAAGGAGGTTGGAGAGCATCATGTTGTATTGGTTGTCACAGACAATGCTGCTCCTAATGTTGCTGTAGCTAATTTGTTGCGCATAGCTAATCCTAGAATTTTTTGGACACCATGTGCAACACATTGTATAGACCTCATGCTTGAGGGTCTTGGCGGTTTGACCAAGATATTAGGTGCAGTGAAGAGGGCAAAGTCAGTTACAAATTTCATTTATGGCCACCATCTCACCCTCAACATGATGCGTAGATTTATAAAGAAGAAAGAGATTGTGAGGCAGTGATTCAAAAAGCAAACCGCCCAGTGCCTGAGCGATCCAGAAGGCCTGGGCGCATCGCTCAGGCCTAGACAGCCAATCTGGGCGGCAGTCCTTGGGTGGCCGCCTAGGCGGGCGCCCAGCGTCCAGCCCAGGGCCTGCACCCCGTCTTGGCGATACAAAACCTGCCTAGGGGGGCACCCGCCTAGAGGTGGATTTTTTTTTAATATAAAGGGTTAGAATGATGGTTTTAAGTCAATTTGAAACCTAAAACTTACTGGAGTCCATTTTGGAGAGAAAAAACCTCCAAAAAACTAGTTTTTGGTGATTTCTTTAGGGTCGAAGGGTTTCTCAAAGTTGACAAAAATTGATCAAAACATCACCCATTGATAGTAGATTTAATTTTTGATGTTTTATAAATCTATTGGGGGTTTTTTAGAAGATTTTGAGTCCTTAGAAACATCTTTGAGGTGGAAGTTTGAAGATTGAGCAATCAAACTCAAAGTAAGTGCCCTAAATACCTAATTTTTATTTTTTATACTATATATCCTTTTTTTATTCAAATGGGCATCCTTTTTGGATTCGACTGGGCCGCCCAGGTTCTGTGCACCCGCCTAAGCACTGGGCGGCCTGAACCCCCTAGGCAGCCTAGGACCCCCGCCTAGCGCTTTTTGAAACACTGTTGTGAGGCCTGGGGTCACGAGAATTGCGACCTGGTACTTATGCCTAGATAGCATACATTCAAGGAGAGTGCAGTTGAGGCAGATGTTTACCTCGGATGATTGAAGAACATGCAAGTGGTCCAAGCATCAAGTTGGGAAGAAGGTAAGAGATATTATCCTTTCTAAGGCTTTTTGGCAAAGGGTGAAGGGCGCCCTTAAAGTATTTTTTCCTCTTGTCAAAATCCTTCGCATGGTTGATAGTGACAAGCCTTCTATGGGCTATATATATGAGGCTATGGAGAAATGCAAAAGAGAGAAGCCCAAAATTTTGATGATGATGAGAACTGCTACAAGCCTGTTTGGGAGATTATTGATGAGAAGTGGGATAGGTAGCTACATTGGCCATTGCATGCCGATGGTTATTATTTGAACCCAGCTTTTTTTTATGTTGACAAGGATATACACACAAATGACACAATTATGACTGGATTTAATAAGTGTGTAGATGTGCTAGTAGTCCCTGATCCTGATATCCAGGATATTATATGCGCTAATGAGCTGATAAATTACAAGTGCTTATTAAAGTCTTTTGGGAGTCCAATGGCAATGAGGCCAAGGACCAAAATTGATCCAAGTAGTAATAATATTCTTAAGTTCATCAAGTTCAAGTAATCAAGCTTCATTTTTATAACTCTATTATTTATTTATGATTTTATTCTATATCTTTGCAGTCAATTGGTGGAGCCAACACGGGTGTAGTTCTCCAAATTTACAAAAGTTGGCCATTTGGATCTTAAACCTAACCACTTCTTCATCCGATTGTGAGCGCAAGTGGAGTACTTTTAAAGGGGTAAGGCCGTAAGGGTAATTTGTATAATTGTATTAATAATACATGAACTATAGATTTTAATTAGTTTCATTTGATTTTGTTAGATTCATACAAAGAGAAGGAACAGGCTTGAATCAAAGAGGCTCAATGATCTAGTCTATGCCAAGTATAGTCGATTCTTAAAGGATAGGTTTGCTAAGAGAGATAAGATAAACCCCATCAGATCAAAAAATATGGACAATGCTATGGAGTGGTTAGTTGATGATGATGAGGTCGAGGGGCATGAAGGATTGAAATGGGACATGGTCATGGATGCTTGAAGGACATCAGCTGACCATCCTAGGGCCACTAGATCTTCGGCACAGAGAACAAGGGTGGAGGAGGAAGAAGAGACAGATTCAGAAGGGACAGAGGAGGCCGACCAATATATCGAGGAGGGTGACAACTCCAATGAATAGAATACTAATGCAGCTAACCCTAATTTTTCTGATGATGAATGATGAATGTTGAATAATTTTTAAACTTTGAACTTTGATTGAACTTTTGTCTATTGAAGATTCTTTTGAGTCTTCAAGTATTACTTTCATTTTTTTTTTTTCCTCATGGTGGTGTAATCCTATAATGTGATTTGTGGATAGTGGATCTGTAGTTCCACTGGTTTGGTACTATTTTGTAACTTTGGTTTGGTAATTTGGTTGGTTGGTAAATTTTAAGTTTTAATTGGATATGGATTATTGACCGACTTATGGTTATGCTTATGGAGTGTGTGCTAATGTGTAGTATACTTTGAATTCTGATGTGCCCTAAATACCTAATTCTTATATTTTATACAATATATAACTGTAGTATCCTTTTTGGATTCAACTGGCCCATCCAGGTTTTAGGCGCCTGCCTAGGCGCTGGGCGGCCTAGACCCCCCAGGCCGCCTAGGACCTGTCTAGCGTTTTGTGAAACACTGGCCCCAGATATAAAGTTCAGACATTGTCTTAACTGCCTACGAGTGAACTTGGACCCAAGGTACATGCAACCTACATTCGGAAAGACTTCACAACCACATATGCTAGAGCTTTGCCTAATTTCTAGATGGTATGTATACGCTTCAATATGAATTGGAGAGAATGCCTAGTGGCTTGAATGTCTATCATATGCACTATCTATCTTCATTTATCTTCAAGTATTCCAGCCACCATTATTCAACACCTCATCACAGCTAAGAGGTCAATTACAGGTATAGCAGTTTGCATGCCTCATTTCCACTACACTAAGAAGTTGCATGCTTCCAAACTCGTATCAACTATGGGTCGATATAGTGTAAAACCAATGCCTACTAATCACTGATGCTCTTTCATAAGAAAACTCTATAAATTGAAGCCTCAAGGCACTTGCCTGTTGTTTAATAGTGGGACAATGCGCAATATAGTTTAAAACCAGTGACCATTATGGTTTAGTGTTTGCACTGAGCCTCACCACCACTTTACATTTTGGGCCACTATTTATTGTAGAACACATTGCTAGCTCATCATTTAATAATACAATAAAAAGCGGGAAAACTGCTTGCTCTCTAAGCTAACCAAAAAGTCCAAGTAACAAAATGTGAATACTCATTTATGTCTATAAATAATGAAATTACAGCAGCATGCTGGGTATCATCCATGATACCTATCAAACTCTATGCAACACAAACATAAAGACAACATCAATAAAAATTTAAGAAAGGGAAAAAACCAAACAGGTTCTGGCTGCATAAAAGAAAAAGCATATAATATCATGTGACAATCTCTTTACCTGATAGGAACACATGTTTAAAATTATGCATGTTTCAGTGGCATTGCTTAGAATTCAGGGATCCAAGCAAATTACAAAGGCTATCCTTAAAGCTTGCATAAACAATACAATAGAGAAAGACTAAATGAAACACAAATTCGACTCGCTCTAAATATCCTTGCACTAGCTATGATGGATGACTCTTCTTAGAAAAAAACCTAGGCATCGTGTCTTTGTTGCTAGCATAAGCTCTAACAAAGAACCTTGAGACATTTTCTGAAGCTATTCTTAAACCTTGCTGGAATGGTACTTGGGATCTTCTTTCCATTCCTTGAGGAAAACAAATAGGCCTGACCCAATTAGTATCTAATCTGAGCAACCAAGCTGCAACTGTTCAGCCCAACATTAGATTTCCCAGTGTTTACATTAGATTTCCAAGCTTACCCATAAAAAAAAGCTCTCTCCCTCTGTGTAAGTGTGTCGTTCGATCATGTCAGACCATACATCGCATGCTAATATGTCCATCAAAAGTAGCATAGATGCAGGATAACAGATTTGAAACATGAAAAGCAAGTCAACACAAGTTTCAAATAAATTATCAAAGAAAATTTGAACTTTTGAACAATGCTGCATGTCATAATTTCAGTACCAAGCATAACAACCATGAGTTGGAAAATATCATGTGTCCTTCCCATAAAAGTATTTAGTACACATATTTCAAATTAAACAAACTTCTCCCATAAAGAATATAAATTATGGGAATCGGATGTATTTTACTCTTGACCAATTTGATTGCATCCAAATATTTGTCTGCCATTAATTTAGACTACTGATATAAAACCAAGAAAGTACAGAATATAAAATTTAAACAAGCTTCTTTCATAAAGAATATAAAATATGGGAATCGGATGTATTTCACTCGTGCCCATTCTGATTGCATCCAAATATTTGTCGGTCATTAATTCAAACTAACGATATAAAACCAATAAAGTTAAGAGCATGTCATAGAAGTTGTCACTTCAGCAGAGAAAAAATATCAAAGCATCAAAGAGAATCCACTTCACACATATTAACAATCCCGTGTAATGCACGATGACTGATAATTAGATCACAGTCACAATAGTCACAAATAAGGGCAATGTAACTACAAGATTTCCTTTTTGGATAGAAGAAACACAAATAGTTGGGAATAGGGATGAATCTAAGGTCCCCTAATAGGAAGTATGGGTCAGAACTTTGCAGCACACAATGAAAATCTGGGATAGTCTGCATAGCAGTACAAGTTCAGTCAATAATTTAGGCTTCATATGCCATGTCATAGTTTCATGCTTCTTACCCTATTCACCCCGCACTTGACTAAGAACAGTACAACATGATGGAGAGCTTCAGGACAACTTTTCTTACATATTGTAAAAGATGGACCAAGAGTGGCAGTTGCAATTCCAGACCATTCATATGACCCCAAGGCAAACAGCAGTGCATTGACCACCAACACATTCTCGACATATAACAAAAATAATGGATTTTAAGCTCTTCTCAGATATAGCCTTTTCTATAGGGTAATGGATGCTGTACAGAAAACCGCTTCGTTTTCTGATCTTAACAGATCTTCCAAGCCTCCACACTGGCAGATAAGCCATGATGTGCAACAATAAGGCACGACTAAATAAAGGTCATACTCTCAGAAAAACTGCAGAGAATGCAGCCTAGTAAATCTTTAAGTTCCGCTTAGGCAATTGGTATCCAAACCCAGGTTTTTCCTTTCTGCCTTGTGTCTTTGCTATTCCAGGCCAAAACATGGGTAGAATGTTAAAAAGGAAAAACCACATCCGCACTGTTATATTATTCCATCATATGGCAGTATTCACTAAGAGGTTCCGCCTGCCCCTTTTTTATCCAACTTAACCGAACCGAATATCAGTTTTATTTTTTTTTATATTTTTTGAAGTTTAGGACTATAAGATGGGGGGTTCCCATCTTGGAGTAAGTTCGATGTTTCAAACATCGAACCGTCCTCTAAGTTGGGTATTGTTAGGCTTTTTAGGTTGGTCCGATGTTTGAAACATCAGATCGCCTTAAACCTTCAAAAATGAGATTAAAATGCGGTCCCATGTTATAAACATAGGACCGCCTTTAAATGTCCTAAATATAAGGTTCGGACCGCCTTTAAACCATGTTTTTGGAAGAAATATTCAAACCTTGTTAATACATATTTTTGAAGGTTTAGATTGCCAGATAAATGCGATGATAGCACATGGTGGGGGACACTATAAAGAAGAAAACATTTTTAGAAAATGACATGTCGCTTAAACTTTTCCTTACAAATGTAAGCCTCAAGTGAATTGTGCGGCTTATATTTGGAAGTTTTCAAATACATGTTAACAAGGTTTAAACCTTGCTATCCTATTTCTTTAAACCTTCAAAGTACCATTTTTTTTAAACCTTCCAAAAATGAGGTTTAAAGACAGTCCGATGTTTGAAACATCAAGCCACATTTTGAACCTCATATTTGAACATTTAAAGGTCGTCCGATGCTTATAACATCTGACGGCATTTTTTAAGGTTTAAGGCATTCAAAACACTAATTTTTTTAATGTTTAAAGGCTGTCCGATGTTTATAACATCCGACCTCATTTTTTTAGGTTTAAGGCGGTCCAATGTTTCAAACATCAGACCAACCTAGAAAATGAAACAATATTGCAACTTATAGGGCAGTCCAATGTTTGGAACATCAAACCTACCCCAAAATGGCCCCCTACCTTACCAGTCAGTCCTAAACTTTAAAAGAAATAAAAAATAAAATTAATATTCAGTCTGATGTTTGAAACATCTGACAGGGGGGGGCAAAGTTGGGAAACAAAAGAAAAAAAACACAGGCAAGACCTCCGCATAAATACTACATATTTTTGGACATTTCTGTTATAATAGAAAAATATAATGGTAAGGACATAATTTTTCATACAAAAGTATACTATGCTTGCTCAATTTCCACTTACATAGATGGACATTTATAGCAGAAACATAGGCACAACTGGCAATCCCCAAATATTATATTTCTATTTATACATATTATTTAATACTTTATCCATCCTTGAAGTATCTAGTACAGGTATCAGTGTTCGATCATGTTGATGCATGTATTTTAGTAGAAAAAAAGCATTCGAGTATCTTGGCCTAAACGCCTCAGAGTGCTACAAATCAACACTATATCAAACACATATTTAAGAATACTGAAACTTCAAACAAATTTTAAATGCCCCTATGTAGGTGCAATAGTTAAGAGAACTCACAATAACATATTGTGATACAAAGAATTTGGGACACATACAATGCATAGGCGTACCAAGATTCAAGAGAAATTGAAAACCGGTTGCCCCAGCACAAAATGCAAAAGCCAAAGGAACGAACAGGTGTCATCATCTACTTGCATAAGCTAGAAAAGCTCAAAAATTTTGTAATGCTTTGAATAAGCCCAGGGACTTTTCATGCCCAGAAAGAAACCAACATGGGTTGCCAACCATCAAGACATAGCTACCATGTACTCATTCTAGTAATGGGACAGCAACTAATACTGCTGATTGTTCGCAAGGGTGTGAAAAGTTAAACGTGCCTTTTTGTAGAAAATGTATATTGATGCAGCTTTTAGAAAAAGATTGTTTCAGGTTCCCAGGCAACAGGGAAATTTCTATTAATATGATCCTAGAAATGAGACCGTATACAAAATTCAAAAATAAAATAAATAAAATATTAGAAATGTTACATATATTATCTGATAATAATATGATATGGATTTTTACAAGATAGCAAACACGCATCATTTTTACAAGAAAATTTGCAAAATATTAGTAGAATTGCAACCAAACTGCACAATATTGATATAATTCGATGGAAAATTTGCACAAATCTGGTAAAAACTTTTGAGAACATTCCTAAAAAGTTTTGTATCCTTTTTAAGTCCTAGTATGGAGGGGGTCTTACCAGAAAAAGGGTTTTAGGTAACATAATAGGGATGGGCATGGGCAAGCCTGGCCCGATTCAGGCCTAGTCATCAGGCCTTGACTAGGATACCAGCACAATTGGTGACCGAGCTGGGCTTGGCTTGACAACCCCTTTGTGGCACAGCTGCTTGATTAAAGAAAAAAAATCTAACAAAATGGTGAGGTTCGATCTTGAGTAAAAGTGAGAAGATTATAACACAATAACAAGTCAAGCCATCATTGCTTTGTGTTTAATGTCTAAATTTAAATAAATATATCATCTTATTACACCAAGTACTGTTATCCAGAGATAAAGTTAACAAGCTGATGTTCATTAGGTCCAAGATTCTTAGCCATGTACAAACGAGCCCCACTACAGGGACTTCAATAAGCAGCATATTCAATTGATACCCAATTATCTCAAATGGAGATTGATTCCATGGTGGGATTTATACGGCTGAAATCAATGCAATTGATGGAATCCAATAAGAGCCATGCAATGAAGAGAAAGAAACTTTATTCTAAAAAACCAGAGAACCCAACTTCAAAACCTCTCCTTGCTTGTTGTCATGAAACACTTCCGAGAGTAGGATTAGGGTAGATTTTCTAGGCATTTTAATTAAGAAAGAAACAACAGATTGTCAGAATGGAGCCATTGTTTGAGAGGAGTGGAACCTGGGCTCTAGTTTTGTTGGTTTGATGAATGAGAAGAAGGAAGTTTTCTATGGGGGACTCCATGGCCAGAGTTCCAAGTGATAGCTATGTAATTCTCTTTACATTGAGATTGCATTTTCTGAGAAGAATAAATCAAGTCTAATGGGTTTTTTCACCTTTTTGAAGGTTTTGGTTATGGAGAGAAGGGTAATTATGGGAGACATGGAAAGGAGGTTGCTGCAATTGCAGAATCTGCCATCTTTAATACTAGAGAAAGAGAGAGAGAGAGAGAGAGAGAGATCAAAGGCCAAACAAATTGGAGAGAATGAATAACTGGGATGCAATAAAAGATCAATGGCCCTGTTATTTTTTAAAACCAACTTCAAAACCTCAAACCTACCAATACTGGGTGGTTTCTCTCTTCCGGATTCCCATTATTGGGTTCTTATTAACATTAAAATTCTAGAAAGAGGGGAGAGAGAAAATATGGAAAGGGGGGTTCAGCTAACAATAGTTCCACATCGGAGAGAATCTAGGATTTATGGGCTCAAGTGCTACAAAGAGGGCTCCTGAGATGTCAATTGCAATCAAACTTATAACTAGATTAGCTTTGTCAGACTGGACCTGGGCCTCTCAAGACTCATTCGAGCAAGGTTCAGGCCTGGCCCAATAAGGAATTGGTACTGGGTCAGGCCCAACCCTATAAAATATTTCTCAAACTTGAGCTATCAAACAAATTGTAAAAGACTCTCGAAGCCTTGTTATAGCTAAAATGTGTCTATCCATTCAATGATGAAGACCATTCCCAACTCGTTAGTAAAGTTAAAATCACCTATCAATCAAAGGAATAGAAAACAGTATAAATTTTCAAATATTTCTCCCACAAAATTTTCTTTTCTTTTCTTTTTTTTTTTATTTCTTTTTCTTTGGATTTGGGGGCGGGGGGTGGACAGAGGGGAGGGGGGTTAAATTTTTACTTGGGTCCTGGTCAGAATAGAACTCTAGACATCATATGGTGGATGCCACCCTGACCACCTCTCCCTAAAGCCCGTTCACCTCCCAAGACATTGTCCTAATAAATAGTATATTACCACAGAATTTCGAAGGCGAACTTGTCATCCTGGCAACTACCAAGGCAAACAACAGCAGGAAAGGCATCCCTAGAAATTGCTAAAGCAGCAAAGTAGGCTAGTCCCAAGTTGCTTGTGCTAATAATGACCTAAAAACCTCTACAATACAAAATAGAGGTCATAATGACATGGCAACAATAGCATATGACAGTATATCATTTCTTGCATTAAATTTAATCTTTCGCAGGAATGAAGTATACACAATATGCAAATAATGTTAGTACATACTGAACTACTTATTAAAGAAAAGGCAGATTACATGTTCTCATTGACAACACCTCTAGTATAACATACCCATAAACATGGATCAATCCAATAAATACAGAAGAAATTTAATGGTGAGAAACATGATACAAATAACTGACCTTATTAGAACAATTAGCATGAGATATGCACTTGGATGATTATCCAAAAATCAGAGTCCCCTAGATGATCCACTAGGCCATATCCAATAGAAAATTGTCTCTAATGGCACTCCTAGTCCTGCTCTTGCAAGAGCTTCTTTAGGAGCCTCTGTGAATACAAATGGACTTACTCAAATGTCCATACAAAAAGCTGTCAAAGGTTCAAGGACAACACTTTAATATGAACACAAAATTTTCGATTAAAATGTTCAGTTTTTTGGCAAAAGAATATCCTTTTCATAAAGCAAATTTTTCTCAAAAGGGCCTTCTTTCCAATGGAGTCAAATTTTCCTTTAAAGCAGTCTCCAACTCGAGAATGACAAAAGGGAATCGTCAATTGGCAAGCCAGTATAGATACTATGCCACAGGATGGATACTTATTTGTGGATAATCATCACATGGGTGAGGTAAAAAACTGACTTCTTCATAAGTCAGTTCAAACGTTTATTTCACACTATTTTCATGATTTAAATTACCAACTCCAAACCATAAAGAAATGCGGGAAACAAGAACGTCAACAACTGTACACAATAATTTTAAATCCAATTCAATGTATTGCAGTATCATAATGATCTATTGATCTGACAATGATCCAATTCAATTTATAACAGCCACTGATACTTAAACAATAGTTGTTGGGATCGGGAGGGGACCATGAAAGGTTAGAAGATTTCGTGGTTAGGAGCATTGTCCATGCATTGCATATGTTAGGGATCGAGATCGCTAAATGTTTGGATCTCGATTGCAACCCCAATGCGAACCTTTTGGGTTCTTGATCCTAACCTTTTGGAGATCTTTCTGCAAACTTTGAAAAGTACATATAGTATAGAAATATACATGCTCTTAATGCAGAGATCTCTTTATTTATAGCCAGCAAACAATGCAACTATATTAAAAGTATAATTGCAATCTAGCATGGAAATCATCATTTTGGTTATTATCTTGGTCTTTAGGTGGAGATCGAGATCCCTAACAGTGGCCATTGAGATCCATAACAGGAGGGATCAAGATCCTGAATTTAAAAATCGAGATCCTTTGAAGATCTCATTCATGAAAAGCGGAAGCGAGATTCCGAAGCGGGATCACCATCTAGAATGGAGATCACAGCAACTATGGCTCAAATCATTTCTTATTGTTTCCACGAGTCAACTTGATCTATTCTTTCCATCTGAAAGAGCCCATTAATGCTGAAAAGAATTCAACCCCCAATAGAAAAATCCAATCATAGACCTAGCGCAGTAAGTATTTAGTCAGCACTATGATCAACCTCATGTTAACGGTAATAAAACAATATTTGATAACTATTGTAGCACCTGCTCCTTTGACCATCTTACATGGAAGAGAAGTAACAATCCAAATATCGTAGATGTGTGATCCATCAGGTAAGTCATGATTCACTGTTGCATTAAGAACATGAACAGATTAGGAGGTTCTCGTGAAAAAAATGAAGAGGGATAAGCCCTTGATCACATAACAATATAAAATCTAGCAAAGTAAATTTAATAGAGATCACAACATAACCTGTGTTAGTTGGCTTCGATATTGGGAATATTGACTCCAAATTTCATATTAATCACCACAAATTTTTAGGGCCATGCTCCCCATAGTAGATTCAAGAATGCAATTGATGGCATTCATACCAACCATGCAAAATATACACAATCCAGGGGGGGGGGGGGGGAAACAAATTAATTACATCTGGAATGTGTAAATAAGCTCTGCTTTCAAATGACCCATCATCAAAAATATAATGGCTGATGATTGATGAAATGAAATCATCACAAGTCCCAATCTCGCCTCACCATGATTTAGCAGTTCATAAGAATGTAACATGTTTTTATCAAGTTGTGAAAATATTAGACATCAACCAAAAAGGTCTGAACCCTGCAATGATTTTCCTTAAGTCTTCATGAGAAGCCACACAAGGCTTACTTCAATAAAAGGCTTACTTCAATAAACAACAATTATAAATGGGATATATTCACCCAGAGATCTAGGTGCCAGCAAAAGTTGCTCCAGTCAAAAGAAATGGGAACCACCTATCCTACATCAGGTATTCCCAAGGTAAGTCTAACATCCAATTCTCCACATTGCATTAGAAGTACAGAGAAATTTAGTTCCTCATAAAAATTGCAAAGCAAGTCCATGCACTCCAAACATTGCATTAGAACAAGGCCAAAAATCATTATCCTCACAAAAGGTATCCATAACATAACACTGGAACCTACAACTTACCATCAAGTACGGAGGTATAAGTTACAATATAAGAGCTCCAACCAATAAGTGTGCACATGAATCATAAGTAAATCTATTAAAATGACGAAGTATAAAATAGATCTGGTAAAACTTCTGCATCTTGAAGCATTCAAACTTCAAAGGCCCAAATGTTTCCTCAAAATCATATAAAATGGAGAAGAATATATTCAGAAGTCAAGATAAGCCCAAGCCACACATCTCCTAGAAACAGTAAACCGATCCCATATGTACTCGTGTTCCAAACTCCTATCCATGTTAATTTCACAGATCAAGAATAAATGCTTGTCAAAAAGTTGATGAATTATGTTTCACTTTGCCATGATCACTTATACAAAACTTCTAGCCAGATCCCCAGGTATACTCTCTCATGATCAATGAGATCTCTTATTTCACTTTTTAGGTATTTAAAACAAGCCATACTAACTTGATAAAGGTATATCTGACTTCGGGTGATTATTAGTCTCCCACTTAGCCCTTTCAATTGCTTTTGTGAAGGTAAAGCATAGATATATAACTACAAAACCCGAAAAAAAAAGAAAAGAGTAACATCACCATAGAATGTCATCCTCAATTTGAAAATCAACTAATATAAATTTGAGATCCCCATGAAACTTGATAAATTTCACACAACAAAATACATCCACATCCGTCACAAAGATCAAACAAACTATTGTCATTCAACATCTCTGCATAAATCTCTTGTGCCAGCTTCCATGATACTAAAGACCTACAAGGATATGTCTAGATCCTAGTGACCTAGAGCTAGGCAGCCTAAAAACCTCATTCAAGGCTTCATGAAACCATCCACTTTCAAAATCTTGCCCAAACAGGTTGATTCATTCCACTACTCCAAACAAGCGTCAAAGTAGCCTCCAAATGATACCATGAGAAATATCTGCATAGACGCTCGCATAAAACAAAGTTAAGGCATCAACTGATAAGAGAAGATTCACCATATTCATAATGAATAACAACTCCTATCCCAATATCTCTCTGAGAAAATTCATGCAACAAAGTAAGCAGAAAGGAAGAAAGACTCAGCATTACCAAACAATTGATTTAATAATAATAGCTGCCTCCTGATGAACGGTCACTTCTATACAGAGATGAATATGGACTGCGGCCGAACTGTTTCTAGAACATAAAGCATTGGAGCTATGAGAAACCAGATTGTAAAATAAGGGATGAAACAGAGGAGAGAAATTGAGACAGAAAATAAAGAAGAATAGCTATTTGCTGAGATGCCTTAGAAAAGGATTATAAAAAAAGAGTGTTGCTGGTTACTTACCTCGGTGTCATAGTAATCATGTGAATAAAACCCACTTCCAGCACCCATAGAATCTTGACATAAATAAGGGAGAGGAGAATTTCAATCAGATCATTTATAGGTATATTATTACAAGAGAACAATGACAAATGCATGAACACTTTAAGAGATTGTTTGGAAAGAGAACGCAAACCTTGGTAACGAGTCCTGGAAGGTGCTGCATCAGGATAACCATAACGTCCGCGTAGCCCGCTTCTAGACCCAGGCTCAGAATAACCAGGATCCTGGCCCTGAAGTCAATCACGAGTCCTTGACTAGTTAATTTTACATCTCATGTGGGACCATAAAAGCAGTAAATAGGGAGATCACTTAATATCCCACTTACCATAGAAGAATAAGGCCTTTTCCTACCATGACTCATGCCATCAAATGCATAGAAGTCATCACTATAATATCTATCACTAAAGGTACGGTCAAAATCTTCTTGAGGTGGAAATTCTGGTCTAGGTGGAAAAGGCCTGTCATTCACCCCATCAAAGGAAACACGCCTTGGCCGATCTGGACCAGCCCTTGAAATAGGACCCTGTGTACCAAATTCTTCATGATAAGCCACGTGACCGCCCCTAGAAGGGCCTCTTCCTCCTCCTGAGAAATAAGGTCATGTTAAACAAAAGGGTCAAGAAATGGTCCTGCTCCTTCCTAGTATTCAAATTTCTAAAACATGGAAAAAGGAAAAAGGTTTCTGCAATCAAAAGATTCCACAGTGATCTCTTTCAATAGATAGTTAAATACCTACCCCTCTGCCCATGGAATTCTGAAAATGAAGTGTTCATATGATCATCACTGTAGGAAAACCTTCCTCCTCGGCCACGACCACGTGGATAGAATCCCCTACCACGTTGATAACCTGTATGGTAGAAAGCTCGCCTGCCATAATCAAATCCTCTTCCTGTTGAACAGAGGCGAAAATGTAAGAGTTTCCACACTACATCAAAAAGCCAAAGATAACGAAAACACACTAAGTTTGAAAACTCAAAATGAGACAAACCCACCAAACCTAGAGCGCATTCCACTACCAATCCGAAATCCACCACGCATTCCACCCTTCACTGCAGGTGTCTTGGGCAGAGGATTTGCAAGTCTAGCTCTTGTTTTGACCTGCTTGATGGATACATCCCATCAGCAACGTTATAGGACAATCCACACTCAAGCAGAGTTGTATGCAGATTCATCAGAGGCATATGACCAAAATTCAACCACACCTAAGCAATTCCTTCCCCAGTCAAGTAACTTAAACAATAACCAAATGGAGTATTTCCAACCAATGGATTGGAAACCAATACACATTAGTGTCATTTGTGCATAAAACTAAGAACTAATCCACAAAATATGTAATTTGTAAATCCTTATTTCAAACTAGAAATAAAACATAAGTTTAGTCAAATTATCACAGGCATAACAATTAAAATTTCACCTAAGGTAGCTGAACCAACGAATGAATTTGAAGTAAGAAGTAAAGTGATAATCAAGAAATAGCAATCCTCCTTGGCGAATTTCCTTGTTGAGGAACACAAATATACAGAAGAAAGAGAGAAAAAGAAGAGGGAGGAGAGAGAGGGGGGAGGAGAGGGGGTAAGGGGAGGGCACCGACGGTTTGCACCAATTTGATAGGGAGGAAACGTGCCATCATTTTGATCCCTTTCTTCCATATACACAATCATCAAGTCGGAGCAAAACTCAGTTTCATAAATTCATATTATTGCTTTCACAGACTACCAAAAAAATTATTATTGCTTTCATTGGGATAATTTTATCGCGGAAAAGCATATAATGGTACATATGTCAAACTGAACAGTAGTACGGGTACAACATACAAACTCTTTAATCATTTTCCCACATTTCCAATGAAGAATGATACTTGGAGAAATCATTTCATTTCCCACAGAATGGCCCATATTTTCCATTCCAAACAGAGAAACATGCTTGGGCATGCAAACAGAATTGTTTATACCCACTAAGTTTACATACTTGGAAGTTTTCCATTCTCACACAATTAAGGATTATCTTTTCTAATGCAAGTACTTGTCTTTGAGCAATCATCAATCATTTCACATGTGGAGGACATGCCATAACTTACGCATATGCATGTATCCACCATCAAGGTTCTAAAAAGAATGAATATATCAGACCATAACAGGACTGGCAAATGTCTCTTTTAAAACAGTAATGACTATTACTTATTTTGTTCAGCATTTTTTATTATAAAAAATTGAAACCCAATATCACAGTCATAACGCAACAGACGTTTATGTATTTTATTAACCATTTTATTCCCTCGTTTACCTACACTGTTATGGGTAGGGGTTCTGTTAACAATATAACGGATGCTATTTTAATGTAACAGCCATGTTTTTGGACCTTGGTGTACATGCGTGCGTCTAAGCATTCGAGATCAAATTTTTTTCTGGGCATGCAACACAGAATTTCTTGATTCTGTTTTGGATAAAAGATGTGATTATCAGTATATGCAGAGAAGGCTCAAAATATTTACATACAAATGTACTTCACTAACCCTTTCCCTAGTTTTACAGGAAAAATCCTCCTTAAAAGCATGACACTCAATGAAATGACCTCATTCCCCCAGAGAAGCCACTCAGAATACCTAAGAAATGACTCTCATATTCAGCCATATGAATTATTGAACATATGTCGCTATCACACATGCATTTCCTTTTTTTTCTATTTTGATATATAAGATATCACAAATGTAATTGTGCCCATGCATGTGTACATGTGCATCTCTGTACATCTAGATGTTGAGAGAAAAATACGAGTTGAGGTGTGTACCCATACATATGGGTACAACAATGTACTTTATACTTGACAGTACATGCAGCACATGCAGGCATGTACTACATGACCTACAATTTGTACATAAAAATTATTTTTATATGTGTACTTCTTTTGCTAGCCATATCATTCTGTCCGCATGTTTGTGAAGCACGAGCTAATTATTCATAATGAAAAGACAATTTAAAAATATCTCAAGAGCCTTTTTTTTTCCCACTTGCAAAGACCAATACAGAATAGCCATGGTTATAATTTAAAAAAATTTGATACGGTTACCTTGTTCTTCCCATCAACCAACTCTGTGCTATTCAAGGCTTCAATACAAGCAACAGCGCTATCATGAGTTGTAAAATTGACAAACCCAAAGTCTCTCCTCTTGGCAGTGGGCATGTTACGTGCCAGTACAACACGTTCAATTTCTCCATAATATTTCATTTGCTCTCTTACGCGGTCTTCATCCCAATGTGGCGGCAGCCCATCAACAAAAACAGACTTGACCTGCAACAGGAAAGAGAGTAAAAGATAATGCCCATATAAAAGCTTGTAACAAGAAAGCGATGGAACAAAATAAAATGAAAGAAAAAATCATAAAGCCGTCCAAAAGCAAACTTGACATGCCCTAAAAACAAACCTGGGCCATGACCTCCTGATCTGGTTCACGTAATGGTTCAGCAAATGCAACTTTGGCAGTCCTTTCGGGGTGGCCAAATATAACATCTGGTTGTTGCAGCCGTTTGTATGCATTCATAGCATCCATGTGACATGAGAATTCCACAAAAGCAAAACCCTTGCTTAAACCTTCATGCTGTGGATCCGCAACTAAAGTGATAGTCTCCACACCATCTACCCCATACTCCATAAGCTTTTTCTTAATCTGCAATCATATACCCATGTCAGCAAATATGCTTCAAATGACAGAAAACAAACGCTAAGACTTTCACAGGTCACTGATTGGATGTGTTAAGTAAATCTTACAGCTTCCTTGGTCCAAGTGTTACAAATGTTCCCTAGGAACAAGGTATCATTGTCCTCACTAGGAGCAACACCACAGCGTTTCCCACGAATCTGGAATTATCACCTATTCAAATGAATCTCCACAGAAAGGCAACCAAAAGAAATAAAGATAAAGCCAATAAAGATAAAACCACAATTTCCTTTGTCATTAACCATTGACCACAGGAAAAATAACAACTGAGACTAATAAGCTAGGTCACTTTAAAAGTAAGGTAGCATCTTATAACAAAAACTCTCCAATCAGCATTCATTATTTTAAAGCCAAAAAGTCATTATTGTTATAGATATGCAAAAAGATTTAACGAAACTTTATACACTATGTTGGAGACAGAAAGCTAGACGTAGAAGCTAGAATCTATATGTCACTAATGATTACACATTTTTCTAATCCAGGCAGTGTATCCATATCAGAAATCCTCAAAAAAAACAAAGTCAGGCCCACATATCCAAATCTAGTGAAAATGCCTACGTAATACTGATAAAAACGAACAAACGAACCACTGGATTTTTCAACTCTGAAACAGCACGGCTTGCTTGTTCTTTGGTTGCAAATTTCACAAAAGCAAATCCCTTGTTCTTGTTTGTAATATGATTCTTGAGCAATCGAACTTCAACAACTTCCCCTATTTTCTCAAACGCCTTCTTAAGATCATCTTCCACAGCATCTTTATCCAACCCACCAACAAATATCTCCTGCTCCTTCTTAAGTTGTCTTTCCTTCATAACTTCCTTCATCTCAATCTCTTGTTCAGCCTCCATTTCCCCTGCTTCATCTCCTTCATCCACATCACCTTCATCATCCCCAGGTTCCTCAAAACCCTCCGGCTCCTCATACTCCACCATCTCATCCAAGCCATCAATAGCATCCTCATGATAGGCGTGTCCATCTTCTGTTTTTGTATCTTCATTTTCTTCATCCCTTTCTACCTTAACTGCATCATGGGCAGAATCCTTTGTGTCATGGGCATTTTGGAGGCCCTCAACTTTGTCCTTATCATCAGATTCTTGGGTCTCTTCTACTTTATCTGACTTGAACGCTGGTTTAGAAACCTCCTTCTTGGAAGTAGCACCATCAATTTTCTTTGAGCTTTCTTGCGGTTTGGGCTTGTTGGGTTCCAGTTTTTTTGGGTTGGCCTTTGATGCAGCAGGTGATTTCGATTTTGGGGTTGGCTTCTTCTCTGCAGATTTTGGAGCAGGAAACCCCACGTAACTTACAGTTCCCCGAGCAACACCATCAGGTGTACTCAGATTTTCTTTCCCTGTAACCACAACAAATAAAGGACAGCATAAGTGATCAAAACCACAAGCACATGCAAAAAAGAAAGGTACATACCCCACTGTTGTTCTTCTGAACTCATGGGAAAGGAGGCCTTTTTGTGAATGTTAACTCGTGAAAAAGAGTTTTAGACTAGATTAACAGGGTAATACCAATTAAATTACAATTAAAAGACGTTAACAACATATATTAGTAAAATAACAATAAAACCGCAAACTAACAAAATGTGCCAAGAAAAATGGTAAAAGGCATAAAATAACAAAATCATGTGAGAAATGAAAGTATAGAAGACATCATATACCAAACAGATTACAAAAAAACAATTTATTTTTCTTCATAATAACCCATCAGACAAAATTTAATGAGATTACGACACAGAAAAGAGGAGTATGCCATCATTAAAAGCAATAGACAGGATGCTGTAATTTACTGTGATGAGAATGCGAGAACCCTTCAGAAACACAGAAACAAAGACACATGCAATTGTGTTATTGAACACCTCAAACAAAAATATCCTTTTTCCCGAAAGACCTATCACACAAAAATCAAAAGACACTAATAGAACACAAATAACAATCCAACCGAAAAAACAGATACTCTTCATTGGAATGAGTAAGGAGTAATTTTTGTACTCGCCTTTTGTTTCAAATTTCGGATTGGCATCTTCTGTCAGCCCTTGTTTTGCATCGGTATTTTTCTTGAGCTCTATACTAGGAGAAGATTTATCAGAATCTCTCTTCACAACTGTCTTCTTCTTCATCGCCCCAATCTTGTTCACAACTGTCTTCTTCGACGCCCCAATCTTCGTAGCCTCAGTGTCTTTCGTCTTCATAACTGAAAATTATCCATAAAATAAAATAAAATCCAAAAATTATCCAAACTAATAGCTCCGAAAGATTAAAGTAGTAGTGTCACAAAGAAATCTTTGATTTTTTAAGTTGTGCTAGGTTTTGTAACAATTTAGAGCAACCCTATCTCAGAGGCTTCAATGGCCCCAACCTTAAACACGGTCACCATCATAGCGCATGAACAGGGATAACAAAACCCTAAACCTTACAATAACCATTTACATGGAAAACAGGGAAAAAAAGGTGCTCCTCTTTATCTCAACAAACCCTGGCTGAACACCAAGAAAAAGAACGCAAGAACAAAAGCGAAAATGAACTTAAATGTGAAAGTTCCTTGAAGAGAGGAGTTCGAAGCACTTCACCTGAAACAAAATCGCCTTTTGATTGCAAGATAGACAGAAGAGAGATTAAATGGCTAGCGTAAAGACGATAATAAAGACTAGAGTGGAGAGAGAATGGCCAGGAAAAAGAGAAATAATAAGAGAGAGAGATTACAGCTAAGCATACACACAAGGAGGAAATTATATCATACACCACTGCAAATGCGGTGGTGTGTATACCTCCTATACGCCGTGCCAAGACTTTATAGCCAAAATATTTAGGGCCAACTTTAGGAATCCGAATTTCGGAACCTCAATAAAGAAAGGGCAGTTATTTCATGTCACCGTCAATGTCTTCATGATGTAATGAAACTATATTTCTAGATTTTGTAGTATTTTTATGACTCAAAAATTACACACACCATCTTTTCATCTCAATAAGTAATTCTTAAAAAAATAAAATTTAAATTGCATCATAGGTTTAGAAAAAATGAGTCCCCTCCAACAATAAATCTAAATCATTCATTTGGTGAATTTCAAGATCTAGGGTTTTCTATGAACTTAAAATTATTTTTTCCTGTTTTAACATTGCTCATCTAATGATAAAATGCTATCTAAAAACTTTCAAAAGGAAAAAAGTTATTCTAAGGTCTAGGTCCAAGATCTTGCTAAATGGATATCTATGTTATTTGAGTTAAAAAATACTTTCTTGGATGTATTTTCATAGTTTGCTTTTTTTGTGATAGTTCATTGGAATCAAAAGAATGTACACTTGAAATTTGAGATCAAACAAATAGTAGTCCCTAAATTCATAAATTATAATGAGAGGTCCTGCTTCCTTTTTTTTTTTTTTTATGGTAGTTTTTCCCATAATTTGATATTTCAAACATTTAACTACTTATATACTTTTCATTTTTATTTTTTGACATTTGTGGGATGGTCCATGTCACACCCCAAGATTTATAACACTGGAATCCCTGAGATGTAACAGTCTATCTTTAACAAAACGAAATGTTTCTACTTCACCATTTATTGTACTAAAACAGATTTTTCCATTTCTAAGAGTCTGTACAAAGTCTACTCATAACTAGTATTAACATGAAGGTTTAGATATACATTTGTGGATAGGACAAAGTTTACAATAGTGAATTTGAACAAAGTCACAAAGAGAAAATTTCATCATAACTATGACTTCTTCCAAAGTTGGTCCTGTTGTGCCTTCAACTAAGGAGGCTGCAATTACCTCGAAAAAATTTTAACATAGTTTGATGAGTTTGGCTACTCAGTAAGTGATCATCATAGTCCTAAAAAATAATCATAGTCGGAAGATGTAAACATTTTCAAAAAGAGAGGTCTATTAAAAACAATGCGAGCCAAAAAGCATTTATGGATAACAATTTCACTTTCAAAAATACACAATTAAACATAATCCAAATGATTGAAATGCATATAAATATTTTAACAGCAATGCATAACTCAAAGGATTTCACAAAATACCCTACTGGCATCCCAAGTAGGTCACCTATATACCCCACCAGCGTCCTGGATGGGTCCAAATAATCTCTGCAGATCCAAACATATCTCATCGCCATACCGGATGAGTCCAAATAGTCCATATCTGTGTTCCGGATAGGTCCACACATACTTAAATTATCTAAAAAACTCTTTAACATCAGAAAGCATCAACATCGTATATTCAAAGTATCATTGAAATCATTAACAGGAATTCACTTGAAGCAATTTAAACAATTACTTTCATTGAAATATTTGTAAGTAACCAATCAAACAATTTGGATAAAAATTGCAGACAGGTAGAAGATCGAACATGTATATTTGAAATGGAATCCAATAGGCAGTCGATTATAAATTTGCGAGCTTTTATAGAAATCCAAGGTTAAACACATAAATATCACAATTTTATTGAAATATAATTTCATAATTAATTATTTTACAGGAATAGGTAAAACTTATAGTATCTAAAATTCATAGACAAACAAAAATACAATTAAATGCAGAAATACGTAAATCTCACAGTATTAACAGTATTATAATTAATTGCAGAAATATCAATTTTTCACATAATGATTTACCAGAAATGACATCACTTACACATAAATTTTGAAGTGTCTAAAAGTCATAATAATAGGCATAAATTTTATTTTTAATAATTTACAATGTCTAAATTTCTAATAAACAAATAATAATAATTTTAACAGAAAAAAATGATACCATATGCTCATAAAATTACAGTATAAAAATGGTGAACAGACTATTTTTCAGGATAATGAGATCCTTTACCTATAATATTTGAGAGGGAACTTTCGGTAAAATTCGGCTAGAGAGAAGGAGTTCAATGCGTTCTTTAATTCACGAAGAGCACTAAACATTACTGAGAGGGAGGGGCGTAAGATAGAGTATTTTTGCAGAGAGAGAATCCAACTCATTCTCCCCTTTTTAAACACAAAACAATATTATTATAATATATTATTAACCCACCTCGTACTTGAGGTGTTTAG
>NW_006497891.1:2101324-2145806 GCF_000471905.2 Amborella trichopoda
TGGTTGTAGTATTTTTTTTTATTTGTTTTGCATCTCTTCTCTCTTTTTTACCCCTAAGCATTATTGGGATCAAGATCTCTCTTTTGTTTATCTTTCTTTTAGGCCCCTAAGCACACTTGGGGCCAATTCCCTTTATTCTATATATTCTTTTTTCTTTTTTTTGGATCCCTAAGTGGACTTCGAATCAGCATTTTTTTTTTTCTCAGAAGCATATTTCTTGAGGTACATAGCATTAATAGGATCGTTTAATTCCTGTCCTTCAAGGTTTCCGAGTTTGTAGGCATTACCTGTATGAGTCTGGATTATGCCATATGGTCCTTCCCAATTAGGCTTGAATTTTCCTAATCGGCGAGGATTCACTGTTGAATTGAAGATTTTCTTTAGGACTAGATCCCCAATTCTAAATTATCTCGGTATCACCTTCTTTTGATACGTTTGCTCGATTATGTGACGGTATAATTTTAAATTCTTTACGACATATTCCAAATTCTAACTTCTAAATTCTAAATTCTCAATTCTAAATTCTAAATTCTCTTGGTATCCCCAATTCTAAATTCTAAATTTTCTTTAGGACTATATCCCCAATTCTAAATTCTTTACGACAAATGTTTGCTCAGAGTCATCTCTTGTTTAGTGTTTCGAGAGTGGCCAGTCGGGCTTCAGCCTATTGCTTGTAATCCAATACCTTGAGATCAAGTATCCTAAGAGAGGGTATCTCCACCTCAATTGGAAGTACTGCCTCCATGTCATAGACCAATGAGTAAGGAATCATCCTTGAGGCTGTTTTCTTAATGGTTCTATAGGCCCAAATTGCAGCTTATAACTTTTCATGCCAATCCTTGCCGCCTTCTACAATTCGATCGATGATCTTCAAGAGAGTCTTGTTAGTTGCTTATGCTTGTCCATTTCCTTGGGGATAATATGGTGAAGAGAATTTCTGCGTTATCCTGAATTTTTGTACAACTCTGTTGCTTTTTCATTTTTGAAGTTGGTCCCATTGTCAGTAACGATCACTTCGGGGACTCCAAATCTATAGATGATGGTGTTGGTAATGAATCGGGCCAATTGTTGTCCTTTTATTTTTGTGAATGAGGAAGCCTCGACCTACTTCATGAAATATTCAATAGCAATGAGAATAAACCTGTGCCCATTGAAAGCTCTTAGCGTTATCATTTCCATTATGTCGAGGGCCCATATAGAGAATGGCCAGACTAGAGGTGTTGAGTTGAACAGCATGGAAGCAGAGTGTATGAGGTCTCTATAAACATCGCATTTAGGACATCTCATCACATATTTTCAGCAGTCTTCGGTCATGACAGTCCAATAATATCATTGTCTTCTAACTTTCTAAGCTAGGAGTGCTTCCCTGCGTGTCTTCCTTCGTCATGTAGCTCTTTGAGTACCGTGTGGATTTCTAATTGGTCAATATACCTCAAAAGGATTCCTTCGAAGGAATTCTTGTAGAGGATGTTGTCTTTGATCAAGAAGTTAATTGAGAATCTTCTTAAGGAATCCCTGTCTCTCTTTGAGGCTCTTTCAAGATAAGTTCCATCTTTTAAGAGAACTGATACATCATGAGACCAGGGCTTGGCTTTTACAATCTGGTTGGACCCGAGGGTGAACGCTTCTTCTTCCCTTTCTGGTTCTTTATATTCCTCTTTCGGCTCCATCTTGGGAGGAGAAAGATCACTTTTACATCTTATGTGGAATGGTTGAACACCCATTTGGGAACGACTGTCCACCACTGATGTGAGAGTGGCTAAAATATCAGCAAACCGGTTGCTTCCCTAGTCACATGTTGAAAGATTAATCCTTTGAAGCATTTTGATGATTTTCAACTGAGTCTTGGTAGGGCTAGAGGTTTTTGTCTTTAACCTTCTATTCCATGTTGGTTTGATTTGTTACAAGAAGAGAATCACCAATAACCCGTAATGTCCAATTCAGAGTTCAAAAGCCAGCTAGTAAACCTTCATATTCTGCAATGTTATTGGTGCATGGAAAATTATAGAGGTCGGAAACAATATTTTCTCTATAGAGCATATGATTGTTTGAACGTATTTTTCAGCACCTTGGTCCCTGATAAGAAATTCTTGATAGTTTTAGAATGGCCCCAAAATTGGTCAAGATCTTCATCAGCATTTTAAAAGACCATCTCCCAACTTTCATCATGATCAGACATGTCTAAGGCAATGAACATAGAAACAATTTCAGCAAAATCGGTCTCTAGCACCTTGAAATGGACCCTGTAACTAGAGCCATACTTTTGGTGCATCAAACAGTTGTGGAACCATGGCCATTAGATCCGGCACGGTCGAAAACCCCAATGGGTCAAGTTTTGGCTTAATCGGGCAGTCCAAGTCAAAGTTATGGGTAGAAGACTACAAAAGAGTAGGTCGTACACTATTCTTGTGTGGCCTCACTACATCAAAACACCATTAAAGGTGGCTATTTTTACAGTCATGAGCAGTCACTTTCAGGGCCTATATCTCACTCATTCTAAGTTGGAGCGCTCCCAAACTTGAAGAACGTGTTCATCTCATCAAGACGAGCAATTCGATATGTGGTACGCCCCGTGACGACGCTCGAGCAGAGAGAAAACCTAAATGAAAGTCGTTGATCTATGAAGGAAGTTGCATAAAATTCAGCAACAGCATGACTCGTTCGACCAGCAAGATCACGACACTCACATACACGATCGGCACGAAACCAATTGCATTATGTAGATGAGGTCCGAGGCTATCTCTGGTCCGATCCTCGCGTATGATGAACGGTTGGATTTCACACACGGAGACATGAAATCTGTTATAAATGTCGGCCATCGGATTTCAAGATTCCTACCAAAACCTCAAGACAAAAAATTCTTTATAAGGGCATGAAATCAAGCTACGTTTGTTACAACGTGATCATGATGGCATGCTTAGTGTCATTAACTGAAAAAATCATGAAGAAACATCAAGGAACGAGCAATCAATTGATCCGAAGTTTGAAGATTCATCCAAAATTCAAGTCTCATGATCATGGCTCAAAAACATGATTCATGGCTCGAAGTTGGTATCAAAATGATCGCCATGCTAAGCCCTATAAGAAAAAAATAATCTTTTGATCAAACGGGAATCAAAACGACCTCGGGTCAGCCATGGAAGATCAAGCAAGTTCTCGGACAACAGTAGGGATTGTTCAACATTTTGGCCACTAACGCTTTACGGGGATAACGGGCATCCCGGCCTCAGGCTCTTGGTCGCATGGATGAATCTTGTTGGCCAACCCTGCAGCAAGGGTGCGATATGAAATTCTGCACATTGTTAGGTAAGGGCAAAATAGTCCTTTTGCCCCCAATTTTAGAATTCTTTAAATTCATTTAAATTGTAATTATCTTCAATTCTAGCTAGGTTTTGGGCGTACACCCACATTTTCGCCCAACTCTATATAAACATGCAAAGCTGAATTGGAAGGACCTTCGGTTTATTTTTCATTGATTCAATAAAATTTTCATTGTTGCTGAAGTTCTTGGGTACGTCTTTGAGAGAGAGAGAGAGGAGAGAATAAAAGGATCGGTACCCTTCGGGTAGGTAACTTTCTCTCTCCTCCCCTTTGTCTCATCTCTACCTCTTTCTCTCTCCTCTCATGTTTCTCGTTCCTATCGCTATCCCACTTCTTTTTGTCTCTATCTCCTTCTCTTCTGAAGCCAGTCAGCAAAGCCTAGCGTCGGTTGGATTTCTCTCTCTCCTTCTCTTCTGAAGCCAGTTGGTGGAGCCTAATGTTGGTTGGATTTCTCTCTCTCCTTCTCTTTTGAAGCCAGTCGGTGAAGCCTAGCTCTGGTTGGATTTCTCTCTCTCCTTCTCTTCTGACGCCAGTCGGCGAAGCTTAGCACCGGTTGGATTTCTCTCTCTCCTTCTCTTCTGAAGCCAGTCGTAAAGCCTAACGTCGATTGGATTTCTCTCACTCCTCTTCTGAAGTCAATCGGTGAAGCCTAGCATCAGCTAGATTTCTCTCTCTCCTTTTCTGTCACATTCGGTGGAGCCTAGCGTTAGCTCTATCTCTCCCTCTTGCTTCTCTTCCATCACAACTGGTGCAAGCCTAGCACCGATTGGGTGTCTACTTCTTTCTCTGCTCCTCACAGTCGACGAAGCCTAGTACCGACTACGTTTTCTCTCTTTGCTCCTCACAGTCGGTGAAGCCTAGTGCCGATTGTGTTTTCTCTCTCTTCTTCCGGTATAGTCAGTGAAACCTAACGCCGATCGCCTATTCTCTCTCCTTTCCTCTGTATAGCACAGTCGGTGAAACCTAGTGCCGATTACATTTTCTCTCTCTTCCTTCTAACACAGCTAGTAATGCTTAGCATTGAATGCATCTTTCTTCCCTCTCTCTCTTTTATTCTCTTGCCTTTTATACTCTTTTCTTCCTTTGTTCTCCCTCCCTGCTTCTGTTCTCCTCTTCTCTTACTTAACTTCTTATTCTTTCTTCATAACCATCATTATGTTACTTTTTCATTCTACTAAGAGGGATTTAGGTTAGCCTCTCGTGGTAGTCCTGTCGTCTAGCTGTAATGTTGTTGTGCCACGATTACTTGGCCTGCTTTATTGCCACGATAGACTAACCATCGTGCCTAGGTAGTTGGCACTGGTAATGACATCTAGTAGTAATCCTTTGAGCCAGTCTTAGTTACCGAGCCCGTTGTACTACGACGTCAGGCCAATTATTCATCGCCTTAGTCACAACTCCGATCCTCCCGCTCAGTCGAATTCTTCTCTCCTCGGTCTTTCTTCTCTTAGTTTTCTTTTTGAATGCGCATGCTTATGTACGTTCATCAAAGAGGAAAAGGGTGAGGTCTGACCCACCTGTCTTATAACCAATGCTATATATGTGTGATTGCATAAAACAAGAAAAATACAAGCCAAGGGAGGCGATTCCGAACCAGTTTTATTACTTGGGGGCTTTCTTCATGATCTAAGAGGACGCCCACGCGAGCCAACCCTAGTAAGTTCTGAACCCACCTTATATTCCTCTTTTACCGGTTGGTAACACCAGTCCCCGTTCTCGAACGAGGTTCCCAAGAGAGCGATCTCAAAAATGACTCGAGTCTTCCCTCGAAACCCGAGACACGTGCCCCCCGATCCCTAAAAGGATCCGAAGGGCGAGATCGAGGCACCTAACCAGCTTGGCGACTCCACTGGGGACTTACTACCCCTTAGTCGGATCGTTCTTATTTGGCTAGTTTCTTCTTTTATTTTCTGCTTTCATTATCTTTTCACATTTTATTTATGGCTTGAGGGTTTTGGAACCCATTTATTTGGATTGGGGATTTTCCTATCCCTGCATTCGAGAGTGTCCTTAGGGAATAAGTTCCTTCGACTTCGTTCCCAACCATCCTCTTAAGCTCCCAGGTCTTAACCTGGACCGGTGTGAGGCGAGACTTAAAGGTCCCTAATTCCCCATCTTCTCGTTCTGGTTGAAATTCTACCAAGGTGCCTTACATCGGCAGCACTTCTGTTGCCCCGCACAGTACGCACCCAGCCACCGTCAAGTCACTTGCTAGTCGTGATTCTAAGGTATGCCGGAAGGCTACCCAGTCCCTTTCTGTAAAAGGCAAACAAGCTGCCATTGCTTCTGTAGGTAGCCATAAGGCTACCCCCCACAATTCTTCACCATTGGTCTCTATCCCTAGAGGCTCAACACATCGAGGCGGAAACCCCATGGTCTCCACCCCTCACACACACCACAAGGCTCGTGGGTTAGCCACTAGAGTCACACCTCGGGGAAACTCTTATATTACCTCGAGTTCGTGTTCAAGATCGAACCTTTCAAGGCCAGGTCCTTTGCACGCTACTCAAAGGGGTAGGCCTACACCTGTTCTCTTACAGACACCTGCTCATAGTTCTTGGCCTCCTAAGGCCAGGTCACTTGCATGAGCCCGGGCTGGCCCCCAAGTCTCCCTTAATCGTTCTTCAAGGGGTGCACACACGTCACCATCACAAACGTCCTCTTGCCCTAGACTCGCGCCTTCGCATCACTCAATCCTGCTCCAGCCCAGTCCTCCTTTGTCGAGCAAGCACCTTCAACCTTGACACTCTAAGGTTTTCCCCAAGAGCACCATCCTGAACCAACCCCGTCACTTTGGTCGTGTCTCTAGAGCTCATAAGCGACCTCGGGGATTGACCTGATGGAAGATTGAGTCCTTCATCCTCCTCGGCCCAAGATGACTCCAGTTCCTGACCTTCATCCATTGCCACACCTGATGGAGACAGCTCTCTCCTGTGCAAGAAGAGCTGACCACCGGCGACCTAGATCACCGTTTTGGCGCGAGGTCCATAAAACCTCAAGGCTAAATGTGATAGAGGTCTGCAAATTTTGACTAGGGAGGTAACCAAGGCATTCTAAACAACCAATTCTGATGACCCTCTTCACCTGAATCCCTTCTACCCCCTTCAGATAATGAAGCCTGAAGAAGAGCTTCATGAGCTGTGTGTTGTTGTTACTGTCTCAGAGGAAGACCCAGCCCCTCAGTAGCCACAGCCTGAAGAAGAGCTTCATGAGCCATGTGCTGTTGTTACTGTCACAGAGGAAAACCCAGCCCCTCAGTAGCCACATTCTCAAGACCGTCGAGAACCGGTCCAAGGGAACAAGGTCTATCCCTTCGAGAAGGAATGGGTCCCTGCATTGTTTCGGTTATTATTGGAACATAATATGATCCACCTTCTAGAAGTCAAGTCCCCCAAGCAACCTAGCCTTGACACTCAGGCAAATTATTGTGCCTACCATTGGAGGATCAATCATCCCACAGATGACTGCTACATGCTGAAAGATGTTATCGAGGCCTTGATTCAAAAGGGTTAGATAAAGCTTGAAGAATTAAAGAAGGCCTTTGGGGCAGCCGAGGCATCTCATGTCGTAACCATCCAAGAGGAAGATAAAATGCCTACTATCATTTACACCTTCTTTAATATAATGTTTCAGGAAGGCATAATCACACTGAAGCAGGCAAGGCAACGCTGTCGCCTGCTAGGGGGACTAAAGATCATTTGTGCCCTTACCATCAGATAAGAGGCCATTACCTGTCGGAATGCACAAGCTTCCTTGATATATTAGCAAAGACAATGCGGAAATGTCAGGAGTTTTACAATTTCCCCGTAAGTGATCCCCAAGTCATTCCTGTATCGGGGCAAGAAGATCTCACAAAGCAGGACCTTCCTATCAATGACTCGGACTCCGCCGAATCCTCAACTTTCCAACCATGGATAGTCTACTATGGCTGAAGCAGACCAAAGTCCTTAAGGCAAGAAACAGTTCGCCAAGCTAGATCTGTTCTCAAGGCCAGCGAGATGAATCAAACATCCCCTCAGAAAACCAGAAAGAGATAGCCACCAAGGGCTACTCACCGAAGAAACAAGACCGCTCAACCCACAGTCGAGAAGGAATTTCTCAGGCCCCTTCCACCAATGCCAATTTTACTGGACTTCATCCCTGGCGTGATCCTTCTTCCTTCTTCATCCTGTCAAGAAGATGTTCCCATGCCATCTCCCACTCAGCACACGTCCAATAAGGGTGACGACGTTAAATGCACTCCCCAACGGTCTAAGCAATGGAAAGACGTAAAAGACCCTCTGCACCCGTTCAACCCTGGTGATGATGTAAAAAGCTGCCCAGATAGGTCTGATGAGGGGAACGACCTTAAAAGTCCCCCACATTCTAACCTTTCTCCCTCTTCTTGTCCTGCTTCTCATTTCCCCTCTTCTATGTCCCCTGCAGGTACAACCTTGATATGCCTGGACTTCGAGGCTCTCGATCGATAATTCGAAGGAATCAATATATGCAGGATGCAGTGAAAATGATTGAGAAAGAACTTGGCATAAGCAGCATGATTCCTAACAGTTGCGGATGCCATGGCAGCTAAAGCCAGGGTAGCTAAAGCCAAGGCAGAGCCACCTTCTTCAAAGAAGCACAATAAGTCGAAGTCAAAGAAACCCCAGTGACCCCCTAAGCCTAACTTTGAGCAGAGACTGAGAGAATCAAATGGGCAAAGCTCCTATTCTCAGGGAGCGCTTGCCACATGGTGTAAATTTCAGGAGCAATACCCATCACGGGGCAGATAAATCTCAGATTATGGAGGAGCTGCAGCCTCCACAGCATAAGTCAGGCAACTTGAAGTTCACCAGTCTGCCGCTGCCCCCTAATCCAAAGACTAGTATGCCTGTCTTACAGCTCCTTGGGCTCCTTCATAATCTCAATACTTCAAACAATCCACTTATTCTCCAATTCCCTGAGACCCCTTTGATCTCATGCACTCAGTCTCTTCCAAAACCTCAACCTTCCATCACTCAAACCAAGCTCGCTATGTAACCAAGTTAGCCAGTCAGCCAAAATAAACCTTTTCTACCCGAACCTGCTCCTCAGCCCAACATACCACCCAAATCAAGGGCAAGACTAGGAGCACAAGGCCTTGTTCAAGAAAAGGTGAAATATGATGTGTTAGGGCATCTACGGAAACTTTCGGCTCTCCTCAGTATCTACGATGCCCTCATGCTCTCCAAAGATTACCGGATGGCTTTGGTTCAAGCTCTCTATATCCCATAAGTGTACGAAACCGAAGAAGAACCCATTGAGGTAGACCCGACGATTCTACGAGGATGTATGCCAATCACCTTTTCAGAGGACAATTTGCAGCTAAGGGAAAAGTTTCATAATCGCCCTCTCTTTGTTACTATCAAATTACATGCATACCCCATCAACTGAATTATGCTAGATGGAGGGTCGGCAAACAACCGTATTCAAAGGAGGATCTTCACTCGATTAGGGTTGGGGTCCGAAGATCTTACCTCGACCCACGTCACAGTTCAAGGGTTCAACCAATCAGGAGAGAGGTTAGCTGGCATGGTACGCCTTCGTTTTAAGATCGGTGAGCTTAATGATTACGCCCAGTTTCATGTAATCGACTTCGACACTTCCTACAGTATTCTCCCTGGTCGGCCACGGCTCCATGACCGGGGGGTGGTTCCATCAACATTACACCAATGTTTCAAGTATAGCCGAGAAGGGAGACAACCTACGGTCTATGCTGACAAAAGACCATTCTCTGTGGCCGAAACTCACTATGCCGATGCTAAATATTACTTCACAGATCTGGCGTTGTCCTAGAAGCCAAACGATGGAGGTCGCAAGTCTACAATCAAGATAGTGTCTTTGTCTCATGAAGATGTTGAGGATGTTGGGAGAACATATTCAAAGAGGAAGAAAGGCAGGGCAGAATTTTATCCCTAACTACCCTTCATTCTATTATCCCAACCATCATCCCTCAAGAAACTCCTTCTTCGCTTTGAAAGGAGTCTGTGCCCTCTGCCCACAGTTCTGAGCCACCTTGGCCGGAAGATGAACCAGAGGTCATTCCTGGTAGAATTCCTCTACTCCAAGGATCACCTATATGCCGGACCAGCAGAAAGTCTTGCATATCCCCATTGCTCTCTTGAAAGCCGAAGTGGAGCAACAACCACTGCAAAATACTTTTAAAAATCTGGTTGCTATAAGTATAGAGGATGCTCCTCGGATCGGTGACCAGCTGAAAGTGCTATTTTTCTCTTACCTCTCAGAAGAAGAGCAGTTCAATAAATAGCGACTTTCTTCCCCCCAAGGACAGGATCCCCTAGCAAACTTAAGAATTGAAGTTCGCAATCTTCAGAGTCAATTGGAGGTCATACGTATCGCTTCAAAACATCTAAAGGAGTTCGTACCGGAGACTAAAAGCTATGATGAGCTTGAGGTAAATGCACCACTAATGCAGGCCGAGGCCCCTCCTGACTAGACTATCTATAGCAACCAGGCTCACCAAATCATGAGGAAAATGAACTATGAGCCCTTGGCCAATCAGACATTAAGAGGAGAAAAAGCAACGACTCCCCCTTTCGAAGCTATCAAGCCACGACAGCCCACCATGAGGCTAAACAAGTCCTAGGGTATTAGCTTCTTGGGGCACTAAAAGTGTCGAGAGCCATTCAAAAAAGAAATCACGTGAGGTGCAGCAAAAATTAGAAGAGAATGAAATCGTGCAGCAAAGTCAATCAAAAGAGAGAAGCACTCTATTCATTAGTTAAAAGCTTTTACAAAGTACTGACAAGAGGAAATGACATGTTTAGAAACTATTGATCTTTGCGTTGCACACTGCAGGAGAAGTCTCGGTGCCCTGGACACGCTCCTTCAGCTCCGCCACCATTTGAGTCTCCTCTGTCATCGCCATAGTTCCCGACTCAAATGTGCAAATGAGTTCAGACAAATCTTCAACCAATGAGGCCTCAATGGCCCTCCTCTGAACCATCTCCGTCTCAAGGCCCGCGAATTCATGCCTCAGTATTCACATCTCTTCTCTGATCTCGATCATTTTCTTGAAGCTTCCATATGCCTCCCTCTTGAGATCCTATTGACGGCCAGTTATCGTGGCCTTCTTCTCAATGCAACCATCTATCTTCTCACAACGGCGCAAGATAGACTCCTCCAAAGAGGTTAGCCTGTTAGTTTCTTCCTCATGATGTAGCACACCAACCGCCAGCTCTCTAACTCATTTAGAGTTGCATTAAAATGGGAAAGCATTTCCGGTGCACTCCCAACCGCAATAGTTGCAGCTAACTCCCTCAGTTTTGCCAAAGCTTTGCCCAGCTCATTGAGAGGCAGCTCCCTCAAGCCCTGAAGCCCTGCTCTAAGCATCCTTGTAATCATGCTAGAAACACCACTAAAAATAGGCCTAGATGGCTACTGAGACCACTACTGCTGAAGAAACCTCAACCTCAAAGACCGGGCTTGTTGAATTAATAGCCATCTGAGCCCCTGGCTCCTCTGAAATAAGGGCAAAGCCTAGAGCTTCTTGTCACTCGGACTCATAAGCAGCCCCAGCCTCAATATGCCTAGTTTCTTCAATGCCAGTCTCACTATCTTGACCCTCTCTTATGGGGACATTTACTTGCTCTTCATCCTCCTAAACTGTCACCTCAGCATTAGCAAGTTTATGAACTCCCTCTTATCTTTGGCCTTCCCCAGCCAATTCATCTCTAGCCACGGCTTCTTCCATTTGGCTTGCACCTTCAACAGCCAAAACCTCGGGTATGAAGAGTTCAACTCCCTCATCTTCATGACCTATGCCCGCGGGGGTAGCAACCTCTTGGTGCTCAAGCATGAGATCAACTTCAGGCTCTCCTCTTTGAGTCATATTCCCTGCCTCGGTTGGGGCACGAAGCTCCTGATGCATGGAGGCCACTTCAACATCAGAGCCCCTATCTGGAACAGTTGCTTCAAGGCCTTCATCCATATCAGTCTCCAACCTAGCCGCCTCCGACTCATGAGTTACCCCTGGACTCAAGGGCTCCTTCCCAAGATCTGGAATCACCTCCCGATCAGAAGTAATGACAATGGGCTCAGAGCAGCCGGAGTCGTCTGCCTCAATTTCTGAAGAAAAAGAAAACAATTCAAGAGAAGCAAAAGGTGGTCTAAAGAGCGCAAAAGGTGATACTGGAGTAGTTCTTAAAAGATCAGAAGAGGAAGAGCTACCTCATGATTCTGGCATCATAGGAAGCTTGACACTCTTGCACCTCCGAGTACGCCCACTAATTGAAGGCGGTTCACGAGTACCGGCAATAGTCGAGAGATTTCTTCTTTCTTCCCTCCTGTTGGAGTAGGAGCGGCCGCTTCAGATCCACCTCCCTAGGAAGGCCCTCCAACCAATTTACTGTGGGACCACTCCCGATTACGGTGTTCAAGTCCTGTGGGGGACGCTTTTTATAACCAAGGACTTGCTGCCCCTCATCCCACTCGAAGATGGAACTAAGATTATCGTAGACACTCCCAGTCCTCATCTTCATTACAAGAAATTATGGTGAGGCCTCATCAGATGCTATATCACGTGGAAGCCCTAAAGCTCGCCAGTCCGAGGGATAATCTAAGACAAATATCGCATCAAGAGTAGGAGCATCCACTAGTCTCCTTTTCTTAGTATCCTGGCACCAGTTACAGTTCACCCCTTTCCAAGCATGATCTTTATCCCAATATCCTTTGCTGGTGATTCTCCACCAATTCACATAGGCCTTGGTCGTTAGGACCCTCATGCCAAAGTGAGGTAATACATATTTGCTGGTTTCTATCATCTCTAGACACATAAACCAAGCAGTTTGTATGTGTTCTGGCAACTGGCACTCTCGAAGAGTTCCAAATTCTTCTGTATTCCCCTTGTTGACCTTACTTCAGTGCCTTTCAAAAAACACCGAGAAGGGGCAGCCTTGATCAAGCCCGTGCTGACGAGCGAAGCGGTGGGGGAAATACCCCTCTAATCTAGCACTGTGCGGAGTCTGATAAGGTAAGACTCCCCCTCTGATG
Organism: Amborella trichopoda; assembly: GCF_000471905.2. The sequence continues at coordinate 2,113,673 of NW_006497891.1, forward strand.
CTCAAGATGAACATGAGCTCCTTAATGGTTGTTGGAGCACCGTCTAGCTCCTTCCCCAACTCATCAATGAAAGAACGGTTGGTGAAGCTCCCGACCCGAAAGGGGACCCGCCTCATGTTCAAAGAATCATTCCCAAATAGACTCTGAGCCTCCCCTGGGTTATGAAAGATAGCCCTCTAGTTGGCAATCCTCATCAAGAAGGGCCACAGTTTATTTCTAGAGCACTGATGCTCAATGTAGGTATCAGGGAAATAGGCCCCTAGCCACCCGTATACGTAATGCACAGGGAATGGAGTTTTAAAATCCCTGGGAAATGCCTCTCCTCCAACAATGCCATTCCCTCCCTCTTTTCCCTTGGAGGCCTTTCCATGGGAGATGGCCCCCAAGCCATGGTATATGTTGCACAAGATTGGTTGAGCAAGGGCATACCCATGCCCTTTAGCCATGTCGCATACCACATACAGTATGCCTAGACGAATGTCGTCCCCCCAGTCAGGAAGGACGAATTTGCAAAAAAATAAGGCCAAATACGCAGTCAAGAAGACACGGCCATCGTCGGTCTCAAGTTGATATACAAGAGGCGTCACCTTTGCAATTGCCTTCCCTTTCCCTTTCGGAGTGCCCTGACCACCTTCAGGATAATCCCCACAAAAGAATTTCACCCACTCCATGAAAGTGACCCTGTCATTGCTAGATTGGGCGGCAATCGATTGATAGACCTCGAAGATCTTTTGAAGACTGGCAGGTGGCTCTTCATCACTCAAGTTAGCACCACCGAAGATGACCGATTTCGGGGGCACAAACTTGTCATACATAACCCCGATCATCGGGAGACCTCAAATAAAATGAAGATCTAATAAATAGATTCTTGCTTCTCCATGTCCAAGAAGCTAGGTATTACTAACATGGCTTCATGTCTCTAGTAATACCTTCACTGTATTGGAGCAAAGGTCATAGTAGCTGCCCGAACACTGGACCGCTGCTAATAGTGAAGCACATTCAAGAGTGCTTCTATATGACACCAATACCTTGGTGGTTTAGGAAGAGTATCCCTTCAAGTATTGGTTTCCCCCTGAATTTGAATGCCTTTTGCTGATCACATTAGTAGTCCCTTTGTCTGTACCATTCGTTTCCCTAAGATAGGCAAGTTCTCCTGGAAGCTATGTTCCTATGCATGCAATGAAGAAGTGCCACCCTAACGCTTCCGTCATTCCCCTCGCGTACTTCGAAACAAACGGGGTCAGTAAAAAAAGTTACACTGAGGGCCACTCTGGTTCGCATACTAGCTGGGTCAGCCAAATGGGCTCACCCCTTGATAAAACCTCATCTGTAAAATCACAGGCACCGATTTCACCCTCCCTTGGAAGCCTCTTCACATCAGGGATTTGGTAAGAAGAACCAACCATTATAAAGGGCTCAGTTGTAAAGAACCAACCATTATATAAGGCTCTTCACACCTTCTTGATAAGTCGTGAAGGGTTTAACCATATATAATCTCATAACCATCCCATGTATCATCAACAATTTCATTTGTTTCGATGGAGAAGGGGAGATCCACCTTCTTTATATTTCCACATCTAGGATCCGACTTGTATCATTGGGAATAATAGGAACTTCATATGGTAAGGAAAAGTCCGATTCAAAGGGAGAGGAATAGGCAAAAATTGGAACAAAAATATCATTTGATTCGTCGATCCTTAAAAATCGAAAGAAGCAAAACTCCATCGTTGAGTGACAAATGGAAAATTGCAATCCCCACCACGTAATACTCCCAAAAATTTTCTAAGACATTGGATCAACGTTGGCTGAGTTTGCCAACACTTAGCGCCGGTTATGTTTTCTAATACTTAGCGCCAGCTGTGTCTGCTGATACTTAGCACCGGTTGCATAACAACTGCTAGTGCCGGCCAAGTCTGTCAGCACTCAGTGCCGGTTGAGCTTATCGATGCCCAGCACAGATTGCGTGCTAATGGCTAGCGACGGCTGAGTTTGAAGACAGTCAGCCCTGGTTGCGTGCCAATGACTAGCATCGGTTGAGTCTTTTAACACTCAGCACTGGTTGAGATTGCCAATACCTAGCGTCGGTTGACCTTGTCAAAGGCCAACACTGGCTATGATTGACCTCTCACACATGCCATGAAATCTAGTCGTGACACCTCGAACTCAGCTGTGTCGACTGACAACCATCTCCATGTCCTTTGGCGCTGCCTGACACAAGAGCGAATGTCAACCGTCACCCCGTCTCGCTACTCCGCTTGACAAACGAAAGAGTGCTCCGCTTGACAAATGAAAGAGGTAACCATACACTTTTCCTGCGATGGTTCACCTCCCACGACGTTTCACCTCCTTCAACCATACACCTTCCATGACGGTCCACCTCCCATGATCGTTTGTCTCCCGCCGAAACTTCTCCTACATGGTCAGAAACCCACTGAAAAACTTTCCCTCCTGCATTTTTTGCCGGGACGTCACCAGAACCGCACCAAAAACTTCGACAAACTTTCCCTAAGTCCTCGAGAAACTCTGCAATATCACAACAATGTTGGAAAAACACTTAGAGATTTTCCTCTACAGCGTTTTGGCAGGAAACTCACCACTAACAATGTCGAAAAGTTACCACAACCCTTGGGAAACCCCTTAAAGCTCCCAGGAAAACTCCCAAGATGTGCGAAAATGCTCACTATTCCACTTCCTTCCTCTTCTCCAAAAAAGGCTGCAGCCGGAACCTCTTCTATTTCCCGAAAAACTCCTTGTAGAACTCTCCTTTCTTGCTCCTTTCCCTGCAACTTCACTAAATTCTTGGCAAAGTCTGCTCACCGAAGGCCTTCCCTGCAAAACTTTTGCTGGAATCCCACTGCTGGCTGGAACTTCAATCGAGCACCCTCACTGTTTAGAAAATTTTTTCTTAAGGTTTTTAACCCTTGGTGAAAAAGTGAGGGAAAATGGGATTTTACCCCCATATATAGACCACACTACCCTCAAATGCCCCTCACAAACTAGGAATTCCAGTCACATCCAAGGGAAGCCAAGCGATGATGAGCCGAGTCGGGTTCTGACTCGAGACTCAAGGTAACTCCCATCGATCCATGCCTAGTGTTTGGTGAATTCCAAAAAACCCTAGCGTTGGTCGACTTGGCACCGGGTGAATTCCAAACAACCCTAGTGCAGGTCGACTTGGCGTTGGGTTAGTTTCAAAACAACCCTAGCTCCAGTTGACTTAGCACCAGATGAATTTCAAACAACCCTAGCTCCGGTTGACTTAGCGCCAGTTGTGTTCAAACGATATCACGGGTCGTTCACAGTGCTAGTTGAGTTTTTAACAATCCAGCACCGGTTGTGTTTTTAAAAACTCAGCGTCAGTTGAACACTCACAAGAAACAATTACTGCTAGACTGACGCCGGTTGTATTTCAAGCCGTCTATTGTCACCCATTTCCAATGGAAGCCGTATATGTCCCACCACTATCCCCAGTGGAGTTGCACCCATGCCATTGCACCCAAGCCGTGACTTGTCATCCCTAGTGGAGTTGCACCCAGGCCGTTGCACCCAAGTCATTGCACCCAAGCCGTGACTTGTCATCCCCAGTGGATTTGCACCCAGGCCGTTGCACCCAAACCGTGACCTATCATCCCCAATGGAGTCAAGAACTAGGCCGTTGCACCCAAACCATAACCTATCATCCCCAATGGAGTCAAGAGCTATCCCTCATCCCCATAGGAATCACACTTAAATTGTAGCCCATTATCCTTAGTGGAGTTAGGGTCATTCTTACGGCCTCAATTCCCTGTAGGTCTGTTTCACACCAAGCTATCTTATCCCCAGGAAGTCAGGTTACTTATTCCCCATAGAGTCTCATCTTTCACCCTAGGCAGTGCGCTTAGCCCCTTAAGCCCTAGTGAAGTCCGCTTCTGTTGGCCATCTTTCATCAGGTCACCATTTCCATCTGAGCCATCAGTTTGTGGATGGTCTTGACAATTTTATCCCCAGGGAGTCGGATTGCTATCCACAGACCAATTCCCCATGCAGCTTCAAATACATGGCAACCCACACAATGGTCTAGATGCACGACCCTAAACTACATGGTCCAAACTATACGACCTTAAACTGTAGCAGGGTCTAGTTGCATGACCTTAAACTGCATAGTTCTAGTTGCATGACTTAAAACTGCATAGCTATGGTCTGCACTACATGACCCTAAACTGCACAGCCCAGGTCCTAGTTGTATGACTTTAAAATACATAACCATGGTCCAGCTGTATCACCTTAAACCATAGTCTGCGTCCTAGCAGTATGACGACAAAAGGCTCAGCACCATGGTCCGAACTATATGACCTTAAACTGTAGCAGAGGTCTAGATGCAGGACCTTCAACTGCATGGTCCTAGTTGTATGACTTTAAACTGCATAACCACAGTCTAGTTGCACGACCTTAAAACTGCATGGTCCAAACTATATGACCTTAAACTGTAATAGGGGTCTAGTTTCACGACCTTAAAGTGCATGGTCCTAGTTTTATGACTATAAATTGCATAACCACGGTCTAGTTGCACGACCCTAAAACTGCATGGTCCAAGCTATATGACCCTAAACTGTAGCGGAGGTCTAGTTGTACGACGTTAAACTGTAGCGGAGGTATAGTTGCAGAACCTTAAATTGTAGTGGAGGTCTAGTTGCACGACCTTAAACTGCACGGTTCTAGTTTTATGACTTTAAACTGCATAACCACGATCCAACTGTATGACCTTAAACCATAGTGCACGTCCTGACCACATGACGGTAAACTGCTTTGCACAAGTACATGAGGTATGACCATAAAGTCGCCCCCACATATGCGCAGGCGCCTTTACATGCACTTTCACGCATGCCTTCCCTAACCTACCTATTAGTGTGCGTGCGCCACCTTCATTACCTCCCTAATGAGTTCATTCCTTTCATCATCCTACCTCATTCCCCAGTGATTCTCACCCGCGCTCACAAAACGACGAACCATCCCACCATCCATACTCGTTGTAAGTTAGTGGGTCACCATCGTCCACACTCACATTTCATACATCATCCATATTTAATAGGTAGCCTAATTCCATTTCCCCAAGCGAGTCAAACCACCACCATACTCACTCTATGGCCTCTACAGACTTCCATTCATCTCCATTACGGTCCAGCTGTATGACCTTAAACCATAATACACTTCCAGGCTGCATGACGTTAAACTATTTCGCACAAGTCCCGGTGGCATGACCTTAAATACGCATTCACAAAAAAATGATGAAATAACGGGCATGGTGTATACTTGAACAAGGGGACGCCATGAGTAAAAATGATAGACGGGCATGGTCACGAAACCATGAGTAAAAGAGTTCCGTGAACAAAACTGTGCACGATGAAAACCTGAAAGGGCATTGTGAGTAAAAATTGATGAAAAGGATGGATATGGCCGAAAGGACATGGGTAAAAGAGCCCTAGATAAAAGGAAGTTGGTGAAAACCATCTCTACGACGCCACTTCCCAAGTTCAAGAGAAAATCTATACAGGACGCTTGGACCAATAAACAAGTTGATGCAACACTCGTCTCAACAGGCAGCTTCAACTCTCACTAAAAAAAGAAAAAAGAAGAAAATCCCTGGTATCACTATGCAAGGAATCCAAAAATACGGGATTTAAGGAAAGATCTCGATAGCTCGAGTCAAGCTGAGGGGGACTCAAAAGACAGAAAACTAGTCAAGACGGCAAGACAAGTCTCATGAGGAAGAACATTATTCCCGCGAGGCCACAAACATACTATAGAAATAAATACTCTAAAGGCAAGAAACTACAAAGCCAGGGTGAAACCTCCTAGAGACGTCTGCTCGCCTAGTCGGCACGCTTAGACCTTCGAGATTGGCTAATAAACCTGGCCCCGACTGGATTCGATAGACGAGAACTACAGTTGTACTCTGATCGTCAAAAGAAAACATGTTGTAGCAGCAAACCGCACCGACTAAAAGCAAACAATACCTTTCAACATGGCACTCAATTGCCGGATGGGCCTGATTTTGACTGACGAGGTCCATACAAAATCCTCATCTTCAGAATCACTAATTGTCTGCACGAGGGTGAGGACTTCAACAAGATCCCTAAAAAAAGCCTCTTCTCCCCCTAATGTCTCCACAGATGGACCTGGGAACAATGCATCCCTATGTCTGAGCATCCTAGTTACACTGTTACGTTAATCTCCTCGGCGTTCACGTGGTCCTGTGGCTAGGAAGAAAAAAATTAAAAGCCAAAGGAAATTTTCCGAATGATTGTACTTCGAACTTTTTTTGAAGCACAACATTCGGTAGGGAAAGCTGTTGGAATGTATTTTTTAACATTTTGATCCTTGATAGGAAGCAGGTCAATAAAGCCTACGAAACAACGGAAATTCCCGATAGTCTCAGGTTGGCCCCAAAATTGGTCAAAATCTTCATCAGCACTTCAAAAGACCACCTGCCAAGTTTCATTGCGACCAGACATGTCTAAGGCAGCAAAAAAGGTCTTTAGCACCGTAAAATGGACCCTGTAACTAGAGCCATACTTTTGGGGCATTAAAAAGTTGTGGGACCACAGCCATTAGATCCGGCACAGTAAAAAACCCTTATGGGTAAAAGACTAAAAATGGGTAGGCTGCACACTATTCCTATGTGGCCTCACTACAACAAAACACCATTAAAGGTGGTTGTTTCTACAGTAATGAGCAGTCACTTTTGGGGCTTATATTTCACTCGTTCCAAGTTGGATCGCTCCCAAACTTGGTGAGCATGTTCGTATCATCAAGACGAGCAATTCGATATATGGTACACCCCATGACGATGCCAAAGCAGAGAGAAAAACTAAATTAAAGTCGTTGATCCGTGAAGGAAGTTGTAGAAAATTTAGTAGCAGCACGCCTCGTTTGAGCAGCCAGATCATGACGCTCGCATACCCGATCGACACCATACCAATTGCATTATGTGCGTGAGGTCCAAGGCTATCTTTTGTCCAAGCCTCGCTTATAATGAATAGCTGGATTTCACGCACAAAGGCATCAAAACTGATGTAAATTCTGGCCGCTGCATTTCAAGATTTCGACCAAATACTCAAGACGAAAAAATCTTCATCCGGACACAAAATCAAGCTATATTTGTTGCAACGTGATCGTGACGGCATGCTTAATGTGATTCAATGAAGAAATTATGAAGAAACATCAGGGAACGAGCACACAATCAATCCAAAGTTTTGAAGATTCATCCAAAATTCAAGTCTCATGATCATGGCTCAAAAACATGTTTCATGGCTCGAAGTTGGTATCAAAATGATTGCCATGCCGAGTCCTACAAGAAAACAATAATCTTTCGATCAAACGAGCATCAAAACGACCCCGGGTCAGCCATGAAAGATCATGCAAGTTCTCGGGGAGCAGCAGTGACTGTTTTAGAATTCCACACATTGTTAGGCAGGGGCAAAATAGTCTTTTGAACCCATTTTTAGAATTTCTTTAAATTCAATTAAATTGTAACTATCTTTAATTCTAGCTAGTTTTTTGGCATACACCCATGTTTTAATACAACTCTATATAAACATGCAAAGTTGAATTGTAAGGACCTTCGATTCATTTTTCATTGATTCAATAAAATTTCCATTCTTGCTGAAGTTCTTGGATACGTATTGGTGAGAGAGAGAGGAGAGAGAAGAAAAGAGCTAGTATCCTTTCGACAGATAACTCTCTCTCCTTCTCTCTTTCTCTTTTCCCCTCTCTCGTCTCTCTTTCTCTCTCATCCCCTGTTTCTCATTCCTATCTCTATCCCTCTTCTTTTTGTCTCTATCTCCTTCTCTTTTGAAGCCAGTCAGTGAAGCTTAGATTTGGTTGGATTTCTCTCTCTCTTTCTCTTCTGAAGCCAGTCGATGGAGCCTAACGCCGGTTGGATTTCTCTCTCTCCTTCTCTTCTGAAGCCAGTCGGTGAAGCCTAACGCCGATTGCATTTCTCTCTCTCTCTCCTTTTCTTAAGCCAGTCGGCGAAGCCTAGCACCGGTTGGATTTCTCTCTCTCCTCTTCTGAAACCTATTGGGGAAGCCTAGTGCCGGTTGGATTTCTCTCTCTCCTTCTCTTCTGAAGCCAGTTGATAAAGCCTAGTGTCGGTTGAATTTCTCTCTCCTTTTCTATCACAGTCATGAAGCCTAGCGTCGGCTCGATCTGTGTCTCTCTTGCTTCTCTTCCATCACAACCGACGTAAGCCTAGTGTCGGCTAAGTCTCTCCTTTTCTCTCTGCTCCTCAAAGTCGATGAAGCCTAGCACCGACTGTGTTTTCTCTCTTTACTCCTCACAATCGGTGAAGCCTAGCAACGACTGCATTTTATTTCTCTTCTTCAGACACAATCGGCGAAGCCTAGTGCCGACTGCATCTTCACTCTCCTTTCCTCTGCATAACACAGACGGTGAAGCCTAACGCTGACTGTATTTTCTCTCTCTTCCTTCTAACACAGTCAGCAATGCCTAACATCAACTGCATCTTTCTTCCCTCTCTCTCTTTTATTCTCCCACCTTTCATACTCGTTTCTTCCTTTCTTCTGCCTCCCTCCTTCTATTCTCCTCTTCTCTTACTTCACTTCTTATTCTTTCTTCATAACCATCATTATGTTACTCTTTCATTCGACTAAGAGGGATTAAAGTTAGCCTCTCATGATAGTCCTATCATCTAGCTGTAATGTTGTCGTGTCAAGATTACTTGGCCAACTTTATTTCCATGACAGACTAACCATCGTTCCTAGCTAGTTGGTACTGGTAATGACATCTAGTAGTAATCCTGTGAGCCGATCTTAGTTATCAAGCCCGTTTTACTACCACATCAGGCCAATTATTAATCAGCTTAGTCACCGCTCTGATCCTCCCGCTAAGTTGAATTCTTCTCTCCCCCATCTTTCTTCTCTTATTTTTCTTTTTGAATATGCATGCTTGTGTACGTTCATCAAAGAGGAAAAGGGAGAGGTCGGACCCACCTGTTTTATATCATTTTCCATATGTGTGTGATTGCAGAAACAAGAAGAATAGAAGCTCAAGGAGTGGATTCTGAACCCGTTTTATTACTGGGAGGCTTTCTTCATGATCTAAAAGGGCAACCACCCGAGCCAGCTCGAATAAGTCCCGAACCCACCTTAAATTCCTCTCTCATCAGTTTGTAACACCTGCGCCTGTTCTCGAACAAGGTTATCAAAAGAGCGATTTCAAAAACATCTCGAGTCTTCCCTCGAAACCCGAGACGTGTGCCGCCCAATCCCCAAAAGGATTCGGAGGGCGAGATCGAGGCACCTAACCAAGGATGACTTCGACACCGGTGCCATATGCATTCCTAGCCCCATAAAAGTATAGCTCCCAAGGGGGGTCCTCGATGACAAAAAAGGCTACATCTGGGATATTTGCTTTGATTAGCACGCGGCCAATTAAGGCATGCTCAGCTAATTGATCAGCAATTTTTTGCCCCTTGAATGATTTTTGAGTGACATATTCGATGTCAAATTCACTTAAGAGCATCCTCCACTTGACTAGTCGCTCATTGAGAACATGTATTTCTAATAGGCACTTGTGTGGATCCATCTTGGATATGAGCTTGATGGTACGTGACAACACATAATGCCTCAACTTTTGGGTTGCTCATTGATGTCGGGTGTCCTGGTTTCCCTCCGGGCGGGGAGGCAGAAACCGTCTCTCGAACAACTGCGGAGGTCCAGCAAGTGATGCATGCGCGGGTCCTCGTGCTAGCAGATAGGAGGCCAACAGTGAGAGAGATTTTTGTGACTAGAGCATGAACGCCCTTGCCCTGCTTTGAGGGTTCGGGGACACGCACGGGTAGATGGCCCTCTTAGAGAAATTACATAGCCCTCTGGCTGTTCGTCAACACGGTTTGGACGGGAGCCCTCTTCAAGCTTAGAACCTCTCTTCTCTCATCCTCTCTGTACTTTTGGGGGCGGGATCTGACCGTCCCTCCTCCTTGGGCCCCCCTTTCGGAGGGGATCTATTAGCCGCTAAAGGGGATGACAGAAACACAAGAGACGAGACCGCGGGTTCATTTGTGTCCGCGAGTTCACGAGTGGACAAGGGCTATCGCACGGACGAGGGTCGCACGTGCGGAGGCGTGAGTGAGAGAGAGAGAAGAAACGACTCGGCTTAGGAAAGGTGGGAGGACCAGTGTGACCGGGGTGCCCGAGGGACTGCGCACTCAGGGGTATCCCCTTTCTCTCAAAAGAATTTCTCTCTCCCTCTCCTCTCCCTCAGGGGCTCACGAAGAAAGGCAAACTAACAAACAAAATCTAGCCTTGATTCTTCCCAGCCTTCAGGGGCAAGATTATGGAGTCTCTCCAAAAACAGAAGGGTCGAAGGTTTCAAAAAAGGCCCCATTGCAAGGGAGTTAACCCTTGCTTATATAGAGGATTCACCAAATAGGGGTGAACTCTCAAAAGTCAAGCTTAATTATAATTAAACGAATTTCAAACAAATTCAAAAATTAGGCCCAAATGACCAAGATGTCCTTGTGATCTTTTGCCCAAATGACGAGACCGTCCTTGCATGCAGGTTGCTCCACCATGGGAAGATCTTGGAAGTTGGTTCTGTAACTTGTTGTAACTGTGCGGCAGTTTCAACACCATATCTTCGTTCTTCTCTCGATTGTGAGCATTTTGATGCCTTCCAATCATTATGTGGTGGCCTCTCTCCTCGGGGTAAAAGTCTGGCCATTTTTGCGATCTTTGTCTGCCAATGCATCTTTGAGCTGCATCGTTTTGGCTCCTGGCTTTGCTTGCAAGTCAAAGAGGAGGCTATTGCAGTCGTTTTGCACCAAGTTTTGGCTGATTTAGTGTCGATTTGTGCATTTGCCTAATTTTGGAGGTTGTCGAAGAAGGGGATTCCGGCAATCTGCTAGATTTACTTCTTTGGTGACCTGAGGACTTGCATTAATCGAACCACAGATTGAATGCAAGAGTTTTACCATAATGTAGTTGTTTATGAGGGGATTCTGTTGAACTCCTCCTCTCATTAATCCATGACTTGGATGTTGATCTATGCTTCACTGAATCCGGAGCTTGCTGAACCCTATTTTTTCCTTGGTCTCTCTAGCCACCTTCCACTTCAGAGCAATAGGGGTTCTCGGTCATGCCACAGTGTATGCCATAGGTCAAAATGATGGGCCTGGTGTGATCTGGAGCATGTTAACATTTGAGCTTTGTCTGGTTTCGGAGGAAGGCACCATGGATTGGCAAAGTTATTGTTGGAAAACATCGTAGTAGTCCCCATTTATGAGACTGGTTTGGTGAAGCCGCATCGCGCTATAGTAAAACCCATAAGTTGCGAGGCCGCATGAGCGTAGACCCCTCTAGGGAGGTCCGATTAAGCCCAAATTTGGTCCTCGAGGGTTTTGGGACGTTCTGAGAGCAATGGCAGTAGTCTGGTCCCCTGTGACAGTAGCTAGCATAGGGCTACATTGAAGGGTCCTTCTTTGGTACGGGGGAATCGCACCCAGGTCACCAGGCTTTATTTTCGGCACAATTTTGCAGGTGTTTCGTGAACTCGCGAGACCAAACTGTCACCGGCTCTCTCCTTATTCATATGAGCTCATGGAAGTATGTCAAAAATAACGTACAACATTCACATTAAGGTTGGATAATGTTTTTCCATATCAGTGTACCACGTTTCATAATCAACAATTGTTTTACTAATGTAATAGACAGTCTTCTCTTTTTCTTGATTGTTGTAATGCCCTAGGATCGCCCCCCATTGTCTTGTCTATAACAATAAGATAAAGGAACAAGGGATAGGTTAGAAAGGTACTCCCTTACGTGGTTAAAGGCTTGTTGACATGCCTCGTCCCTTGTAAATGGGATGTCCTTCTTTAGCAGGTAATTGAATGGAGCACATTTCTCAGCTAACTGGGAGATGAATATTCAGATTGCTTGGATCCTCCCCTACAACTCACACATTTATGAGATAGCCTTAATTTTCATTGGGTCTACTTCTTTACCTCTTTAGCTCACAATGAAACCAAGCAGTTTGTGAGGATTCAATTTTAGCTGATGCTCTCGAAGTTGGTCAAATATTATTTTTAATTTGGTGAGGTGGGCATTCCTAATTTTGGATTTTACTAGGATGTCATCCACATAGTCTTCCATGATGTTTTGCATCAAGTGATTGAATATAGTAGTCATGGCTCTCTAATAGGTTGCCCCAACATTTTTGAGACCGAAAGGCACGACTCTATAGCAGTATGTCCCCCATTGCGTTATGAAGGAAGTATTCTTTCTTCATGAGGATCTGATTGTAGCCAGAGAAACCATCCATGAAGGATATCATCTGGTGTCCAACAACGATATCGACTAAGGCATCTATGTTTGGAAGATCAAATTCATCCTTAGGACATGTTTTGTTTAGATCCCTATAATCGACATAGATTTTTATTCTTCCATATTTCTTAGGTGCTACCACTATATTGGCTAACCAATTTGGATAGTCCACAGGTAAGATGAAGTTTGCCTTCAAAAGCTTATCAATCTCTTCTTTTATCTTGAGCTCCAAGAAAGGCTTTTGTCGGTGTAATTTTTGTTTCATGGCTTTTGCTCCTTCATGGAATACAAGATGGTGTTGTACCAATTTAGGGTTTAGGCCAGGCATGTCATTATAGGTCCAGGAAAAGATGTCTATATATTCTTTTAAAAGGGAGATCATATTGCCATGTTCTTTTGGTGATAGAGAGATTCCTATTTTTGTAATTTTTGGATTTTCCTCAGTTCCTAAGTTGATGTCTAAGGTTTCCTCGACAATAGCAGTAGAGCTATCATCGAATCTTGTCTTAAACTACTCAGCTTGGAACATGAGTTCCTTAGATGGAGGTTCTTTATCTACCTCAAAATTTTCATTGGCAAGTGATTTCTCGTTTTGTTTTTTATTTTCTTCTTGGAATTGACCTGAGCTTTCGTTGGGTTTGTCAAGGGTCTTTACTACATTTTCTACAATGGGAGTGGTGATGGTGCCGGAGGAGCTTTGCGCAAGATGTCTATATGAACATCTGTATAGACATCCTGTGCCAACCTATTTTTTGGCATAGATATTTCAAAGTGTTGTTGTACCCCCTTGATGGATTCAATGGATAAGGGAGTGACACTCCAATTTTCAATTGTTGCCCTAGTTTGCCTAATGTTTGAGAAAGTGTTAGTCACAGTATTGAGTCCAACTGTAAATCGTGAAAATTGTCGTTCTAACAGCTCTTCCTTTGAAGAAGATTCAATTTTGACTTTCGGATTCTGGAAGAGATTTTGTCTTGAGTTTACATTAAAGTTTAGAAAGTGTGCAACCCAACCCTCTTCGGCCCTTCATGTCTATTTTGGCTTGAGGGGATGAGCATTTTCCTTGACAACAACACTGGTCGGGGCCTAATTTTTGCTTCGGTCCTCGTGTTGATGAAGGGTGCACGCTGGGGAGAAAATCCTCTCTCAAACAACAACAGGGGGTCCACGCACGTTGCACGTTGATGGGTGCACGTACGAGAGCTCTCTTGAGAGCGGATAGGAACCAACAAAGAGAGATTTTTACGACGGGGGTGTGTTCGGACGCTTGCTTCGTTGCTTGGGTTCGAAGGACACACTCGGGCAGTTCGCCCTCTTAGAACAGTTAAGAAACCCTCTGGTTGTTTGCCGGTGTGGTTTGGACAGGGACTCTCTTCAGGCATTCAAAAGATCTCTTCTCTCTCTCTCTCTTGCTTTCAATTAAATGGGGGTTCCATCATCCCTCTTCGTGGTGATTCCCTCAAGGACGCTGACTGGCGAAAAGGATGGGATGTGGAGGAAGGGCGGTGAAGCTCTCCCTCTCCGTGCGAGGGCTGGGCGGTCGGGTGGTTGAGTTAACCGAAGAGTTAGATCCCTTTTGGCTACCAGCTTAGGTTGACTCCTCTCGAGTGAATGAGGGAGAGAGCATATGCGTCTCTCAACTCAACTTAACTATATAAGAGGAAGTTAGAGCAGTGGCTCGAGGGTTAGAACTCTTGGGTTCACTCGTGACTGCGTGTCCATCTTGGACGGGGCTACTGCGCAGGGGCATGTGGCGATTAGAGGAGAAGAGAGAGAGGGCTCGGGGCATTGCTTGATTTAGGAAAGAGAGAGAATGGGACCATGCACTCAGGTGTATTTTCTCTCTCTAAAATTTTTCGCTCTTCTCTCAACAGGATTAAGGGTTTAGGAGCAAAATACGAGTGAAAACAAGTGTGATGCCTCTATTTAACTGATGAATAATCCACCCTTTTACAAGTGACTTAAGCTCGTTTATTTAGAGAACTCACCAAATATGGGTGAATGCTCAGAAACTAAGCTTCATTAACACAAAAATAATTTAAATAAAATCTCAAATTTAGGTACAATGACCAAAATGCCCCTACAATATTTTATGCTAATGACAAAACCATCCCTCTCTGAGGGGCCTCCCGACATTGCCAGATCTTGCTTTCGGAAACTTGTAGTGATGGTTTAGTCGATTCGCCATTATATCTTCAATGCTTGTTCGATCTTGAGCATTTTGGTGCCCTTTAATCATGTTGAGGTAGCCTTTTTCCCATGGGGTAGAAGTCTGGCCAGATTCATGAAACTTGGTCGCCAGTTCCATTTGACCTGTGATGCTCTAAGTCTTTATTTTGTTGGTAGATGAAAGAGGAGACTGTCGTAGTCATTTTACACTAAGTTTGATCCGTTTTTGTCTATATCTATAGCATTTCCTAATTTGGGAGGCCACCGAAAAAGGGATTCCGGCAACCGAGCAGTCTTGCTTCTTTTGTAACATTGGGAATTGTGCTTATCCGACCTTGGATTAAGTACAACAGTTATACCATTTTGTGGCTCTTCGCGAGGTGGTTGCATAGAACTCGTTTTCATGGTGCAGGCGCAGATCTCGAGCTGTGCATCACAAGGTTCGAGATATCTTCTTCTTATAACCCTGATTTTTCTGGTTTTGTGCTCACCTTCTTTCTAGAAGAAATCTGACTCTGGGTCGTGCTAAGTTTGAGCTTTTTCTGATGACGGGGTTGCCGTGATCTAGAACGTGCCCAAGTTTGAGCTTTTCTAATTCCAGACAAAGGTTCTGTGGGTCCTTGAAGTCTTTCTCGAGATGTGACGTCGTAGTCTCCATGCTTGGGGACTGCTTCAATGAAGCTGCACCGCGATAGTGTAAAACCTACCTGTTTTGAGGTAGTTTGAGCGTAGACCCCTTTTGGATGGTCCGATTGAGCCCAAAATTGGTCCTTGGGGGTTTTTTGACATTCTGAATGTTACGATGGTGGTAGGGTATTGTTCTGAAGCCGCTAGCACCGGGTATCGTACTCTTTGCAGGTTGTCTAGATTGAGGCTTATTTCACAGTACAACTTGGTCTATCAGTGCTTCGAGTACTAGATTGAGGTTTATTCGTGTGAGGGACATAAGTACGTCAAAAATGCCGTAAAATAAGCACCTTACCCGTTTTTTCGAGGCTGGAGCCTGGGTAGAACCCCTGAGTTAATAACATGTGCCATGGTGTGTATGAACCAAAGTCATAACGAGCACATCAATCTTCCTGTTTTCTCGGATAGTTTATAGTCATCAATTGTTCGGGGATATGATTCTTTCTGTACTATGTGGATCATGGCGCAATTCTCCTTATATCAGAAGCTAGATCTCTCGGATTTTCAATTTTTTAAAGAACTTCTCTTTTGCTGCTTTGATAACATCTAAATGTACACAAACCACACTCCCAGCGGTTGGGAAATTTAGGTATTGGTGCAAAGAGGAAGCCATGACAAGATTTTCATGTGTCCATGGCTTACCAATGAGTATGTTAAAGGAGGGTTCAATGTCAATGACATAGAAGCTCACTATTTGGACTTACTGGCCCAATCTTAAAAGTGAGAGGGATGATCCCTAAGGTTTCTCTATGAGCCCCATTCTAGGTTGCAACTGAGATGTTTGCAGCCTCAAGGTTTGTTTGAGATAACCTTACTCTTAGAATAACCATCACTCTCTTGATTTCGTATCCGCCCATGAAAATGGTGATATACAGTGGATGAGTGTGGAAGCGGTCGAACCTTGGAGGTATATCATTATCGGTGAATGTGATAGGGGTTGGTGTCATTAAGAGGTTGATCATACTGCTCAATTCTTCAAGTCTAGTGTAGGTAGGGACATGAGTCTTTCCCAGTATTTCCTTGATTTGGGCCCGATGAATGGGCGAATTCTTTAGCAAATCCATGATAGAAATGGATGTTGGGACTTTGCTGAGATGAGTTGGCAAGTTGTACTATGTGAAGGCTCAGCTGTGTTTGTTTCTTGTTCATTCATTATTTCATTTGGCACAGTGGGGGTTTGGTTGGCTTTAAGAGCGTTCCCAAGCCTTGTACTATGTGATAAGCTCAGCTATGTTTGTTTCTTCTTCATTCATTATTTCATTTGGCATAGTAGGGGTTTGGTCGACTTTAAGAGTATTACTAAGCCTTTCTTTCAGAGTGTCAGCCATCAATTGAGGTGGCTTGAATTGAGTTCCTCTCCTCTTGTGGTGGTCAACCTCTTGAGGGTTTTTATTAGCCACAACGATGACGCTTAGTCTAGAGTCTCTTGGGTTTTCATCTTTACATCTTGTGATAGAGAGTAGTCTCGACTAATTGAAATCATGTTTATGCATGGATCTTGGTCAACTATGACTCCCTTGATTTTGAAGATGATGTGATCCCAAGGGGAAATTGAGAGGTTCTTTCCGGTTTTCCTATGCTTTTGAACTTTAAATTCTCCCCTAAGTGGCTTATCCTCAATCATCATAATGACAACTGAGCTGAAGGGTTTCAATTTCACCTTTCTTGCCATTATCCAAGAGAGGATTAGCAAATATTCCCATCTTCTGATTAGAGGCCTCCACTAGTTTATCGTTGGGAATATGGTTGATAGCACCCTTATTTAGGAGTTCTCAAATGATGGTCTTTAAGTGTTAGCAGTCTTCAGTGCTATAAGTGTGGTTTCTATGGTATCCACACCATTTGGATTTGTCTTTGACCTCATGATTTAGTTGAACAGGGTCTGGAGGAACAATGTGTCCCGCTTGTAGGATCTTAGTTAGTATTGTCGATAGAGGTTCCTGTAGTGGTGGAAGATTAACTTTCAGAAAGGGCCTCCTGTTTCTAGTGTTTCCATTATTGAAGTTGAAGTTATTGGTCATATCGGTTCCCTTAAGATGATTATTTATCTTTTGAGCATGGGGTGGAACCGATGCCACAACAATTTGGCCTACGTAGGCAGTAGTATTATTCATCTTGTTGTTATTGTTATAATTGCCTCTGGGTTTGGCTTGTGGCAGTACAACTACTGTCGGGTTGTCAGACTTTGCACTAGCGGTAGCTATCTTCGACCTTTTGTAGAAAGAACTTGGTCTATCCTTTGTTGGAATGAGAAAGGTCGTAGCTCGTGACTGAAGATATTCATGTACTATGGTAGGGAATTCTCTAAGCAGATGCTCATCTGAGCGGTCTCAGGAAGTGCACAATCAATGGCCTTTCATGCGGATTCCCAGAATCGATCAGCAAAGTCAAAGAACGACTCGCCAATGTTTTGTTTGGTCTCAACCAAGTCCCCGAGGCTCATTGGTTGTTTCTTGGTCTATATTGTTCGACAAATCATCGAAACAATTCGTTTGGTGTCTGCTTAGGGTACTTGGAGATCACTTCCCGGAACCACGTTATAGGTGGTCCAAAAGGAGTGTATTGAAACGTCGCCTTGAGACGACATGGTTTGTCTTCTAATGCTAGAACATTCAACATGTAAGCGGTGATGTGATTATCAGGGTTACCCTTTCCATTGAATTCATTTTCAAGCTTCAAGAACACAAAACCCAGAGGAAGGGGTTCAACATCCCCTCCTTGACATAAGATTGTGAAGGGAGTATATTTGGAACTTTGATCTTAGCAAGTGTCTTTTTAAATATGGTTAATTCGCCTTTCAGACAGGCGAGCTCAACTAACTCAAGAATGGGTTCGTTGCCTGAAGCTGATGGCACGGTTTGGGGTGCAGGAGATGCAGTGATGTGGGCGGCACTTGACTTGACAGGTTGAGCTTGTTAGATGACTAGAGTTGTGTTAGAAACCAACATAGGCAAGCAGACCTGAGCCGGGTGGCCGGAAACTGACTTTAGATCGGCATCGACAGAGGTGCTCAAAGCCTGGTATTGGATTAGCGCAGGTGGAGGTGCCTGAGCCCGAGGATAGTTTGGGTAGGCCTGAGGAGTAACCTGGACTGGAGGAGCCAGAGGCTAATAAGCTTGTGCGAGGCCCTGAAAATGGACAGCTGGGGCCTGGTGTACAAGATATCTCAGGTAAGGGTGACTAGCGGCCGGGACTGCAACCCGAGGGCATGGAGCTGACTGGCATGGCTGACTTGGGGGATACTGAGTTGGAACAAGGGCTGAATTGGCTGCCAGCGACTAATGGTATAGAACTGAGGTGGTCTGAAGAAGCTGCATTGATGGATGACTATACATAACCTGTGGAGGGTTAGGTTTGGCCTGACTATGGGATAAACAGTCTCGTGGTCGATGTGAATCTACAACAGTTGGAGGACGAGAAGATTGGTAGTGCTGGCTCACATGACTTTGTTGGTCATGGGCTAAAGAGGTCCTCTGACTTTGACCTAAGTGATGACTCGACGTGTAGGTGGGTCGTGTGGCTCAACAGGACCAGTACACCTCAAGAAGGCATTGATTCAATGCAAGTTCTTGAGCCTCTCAAATGAAAAGGTGTCATAGAACTTGGGGAGTTCTTGATCAAACTGAGGGAACTCAGGTGCATGCCCTTATTGGGTGAACTATGATGGCTTAGATTTTGATTGATAGAGCCCCTAGATTGGGTCTTTTGAGGATCCCAACCTGACTGGACCAAACCCTCGTTGTGAAGAGGTAGACTCGGGTCTAGTTGGCCCTATGAGTCTGGTGAGTTAGGGGGATATGAGGTGCTGCCGATAGTGTAAATTTCGATAGCACCTCCCCCGGACTTGTGACTTTTGTGGAGGTGGATGGTGCACCCCTAGTTGGCAGCATCAACTCTAAAGCTAGACAAATGTGGGTGTTGTGCCTTTAATTGGGGTAGCATCACCCTTAGCCTTGGATGAGCTGCTAAACCAATAGCAATTCCCTTAGACTCAATTTGTGGGTGATGCGACCTATGTTGGGCAGCATCTCCACTAGACTGAGAGGGTGAAGAGGGCTGAGCCGTTTGTTGGGCAGCGTGTCCCCAAGAACTGGAGTTTAGTGAGAAGTGTGCATCTGATTGGGCATCATCTCCCTTAGATTTGGACCTAGAAGATGACGGTGAGTTCAACTATGGTTCTTTAGACCTAGGTTGAATACCTTGACTATTAAAGGTGGGCCATGTAGACCAGTTGGACTACGCGACTTGGTTGAATTGCAGATGGGTTAGCTATGCTTAACCCTGGATGTGGGACAATGGACCCACTCAAACTTGTTCTTGACTGACTGAAATGGGGTAGGCCCAGGGAACTGAGCCATAAGGTCCCGTAGATCGAGTCATCCTAGGGGGTCTAGATGAGGTAGTAGACTTAATATCTGAGTCACCACACGCTACAGACATAACTATGCAACACCAAATGCAATCGAAATAGATTTGCAAGGCTCTTTTTGACCTAAAGTCACTATGGGTAGGTTAGACCAAGTTCTATTCCTAGCTAAGAAAATTGCTGAAATAAGTCAGACTTATATGGGTGGCCACATAAGGTCCGACTATAGTGACTGCGAGAGGTCGGTCCTTACTTAAATGTGGGTTTGCATTCATGGTTGGGTTTCCTCAAAGAGGTGCATTGCTTCATCACTGGATCACCCTAATGCCCTATGTACAAAGCTATGTTCTCGCAGGACTCCATGTCAATGTAGGGTTTTTTGAAAACTTTGTGATTGGTGTGTAAAAGCAACACTCAGTGGTGTGCGTGCAATGAGTGATCAAAGACACACATGCAAAAGCCAATCTAAAGTCTAATGCAAGAGCATGAAAAAGATCTAGTTTAAATCAAGATATGATCAAAATAAATATAAACTAGTAGATAAGGTAAAACAAGATTAAAACATAGAAGATAAACTCTAATCAACCAAAATAAGGAAAGAGAAAATCTTTTTTTAATTTTTATCTATTTGAGAAGAGAAGACAAAATTAGTTTAGAGATAGAAGGATGATCTAAAAAAAAGATAAGGATGGATCTCAAGAGATAAAAATAAATCTAAAAAGGATAAAGATAAATCTAGAGAGATAGATATGAATATAAAAAGATAAACATGAATCTAAGGAGATGATGATATAAAAAGATGAATATGAATATAAGGAGATAAATATGCTCCAATAGATGAGAATGACCTAAAGAGATAAATATGCTCTAAACATATATGGAGATGAATTTAAAGAGATAAATATGCTCTAAAGATATGAAGATGAATCTAAAGAGATAAATATGCTCCAAAGAGATGAGAATGAATCTAAAGAGATAAATATACTCTAAAGAGATAGAATGAATATAAAAAGATAAATATGCTCCAAAAAGATATGGAGATGAATTCAAAGAGATAAAAATGCTTTAAAGAGATGACGATGAATCTAAAGAGATATATATGCTCTTAAACAAAAGTGGAGATTAATCTAAAAAGATAAAGATGAGCAAAAAAGATAGAGTTAAATCTTAAAAAGATCGAGATGGGACTAAAAGATAGAGCTAAATCTAAAAAAGGTAGAGATGATAAAATATAGAGATTAGACATAGATAATAAAAGATAGAGATTCATTTAAAAAAATAAAAATAAATCTAGCCTGAGGAAAGAAGATCTCTCCCTTTTTTTTAAAATCTATATTTTTTTTTGTTTTTTTGGTTTTTGGAATTTACAGGAGGAAAAAACATAAAGACTAAGCATGTCAAAATCATCGGAAGTGGTGGGAAAAATTGATAACGGGCTACTGAAAATATTTCTGTGCAGTTCATACAGGTGGTACTTTGCATGACCGAGTCGAGCAAATGTGCATGACAGAGGGCATGTCGGGCAGAGCAGTGGGCCATGGATCAAATTTCTAGGGTCTCATGATGTTTTTCGATGTTTTTGTGACCCTTTTTAGACTTTTAGCTATTTTTTTTTCCAAAAATAGGGACTACAAAATTTTCAAAAAGCATTTTTAATGTAGAAAATACAAAGTTAGAAGCTCAAGATGCCTCACTGTGGGTGCCAAACTGTTTACGCTCTGATATGTGCGAATCTCTGGGATGAGATCTACTCAAATCTTAGCAAAAACTTAGTTAAAATTTTAAAAGATAGAGAAAGTGAGATCGTTAGAATTATGCATTGAAGAATGACACATATCTATTCAGGTCTTATCCTTCTTGTATTCACTGGAAGCGCCAGCTTTCAGATCTATATATTTTGCATTAAAAACTCTTTTAAAACTTTACAAATAAATAAATAATAAGAAAATACAGAAAATAAAGTAACTAGGGATGAAGATTAACTAAAATTGAAGAAGGAAGGGGATTTACCTATGGGAACTCGAAACTCAAAGTTTGAGGCTTGGATAAGGCCGCTCTTGTGATTTACGCCACCATCACCTTTTGAATGCCTATGCTTACTGGAATTGGTATATTTACGTTATTTTTACCTAGACCTAGGGTTCCTAAGGCAAGGGGAAAAGCTGAGGAATTTTAAGTAGTATCTACTTAGACTTTTCTAAGGTTTTCTGATAGTTTAGGAGGGATTTTCCTTAGTTTTTTAAGATTTTTGAGGGTTTTTAAGATTAAATCGGAATTTTTGGATTTTTTGGATTTTTTTCTAATTTTTTAGGAGTTTTCTAAGGTTTTCTTTTTCCTATTTTCAGATATATTTTGGGCTATTTTCCCAATTTCGGGAATTCCTAAGGTATTTTTATCTCCTTTTTTGGTTTCAAGAGCAGGGTATTTATATGATTCAATTGGTGATTTTTTTTATTATTATTATTGTTTTTGGAATTTATCTTGATTTGTTTTGGCTGTATCTCATCAAAAAATGCATTTTACTGCATCATTGAGCTAGACTAGGCCTGTCATAGGCTTTGGGGACCCGCTCGACAAGCGATGTGTTGGGCGGGTCAGCCTTGGCCTATTAGGTCTGATTTGAGTGATTCTTAGACTGTTGAAATGCTTTTGGGGTATACTTCGATTTGATATTTTGTTATTTTTCCTTGATTATTTCCAAAATCAATGAGCCTGTTAGGATGCTGAATCACATGATAGGGACCATGGACTATGGCGTTTTGTGGTCAAGGGTTGTCTAAGGGTTGCATGGTATGGTCCTAAGGGTTGTCTAAGGTTAGGAAAATGATAAAATTTGCCTTGTTGAAAATGGGGTTGTCTGCAGCGTGTTTTTGTGGTTTATGCTAATTACAACAAAGCATATAGATTTCTGGACCTGGAATCTAATGGAATTTAGAGTCTATGGATGCAAAATTTTTTGAACACACATTTATTGGTGAGCAAGATAATGAATATGAAGAATGATACAATAAACGTAAAATTGGTTAGCATGAGAACCTTGAGGATTTAGAACCCAGGAGAAGTAAGAGAATTAGGAAGCTAACAAATTTTGGTCCTGATTATGAAATGTATCTTTTGGAAGAAGATCCTAGACATTTCCAAGATGCCATGTCCTCACGTTATGCTTCTTTCAGGAGGAAGGCAATTAACGATGAGATGAAATCAATCCAGGAGAATGATACTTGGATATTGGTAGATTTTTTTCAGGTTCTCAGATGTAAATGGATTTTCAAAAAGAAAATTAAGGCTGATGTTACTATCGAAAAATATAAAGCTAGACTGGTTGCAAAAGGATTTAAGTAAAAGGACGGTGTTGATTTCTTTGAAACTTATGCTCTAGTCACTCAAATTGCTACCATTCGAGTTCTCTTTGCCTTTGTTTATATTTACCATCTAAAAATTCATCAAATGGATCTCAAAACAGCTTTTCTCCATGGTGAACTAGATGAAGAAATCATCTTGAGCAACCTGAGGGATTTTTCTATAAGGGACAAGAGCACAAAGTTTGTAAACTTGTGAAATCCCCATATGGTTTGAAGCTAGCACCCAAACAATGGCATGAAAGATTTAATAGAATTATTTTATCACACGTATTTCAGATCAGTGATGCTGATATGTGTGTTTATGATGCAAAATCTAACAGATCTAGAAATGAAGTTCACTCGGATCTAGACACCTTAAGCTGATACAAATAATGTAAATGCAGTGGTAAAGAAAGCGGGCCAAATCAAATTTATATCTAAGGCCAGATCTGTCCGGAAACGAGCAGATCTACTCTCAGATCTATGGCAGCGCCAGCATGATCCGAGAAAATCTAAAATACGATTTTTAAGTAAAAAAACAGATCAAAATAAAATGAAAACAATAAAAGAAAAGAGATAAAATGGAAGAAGATCATACCGAATCGGGCCGGATGGCCAGGACTCCCGAGCCTTTTGAGGCTCACTTGTATCAGAACCGGTCTTCTTTCATCTCTCTGATCCAGATATTAGCCAACAAGCCTCTTCAGTATAGGGTGACTGTGCCCTATGGATGGTTCTAGGTGTCTTAGGTTTAGGCTCTCTCAGGCTTAAGGGTTGAAGTTCCAGGAGCCTCGGGGTTTCCCGAAGCTATCTCTAGGGTTTCTAATCTCTCTGAGGTTCTAGGGTTTCCATCTCTGTCTCTCTAGGTCTTTCTCTCTCTATCTCTAATTGTATTCTCCGTCCCCCCCCCCCTTTCAAATGACCATGAAAAGAGTCCTTATAGGGATCAAAGCTTGTTGGGAAGGATACGCACGCATAACGAACAAATCCCTAGGTCAAAGATGCACTTTTTGAGGGTCACGGATTTGTACAGCACAGGTCATGTCTCTCAAGTAAATTGAAAAGTCAAAATTTGATTTGGGGCTGATCGGAACTGAGCGTCATGGGTCGTATCGCCTGGGTGGCACGCCCCATGTCACACACATCAATTTTGGTTGAAATTGATATTTTTCACTTTTGGTGTGTTCCTCAACCACTTATGAAGCTACCCAAAAACATTTGGGTCAAAATGGATTTTTTTACTATTTTTAATGATTGTTTTGGTAAAATAAGGCAATTGCAGGATGGCTTAGGTGACACGTATTGTGTCTCTTGGGCGGCACGCCCCTTGTCGACCAAACCAAAACTTGTCTAAATTGATTTTTTTTTCAATTTAGGTGTCTTTTTCAACCTCTTGTGAAGCTCTCAGGGGAAATTTGGGTCAAAACAGATTTTTACTATTTTTAATGATTTGTTTGGTAAAACAGGGCGTTTATAGAAGTCTGGGTCAAATAGGGTTTCTACAGGGTTCCGGGTAGGCAAACTGATTCTGAATCACAAGGCAGGTTGTGTGAACTATGGATCTGGGTTTACTAGGTTAAGTGTGATCAAAGGTTTAGGAAACCATAGAATTTTCCATCTTTAAAATGGGGTATCTATAGTTGCCCCTCTTTGGCACTCCCTGTCCTTCGAGGGCAGGTGAACGTCACAGATAATCTCTTCTTAAGGTCACGTGGTCAGAGGGTACACCAACTATCCCTCCAAGTTATTGCGCTCATCGAGCTTACCCACCTAGGGCATCTTTCCTCCTAGGGTTTTCGGCGTGAGATGTCAATGAGTTACATAAGCTTGAAACTCGAGTTGGATTTTTTGGTCATGCCACTTCACTTCAGGGGTTTTGCAGTTCGAAAATTTTTAACCCTGGTTTCTTCTTTGATCTCCTTTGGGTTTCCTAAGTTGTATATAGGTTTAAGAAAAGAGAGGATAATGCAGACATTGAAAATTTGTTCCTGATGTCCCGTGGTCAGAGGGTACACCAACTATCCCTCCAAGTTATTGCGCTCATTGAGCTCACCCACCTAGGACATTTTTCTTCCTAGGGTTTTCGACGTGAGATGTCGGTGAGTTACACAATCTTGAAACTCGAGTAGGATTTTCTGGCCATGCCACTTAACTTCAGTTTCAAATCTACAAACCTGCATTTTCCTGGATTTCCTCCGAGTTTCCTAAGGCTTTCTATAGGAATAGACTTGTCTGGTCGAATATGAAGAGAGAGACGAGGCAGCAACGAGGCAATAGCGGCAACATGGTAATCGCGGCAACGTGGTGATCATCATATACAGGTGTCCAAGCTCCTTCATTTTTTTTAAAAGTTGTTTTAGAAATTTTGAAAGTAGGGGGAGATTTGAAATAAAACCCGAAGTAGGGACAGGTTACGATTTTAACAAAGAAATTAAAGTTTTTGAAAACACAAGACATATACACTGAGAAAATTTTTAAAAGGAGAAAGGTATTTCACAAAACAAATTTTGGTTAGCAGTTTTAACTCCTGCAACCATAGAGTCCCTCTAAGCAGTTTAACGTCATGCAATAATGGACGGTGTAGTCGACAGTTATACTTATACAATCGTGGATTTATTATTATTATTATATTTATTTATTTATTTATTTTGCAGCCCCCGTTGGGGGTGGTTTTCTTTTGATGTAGGTCTTACAATTTAACCACTTGTGACCCCTTTGGTGGACCCTATGTGAGCATATCGGGTCCTTACTTGAATCTTCAGGATGAGGAATCATCAAGTATTTCTTTATCTTCCAACTTCAGCTTTTGTATTGCAATTCGATGAGAGTTCTCTGGAGTTTCGAGCGAAACAGAGTCTTGAAAATACAGAACACCGTCCCTAGATGTTCAGAATCTCTTTGGATTTCCGATTTTGTTCCTCCACCACCAACCTTTCGAAGTTTCAGACGTTCTAGGTCCTTAATAACTTTCCGTCAGGCTAATGCTTATTGATTTATCTTTTAACACCACTTTGACTCAGGGGCGAAAAAGAAGATGTTTAGAGAGAAAAGACTTTCGAGATTAGAAGGAACGAGAGAACTTCTTCTTTTTTCGTCGTCTCGAGGTCTCTTTCGGGTGTTCAGCCCGTTACCCTTTTTTCCAATGCTTGGGGTTCCTTTCGGATTTTGAGCCCTTCGGATTTTTTTTTATATATATATTTTCATCACTTCGAGATCCTTTTCAGGTTTTTAGCCCGGTAGCCTTTTTTCCAACGCTTGGAGTTTCTTTCGAATTTTCAGCCCAACGGATTTTTTCTTTTTTTTCTAAGAAGAAAACAGTGACAAAAGAAGAGGAGGAAGAAGAGTCAAAAGTGTCCCCTTTTTTTTTGTATCAATTCGCCTTAAGTTCATGTAAGAATTCGATCATCTTTCCCTCCTCCAAATAGCTAGGAGGTTATAATATCGGTCTTCCTCTGATTTCCCTTGACCCAAGTTGGCATCCAAAATCTCTTTGATAATGGTTGTTGAATTTCCATTGAACGTTTCCTTTAAATTGCTCGACTTGAACATTGATTTTGGGACTAAAAATCACTCTCAGTTTCCGAATCCCTTAGCCTTCTGTATGGATGAATATGCTCATCAGGGTTTTCCCGTTAATGGAGTACTTTATGTTACATAATAGGCCTTAATGCCTCTTGAAGTGTGAGATATGAATGCCTCATTTTGTTATTTGCAGGGGGTGAGTGATCACCCTACTCCTTTTCGGCAATCTTTTTCATTGCAAACTTTGAATTGTTTTTTGGGGGTTAACTCCATAGTAGACTCCTTCTCAGTGCTCGAGCTTAGGTGAGACTCTCGCACCAGAAGAGTGATTAAGTTGGTATTTAATGGACTTGCGGCATGTTGAGAGTCAACGAAGACAGTCTCATTAGTTGCCCCTATTGTATCCTCTTCAAGAGAGGAGTTTGCCCCAATTGAATATTTTGATGGGTTGCCCCTATAGGGCTTTCTGTTCCGTTGGTAACTTGTTCTTCACAGAATGAATTCTCTTGATAAGGTGGTCTTCCGGTTATCGAAGATGTGCTCATGTCGTTAATGGCTCTTAGAGAGCTTGCCTCTTGAGGATGTTACATGATCAAATTTTCAATATCCACTTATTGATCCCAGATTGGTGGATCATTCAAAAAATCTTGTGAAGGTGTCCCAGGTGGGTCCCTTAGAATTTTCAAAGGTTTGAGTTCTATTAACTCTAGCGAAGATGTCAAATCTTTGAGAATAGTCAAATATGAGCTCTTTACTTTTCCGTCATCTATAATTGAGTTCACCTCGAGCGGTGACTCGATTAAATCTTCTGAGCTTGGCTCCTCATCCCATATAGGTGGGTTGGCCAAGAAGTCTGATGAAGGTGACCCAGGTGGGACCCTTAGAATTTCTAAAGGTTCATCTTCTTTTGATATTTTAGGTATTGGCCCCTTGTTTTGAAGCGTAATGGAAGACTTTGGGGTGTTGACCCCTTGTTTGGAAGATGATCCCTTCTCGTTGATCTGAATCACATCAATTTTTGAAACGTCATCCTCATCATATTGAACCCACTTAGGTAGGTCGTCAAGGTTTTGGGGTGAAGGGCTTCTTTTTAGCACTTGTTCATTTTCCCCCTCACGAATTATTGACCTAGAATTAAGGTTTTTCTTGTTGTCATGGGCTTGGGAGTTCATAGATTCAAAAGCTTGGTTGAGCTTATGCTCGAGTTCATATTCCTCTTGCGCGTTTTATTCGTGCCACTTTTGGGAGTGTGTCTTGCAGTGGAATTCCATGTGCGATACCCCTTTCTCTTCCCGTTTCTTTAGTTACAGGCTTGGAGCTAAGATCATCCTCACTACATTGATCTTGAGTATCCTTAGTCATTAACTCCTGGGTGAGGTTATGCTCGCTTTGTTCTGGATCTACTCGACCTTCCAGTTGATTTCTTCTTATGCTCCAAGGCCTTTGTAGATGTTCTTCGGGTTTGGGCACAACTTGTGATTCTCCTGAGTTAATCATGTTGACATCGGTATTCTTTGTCGAGACATCTGGAGTTTCTGATTCCTCTTTACCATCAACATCTTCCTTTTGAACACTTATCATGGCGTTATCGATGAGATCTTGAACTCTATGTCTGAAAGCTCGACTTTCCTCCATGCTATGGGCATAATTTTGATGCCAATCCGACCATTGAGACGTATCGCCTCCATGGAAAGGAGGAATCTTGGCTGCTGTCGGTAATTCTATGAGCCTTGCTGTCACACCCCAAGTTCACTAACACTCTTGAGGTGTGATAGGCCATTTTTATATTATCTATATATAGAATAAATTTAAAATTCCTACTTGTATATTTGTATTGTATCAAATAATGTAATTTTAATCTATACAAAATTGGCTCACAACTGGTATTAACATGAACGCTAGATAATTTTCCATTTCTAAGAGTTTGTATAAGGTCTACTCATAACCAAAAGTTTTCCAACTGTACAAAGTACGTTTTCAACTTATGTCAACATGAAGATTTTACAATTTTGATAGAACCAAAAGATACAAAAATATTTGATCTTCATTATCATTTCTCCCAAGCTACTCATGCTGCATGATAAGACTGCCATTACTCAGAAAAGGATTCACAAAAGTTTGATGAGCTTGACTACTCAATAAGTGATCATCATGGTCCTAAAAATAATCATAGTTGGAAGATATAAATGTTTTCTAAATAATGTATATTAAAAACAGCCTGAAGAGGAACTTTGAGCAAAAACAATTATGAAATAACAATTTCACTTTCACAAATACACAGTTAAACATAATCCAAATGATGGAAATGCATATCAACATTTTAACATAAATGCATCATTTAAAAGATTTCACAAAATACCCTACTGGCGTCTCAAATAAGTCACCTATATACCCCACCAACGTCTTGAATGGGTTCAAATAATCCCAGCAGGTCCAATCATACCTCACAGGCGTACAAAATGAGTCCAAACAATCCCTACCGGCATAACTAAATATGACCAAACAATCCTTGAAGGTCATATCATACATCACCGGCATCCCGTATGAGTCCAAATATCCCACCAGTGTCCTGGATGCGCCCAAAATAATACCTGCAGGTCCAATAATACCTCACCGACGTAATCGATGAGTCCAAATAACCCACCAGCATCCTAGATGGGTCCAAATATACTTAAATTATCTCTGAATTTCTTTTAACCTCAGAAAACATCAACATCATATATGCAAAATATCAATGAAATCATTAATAGGAACTTGCTTGAAGCAAGTTAAACAATCACTTTCATTGAAATATCTGTAAGTAACCAGTCAAATATTTTGGTAATAATTTATGAAAGGTAGCAATTCTAAAGGATATTATTGAAATCTAACATGACAACAGTCTAGTATCAATAGAAGAACTAGACAACTCTTATGGGAATCCAAAATTAAATCCGAATTATCACAATTTATGGAAATGCCAATTTGCAAATAATCATTTCACAAGCAATGCTACAATCAAGTGCAAAAATATTAGTTTTTCGAATAATAACGAAGTCATTTGCACATGTATTTTACAGTATCTAAATATTAAAAAACTGCACAAGGAAGTTTCACAATTTTACTAAAAAGATTATTTTTCAAGGCATTGAGGTCACTTACGCATAAAACTTATAAAATAAAGATGATGGACTGAAATATCACTATTTTAAAAATAGACTATTTTTTAGGAGGATGATGTCACTTACCTTTGTATGTCACGAGATGTGTTACTATTGCAAGATCAAAATTGGGATTACTGGCTTTCGGCTACAGGAATGGAAAAATAGATTAATGAGTTTATAAAGAAAGAAGGAGTATATATATAAAATATGTTTATAAAGGTAATAGAATCAAAATTCTATTAATACTATTTTTATGAAATAATGTCATTTTTGTGGGAATATTGTATTTATGAATATATCAAAAATATAAGGACAAGGTATGGTTTAAAATTATTATTATTATTCTTTATTTTTTTGCTTAAGATTGTGATATTATCTTTCATTTTATCTATACTCTATATAATAAATTAAAACATATGGTTTCTTTATCATCACCATTTTATACACTATCTTCAATAAAATTATTATAATTTAGTGGGATAAGGATATTATAGTATTAATATGGGAAGGGAAGAGGGAGAGGTAAGTATAAAAATTCGTTTTTTATATGAGAGGAGAAGATAGAGAGAAAATGAGGAACCAATAAATAGAATATTACAAAGTAATGATAGATGGTGATATGAATAATTATTAAAGAGAATAACGATGTTTTTAATATTATGAAAGGAGAAGAAAGAGAGGGGGTTTGAAATTCGTTTAAGAATATGAGAGGAGAAAAGAGAGAGAGAATTAAATAAATAATGAGAAATATGAGTTAATGATTCTAATATCATTGGAAAGAGAAAGAAAATGAATAAGAGAGAGAGAGACAAAACATAATCATATTGAAGTAATAATAATAATGTTATTATGGGAATATCATAAGATCATCATTAAAACATGAGGAGGGAAAGAAAAATGATTGAGAAGAGAGAGGAAAGACTTAAGTACAGAGAGAGAGGACTTATATGGAGAGAGAAACATCAAACTTGATGAGCTTAACGATTAGCTCATAAGGGGGAGGAGGCCTTTATATAATGAGGGAGAACACTTCTCCTTGTGACACATGCTGAACCATGTGTCCCTTTTTATTTTATTTTATTTTAATTTCTAAGTCACCTAATGTCTTTTGTGCCACCTTTTATTCTTTATGCCACCTATCATTCTTTTGTGCCAATTCACGCTAATGATGGACACCTCATTTTTGTATTATTTTATTGTTTCTCTTGAACTTTTTGATGCAAAATCATATGGCATAAAAGGCATGGTCCCATGGCACACTTTTAACATCAAGGTCCATACTTTATATTTTATTTTCAAATTTCATTATATTTATCATACTTACATGTTTATTTGCTATTTGCTATTATTACCATCATTATTTATTATTGTTAAATAAAATTTTTTATACATCCCTCTATCCCCAATTTGGGTTGTAGCTAGCCATCAGCTCTCGTATAAAAACAAAAATAATGAAAATAATAATTAGTAATCGATGAGAAATTATACAACACAATCATAATAAAAAATTTCCCACAACATAATCATCATAAGATATTGGTAAAAGCTCAATTGAAATAACATACTTCTTTATACTCCTCCAATGCTTCAAAATTTTCTACTGCAATTATCAAGCCTTCTAGTTTACTAATCAAACTTCTTCCCATTTTTTAACTTGTACCATAAGGATTTTGATTTGGTATCATAAATTTATTGCTTATTTGAAATTATATATAAATAGACATTTGAAAGACTTTTATAAAAAATAAATAAAAATAAGGCTTATCACAATAAAATTAGGTTATTCCAATCATATTATTCCAATGACTTATCATGTTGAAACCAAAGTCTAATCATATTAGCCAAACATAGTCATATTTTTCATATTTGGATGGTAATGCATTTTTCATATTTATTCCATACATAGACAAACAGTAGCAATGTATTTTCCAAATTGCATCTAAATACTACCCAAACAGTGACAATTCATTTGCAGGCAATGTATTACGCATTAATGTATTACGCCCGTAATATATTTCACAGACAATAGATTTCCAAGTATCCAAACAACCCCCTAGTTGCAACTACTCTTTATGTAATTCTTGGCTTTTGTGGATAGTTAATGTGAGATTTATTTATATCATGCAGCTATAAAGAGATTAAAGTCTTTTTGGTGTAAGATTTGCAAGGTTTGTTGCGCTTTTTACCATAAGCTAATTTGTTAGGGGGCACTCTTTAATATGTGGAGAATGACCAGGACGAATATCTCAATATAATGTTGTTGGTTATAAATGCCACGTTGGAGGGTTGAGATATGGAAAGGAGCATTTAAGAGGATTGGGATTTGAAGGATGGATGGTCATCTACAAAGGTGACCTCACCCTTAAAAATCTATTTTGTGTTGAGTAATTTATCAATGTATTTAACAATTTTGGATGGTTTTATATCCATATTTTTTTATATAGATCATTATTTTAATAAAGGTATTTTTGGTAATTAGGAGGGTAGGATGCACTCAACATGGGGTGTGACATCACCCATAAGGAGTATATCAGTGATATTTAATACTCTATGTAGATGATGTCATGTCTCATGTAGATGACGTCA
>NW_006497891.1:2146363-2180712 GCF_000471905.2 Amborella trichopoda
AAATCCTTGAACTTAATGATAATACTTCCGAACTACATACTGAAGAAGACATAGTAGAATTTCATAATTTACTCAAATCATATCATCCCAATGATTATCTAGATCAAATGGATCGAGGCGAATCATCGAATAGACATTCAGTAAATGTTTTAAATAGAGTAATAACACAAAAATGGTTTGTATTAATAACCATAGTCATAGATGATGAATATGAATTTCAATCCCTAGCTCTAGTAGATTCAGGTGCTGATCTGAATTGCCTCAATGAAGGATTAGTCCCTACAAAATACTTTGATAAAACTACTCAAATCCTTAATACGGCTGATGGTAGTAGACTATTTATCAAATACAAATTATCCAATGCTAAAATTTGTACGGGAGGACATTGTTTTCCTACTCCATTCATAATGGTTAAAGGACTCAGTCAAGCTGTAATCCTTGGCGTACCCTTTCTTACTTTGCTATATCCAGTCACAATTTCTCATACAGGTATTGAAACAAATACTCATGGTACTCTTATTAGATTTGAATTTCTTGATAAACCAAAAATTAAAGAAATTAATACTGTCAAACAAAATATTAAACATAAAGAAAATTTCTTAGGATCTTTACAACTTGAAATCAAACATAAACTTATCAGTGAAAACCTCCAAACTCATGAGATGATACAAAAAATACAACAACTCAAAAGTTTTATTGAAAAAGAAATATGCAATGAATTACCAAATGCCTTTTGGCATAGAAAACAACATATTGTTGGATTACCATACGAACCAAATTTTAGTGAAACAAAGATTCCAACAAAAGCTAGACCAATTCAGATGAATACAGAATTATTACAAACATGTCAGCATGAAATAAAAGATTTACTCCAAAAGAAACTTATACGTCCTAGTTCATCTCCCTGGAGTTGTTCTGCTTTTTATGTCAATAAAAATGTAGAGCAAGAACGAGGAGTTCCACGATTAGTCATTAATTATAAACCACTCAATAAAGTCTTACAATGGATTAGATATCCCATTCCAAATAAAAAAGATTTACTTGATAGACTTTTACATGCTGTAATCTTCTCCAAATTCGATTTAAAATCTGGTTTTTGGCAAATCCAAATAAAAGAAGAAGATAAATATAAAACAGCATTCAATGTCCCTTTTGGACAATATGAATGGAACGTTATGCCTTTTGGTCTTAAAAATGCTCCATCAGAATTTCAAAAAATAATGAATGATATCTTTAATCCCTTTTATAAATTCATGATAGTTTATATTGATGATGTTCTAGTCTTTTCTGAATCACTTGAACAACATTTCAAACATCTTCATACTTTTATCCACACAGTAAAAACAGCTGGGTTAGTTGTTTCTGCTAAAAAGATAAATCTGTTCCAAACAAAAATAAGATTCCTAGGACATAATATCAATCAAGGAACAATCATTCCAATTGATAGATCAATTCTTTTTGCTGATAAATTTCTTGACAAAATTTTAGACAAAACTGAATTACAAAGATTTTTAGGATGCCTCAACTATATAAGTGATTTTTACCAAAACTTAGCTTTAGATGCTAAACCTTTATGTGATCGGTTAAAGAAAAATCCTCCACCCTGGACCAATATTCATACTTTGGCTGTACAACGACTGAAACTTAAAGCTAAAGAACTTCCATGTTTAACTTTATCTGATCCAACAGCTTTTAAAATTATTGAATGCGATGCTTCTGACTTAGGACTAGGTGGTATACTAAAACAATCCATTGATTCTAAATAACAATTAATACGTTTTACTTCCAAAGCTTGGAATCCGACGCAAAAGAATTATTCTACTGTGAAAAAAGAATTACTTGCGATTATTCATTGTGTCTGCAAATTTCAAACTGATATTTTAAATCAAGATTTTTTAATTCGCACTGATTGTAAAGCTGTAAAGGATATTCTGCAAAAGGATGTCCAAAATCTTGTTTCAAAGCAAATATTTGCACGTTGGCAGGCCATTTTATCTGCTTTTGATATTTCTATTGAACATCTTCATGGTTCTTCCAATTCCTTACCTGACTTTTTAACCCGTGAATTTTTGCAGGGGGGACCGTATATACCCACATCACCCTAAAGACGCTACACTTTCATCCTACAGATTCTCATCCTACGGTTTGCAACTCTTCCTTAACAATAAAAATACCAATATGAATAATCCTCAGTCTTCAAATACCAAAAGAAAACAACCAATGGATTTAGTCCCAAGCCACAAGTATGGGCCTCTTATGCCCATCCATTCCTCTCTCAGTCTGATACCCATGTCACCGCTCCGATCCTCAAATGTACCTGAATATTTACTACAGACTCCTCCACAAAGTCCAATATCTACTCCAAGTCCGGCGTTTTCCTCGGCAACATACCCAAATAAACAAATCCCAACCTCTACCAAATCAATTTATATAGACACTGCTTTTCTATCAGATATACCCATCTTTGATACTCATGCACAACTTGACCCAAATAAAATAGCTCCCTTTTATCTTGTAAATCATTTGAATCCATCCTACGGAGTTAAAACCCGTGAATGGTATGAAGCTATTCTCATGGAAACCGGTTCGGTTTCAATTGTTCATTTTTACCAAGGCACGACTAAAGTATATGCTTATTCTAAATTTCAAATCAAAAAATTACTTTCTTATGAGGATTGGGGATGCAATCCCCTTCACGGAAAAAAGTTATTGAATCCGGAATTCCAATATAAATATTATAAATATTCTGAGTACATTGACGCATGGCACAAGGTATTCTCGTACCAAAATCCAAATAATACTCATTCCAGGTATCTCCAATTCAAACTCCCTGTCCTCAAAAGATTCCCCAGTTGGTTTTGTCATTGGTTCTTATTATGGGGATCTCAGACCCAAATATTACCTGATACTTTCCAAATTTTACAGACAAATTTGCACAATATGATGCTTGTACAGACCAAGATGATTACCATCTTTACTTCATGGCAATCTACCAAATACCTTGGATTTTAAAATGGGAATACTCTATTTCTGAGAATAATACTAATAACTATGAGTATATTCCCAAACTAGGAAAAACCCTTAAAGTCAAATGGTGGGATATTTTCAGTACCAATCCTGCCACCTTACCCCTGAAAAGAATACCTCCGCAAACCAATATCCTCAATCCACCATCAAATAATACAGTCAGTCTACCTACATTCTTAGCCTATCTAAAGAAGCTGAAACAGACACATCCCAATGCTACTTTCGAAGAAATAGAGCAAACACTTCTTCATGTATTTGCTCCCGATACTATTGCACCAGCAACATCAGAAGAAACTGTCCAATCAGGCAATCCCTTATTGGATGACTTCAGCCAAAGGCCCACAGATTAAAGCCGGCCCAATAATCCAGCCTGAGACCCAATAATCCAGCCCGAGATAATCCAGAAGAAAAGCTCCACTATTCGCTGATACGACCTCACCATCATAAGAGACAAATAAAGATTCCCTTCTTCATTCGTTGATACGACCTCACCATCATAAGAGACAAATAAAGATTCCCTTCTTCAAAAGTGACAAGACATCTCAAATAGTAAAGATTCCCTTCTTCAGAAAGTGACAAGATATTTCAATAGTAAAGATTCCTTCTTTATCAATGACAAGACACCTCCAAATAGTAAAGATGCTCTTTTCACCCCATTTGATCGATGTGACTAATTTGGGGTCAAATCATAGTCACGTTTCTACCGACGTGGCCTCTTCTCCTTCTTCGATGCTCACACGTACTGCCACTATTTCAACAACAAAAGATTCGCCATCACATCTGTCACGATCTTCAACAACTGGCTACTCCCTGCACCTGGCATGTGTCCTTCTTCGTCCGACAACCTTATCCTCAGATTCCTTCATCACTACGCTAATGAACCTCAGCCACAAGCGGTTCAACCTTATCCCCAGGTTCCTTCGTCGCTACGCTAACAAACCTCAACCACACGTTTCCTTTGCAGGCCTTCTATAAATACCTGCTCTTGCAGCCAAAGAAAGCAGAACGAATCAAGGATTAGACACAGCAGCAGCCGAAGTTCTCAAAGCTTTCAATAGTTTCATATTGCTTTCTTCTCTTCTTCTTCTCTTCATTTCTTAGCTTTCTTCTTTCTTCCTTTCTGTAGACAGTAGGATAGTTACTATCTTCAGCCACTTGTACATCGATAAAAGTCGGTAACATTCATATGACTTTTATATTTTCAAATGTGTGATTGTCATCTCTCTGTTTTACCTTCTTACTATCCTAACGAATGGAGAAAGTTTGCAAGCCTTTGTATATGTAATCAGTAAGTAGTTATGCAATTTAAATTTGTGTTTACATTCAAAATCAGAGATTACACTCATACTTCGTGGATTATATTTGATATTTCTTTGCTTCTTGTTTTCATTATTATATTTGCGTTTTTAAATTATGTTACTATTTTGCAACAATTAGTAGCTGCGAACTCTGTAATCGTTACATATCTTAGATAAAATTCATAGGGTAGATCTTAGGCGTAAAATGTCCTCCTGTACAAATTTTAGCGTTGGATAATTTGTATTTGATAAATAGTCTACTACCATCAGCCGTATTAAGGATTTGAGTAGTTTTATCAAAGTATTTTGTAGGGACTAATCCTTCATTGAGGCAATTCAGATCAGCACCTGAATCTACTAGAGCTAAGGATTGGAATTCATATTCATCATCTATGACTATGGTTATTAATACAAACCATTTTTGTGTTATTACTCTATTTAAAACATTTACTGAATGTCTATTCGATGATTCGCCTCGATCCATTTGATCTAGATAATCATTTGGATGATATGATTTGAGTAAATGATTAAATTCTACTATGTCTTCTTCAGTATGTAGTTCGGAAGTATTATCATTAAGTTCAAGGATTTGAATTCTTGTTTTTAATTGAGCTAATTCTACTTTTACTGTATTAACTTCAGCTTTGAGGTCAGCAATAGTAGGTTCCTTTTGGGTGGCTTCATGCTGACTGATTCGTTTCATGATATCAGAAAAATTATAATTATCAGGAGGTTTAACTAATGGTATATGTTTTGTTTTTGTTTTAGTTAAATTGATAAACTGAGTAATTATTTCTCTTTTTTCATTAGGATCAGGTATTTTCTCTATTAAATCTAAAATAAGATTGTCTTCTTTTGTTAATGTATGAATATCAGAAGATGTAATAGGACATTGACATTTTTCGTTTTCTGTATTCGAACTATTATCAGACCAATAAAAATCATCATTATGTATTGTTCCTATAAAAGAAGTATCACTACTGGAAGAAGTAGTGTCTGAATCTGAACTATCGGACGAATCATATAATTGAATAATATCATAGATTTTATTTCTGATGGATTCATCTAATGTAATAGAGTCTAATTTTTGCTTGACCTTGCATTGACTTTTATAATGGCCGACTTTGCCGCATTTATAACAAACGGGTAATTTCTTTTTATTCTGGGATGATTTAGAAGCAAAATGTTTTGTAAATTTCCTATATTTTTTCTGTTTGGTTGGGAAAGATTTATATGTTTTGTCTGG
Organism: Amborella trichopoda; assembly: GCF_000471905.2. The sequence goes on from NW_006497891.1 coordinate 2,151,935, forward strand.
TTTATTACGATGTTTTTTTTTTTTGTATACTTTATGGATTTTATGTGGTTTAGTTTTATCTATATGAATTTGGTCCATATGGTAGCCAAATTTTTGGCAGAAATCTCCTAGTTCTTTTTTACCACTTAAATTCTGTTTATCAAGTTGCTTTTTGAGTTTCAGATCTGTACATAGAGCTAAGCCTTCAGCACAGATTTCTGAAGATAATTCTCCTAATGTATATTGAGAATAATTTATTACACCACTATTCTTATTTTTTAGACGTTCTTTGACCTTTTCAGCAAATAGGTAAGGTAGTCCGGCTACGAACTTTTCTTTCCAGTGGTCAAGATGACTATCTTCTCGTATAAGTAGTCGAGAGAAAAAGACGTCTTTGTACCATTTATAGTGTGATAGTGTAGGACATCGTAGATTAGATAAAAGATCAGCAGTTCGTGCTGCAAGTATCGAAGTATTTCTTATAAAATGAAAGGCAATTGTGTATATTAAAGAATTGACAGCATCACTTTCAGAATATACCATATCCTGGTTATGTTCATTTTTTGCTGTCCATTGTCGAGTATTAGTTAATATCTGTTGTTTTGTTTGTTCATTAAGATAGGAATCCCACCATCCTCTTAGCCATCTGGTGAATCCTGAGACTATAGCTTTTGCTATTTCTTGGTCATGACTACCAGCCATTTTACATGCCGAAGCATACATAGTCATGTATTTCATTGTATCTAGTATTCGGTGATCGAAAATTCCATCAATATTCCAATCTATAATTGTTCGACCTGTATATGTAGAAGTATGACTTGTTAGATCTTCTTCTAATTGGATATCAACTGGGGTTGGTCTTTTATAATATGGTCGGGCATTTATTGGTTGCCAGTTTTTACTATAATTGATACGATTTATACTATCAAGAGTAATTTGTATTTCAGAAAACGCTGTTTGCATATTTTGTATTGTATTGGCAATTGGTGGTTCCTTTATTTCAGTGGTTTGAAAAAGTATTTCTTCTTGTAGAGTCATATTATCATGTTCAGGGATTTTTGCTTTTCCTTTATCATTGTCTGGTAGAACAATAGTTTGTTTGGGATCTTTTATTTCTACTTTGGATAATTTGGAGATTAATTGATCCATAAGTGTTTTATTATCATCGCCTATATGAAATTTTTCTTTATTCAGATCAGGAGGAGGTTTAAAAAATAATTGTTTTTTCTCCTTATAAATGGGAGGATGTAATAAGTTTTCTATTCTATTAGTTTGCTGTCCAAGTGTATGGAGGCAGAGATTTGTATAATTATTTTGTTCAATTATATGTGGAAGTAATTCTATACGAGCTATATTTGCATTGTTGAGTTTATATGGTGTAGCTACTGTTTCATACACAACCATTTGGGTTGAGGATGAAGATGAGGATCCTATATTTTGTTCTGGAGTTTTAGTGGCTGATACCATAGTAGCAACTCCTTGTATTTTCAAGCTCTGTTCAGGAGGATGTATGGCTTTAATTGTATTTCCTTCAGTCGTATTGAATACTGTATATTGAGTTTCTAATGTATTTATTTCGAAGTCAGGAATAGGGATATTGTGTTGGCTTAAGGTGTCTCTTAACCAATCAAAGAAACATTTTCCTTTATTTCCTTTTTTTCTCCATTTATTAAATTGTGAGTGAAATAATTCTACTAATCTAGGTTCATATTCTTTGACATACCATTCTCTAATATTTTTATTTTCTGGGGATAAAAAATCATTGATAATATCTTCTTTAGTGAATGTTTCTTCAAGTTGTAATACTTGAATGAATTTTGCCTCAGCAGGTTCATCTTGAGCTTCTCTATATTGGGGTATAATGATATTGTCAGACGTTCGTAGAAGTCCATCAATTTGTGGTTTTGATGGGATATTTATGACACGAGGAAGAGGAATGCTATTATAGGTTGTAATAGATTTTCTTGGAGGTTCTGGCTCTCTAAAGGAATGTGTAGTTGAAATTCTTGAGATGGAAGCCGTATCCATTTTTTGCTTATCATTGGTGAACTGTATTTCAATATTTCCGTCAGTATATTCAATAATTTTATCTGGAGTATTTTGAGTGGTTATTTGTGATGGTTGGTTTTCATTATGAATAGACCATGTTTGGGGTAGAAGAATATCTGACCATGATACTGTTTTTGGTATAATTGTATTTGATTTTTCCATATTTGTTTGAAAAAATATTGTTTGTCCTCTAGTATCTATTTGAAGTACATTTGGGCATAATGTAGTCATTACTTTGTAATACATTCGATAAACAATGGCTATATTTTGAGAACCTGTCATCATATCAAATCCTTGTGTTTTAAGGTTTAAGGATAAAACATTTAATATATTTGGATCTGTAAGAGATACAGAATAATTTGGAAAACAGTTGAAGTATACTGGTCCACTACATAAACTGGATTCAACCAGTCCTAATAAGGAATCAGAAAATTTATTATGCCTAGTATCACGTAAGCAGACTAGGATAGAATTGTTTAGTCCTAAACGGGTCAATGGTTTGACAGCTATTTGGATCAATCCTATATGTAAATATTTGTAACTTTTGTTTTTATGTTCTTGTAATATTTTTTGAGATAATAATTGGAAATCTTCTTGATTATTTGTGATAGAAAGAGTTTCTTCTACTGTCTTTATAGCATATCCGATTTTGAGATCGAATGTACGTTTTTTGTATATGTCTAATATTGGAACCCAAAATTGGAGCATCAAACAATTTTTGGCAGCTCTACTCTTGGCTGCAATTTTAGCCAGCATTATTCTTGGCACAATTTTGGGCATTACTAATGACTGTAATATGCTTTTAAACTTTACATTGATAATCATTACCAGGAAATAAAATATTATTTGCCTCATATATATCTACAATTTTCATTTGAGCTAGCTGATAATTTGGTTAACCCATATATATGAGTATATGATTAGTGATATGTTATTTGCTTGTAACCATTTGCCTCATATGTATCTACAATTTTCATTTGAGTTAGCTGATAATTTGGTTAGCCTATATATATGAGTATATGATTAGTGATATGTTATTTGCTTGTTATGGTTAGTAACTCTTTTGATATATGATTTACTGATATATGGATTACATAAAAGTTGCCAATGTATTAGCGACTCTATTGAGAGTTTGGTTAGCTATATATGACTTGATTTTCTTGTTATGATTCTAAAATAAAAGGTATGATTTTGTAATTTTCAATTTCAAGTGAACAATGTGGGTCATTTTTGGCCCAAATGGATTTCTTTGTGGTTTTGATTTATGTAGCCATTATAATTTTTATGAACAAGCCCCAAAAATCTCTAATGTATCAATATTATCTATTTTAGACGTTTTTTTGCAGGTACTCACTATCAAACATGAGTCCTTTTTTCCATGTACATAAGTAGATCCCATATGGAAACTCCTCCAAATGAAACCATGCGTTAAAGAGGGCTTTGCTTCGATAGATCTAATACATATTTCATTTGATAAACGAAGAATCTCTTTTTTGAATGTGTTACTTCAATATAGAGAAAGTGTTTTAGTTGACTAAGGTTCTTGATGTCAAATTTCTTATTAAGATATTTCTTAAACTGCATGATTCTTTCGTTATCATCACCTGTAGTGATAATATCTTTAACATAAATGAGTACTACTGTTATACCTAAAGTCCCTTTTTTTTTGTAAATATTGAAGAATCAGTTGAACTTTTAAAAAACTCGACACTCATCAAAGCTGAGCTGAGTTTTGTATACCATGCACGAGGTGATTGTTTAAGTCCTCATAAGACCTTATTTAATTTGCATACATGACATTTCTCATTTTCTTTAGAAGGCCTAAAGGAAGACTCATATAGACTTCTTCTTCAAGGGCACCATGTAAGAAAGTATTTTTAACATTCATTTGATGCAGAAACCACTCATAATTAACTGCAATAGACAAAAAAAGATGAACAATATTCATCTTAGCAACTAGTGCAAAAATCTCTTTATAGTCCACTCTATAAGTTTGGGTAAATCCTTTGGCCACCAACTTGGCCTTATGTCTCTTAACAAACCCAATATTATTTAATTTTATTTTATAAATACATCTATATCCAACTGCTTTCTTCCATTTATGTAGTTTGAGAATATCGCAAGTATGGTTCTTGTTAAGTGTTTAAAGTTCTTCTTTTATGGCCGTCCTCCACACAGGTTGAGAAATAGCATTTGAAAATTGGTTGGCTTAGAATGACTAGAAATAAAAAAAAAAAAAAACAAAATAGCTAGGAGAAATATTTTAATAGGAGTATTCTTCTTCTAAACCAGTTCGGTGAGTTTCAAAAGTATCTTTAGCTTCAGTTTGATCATCATGACTTGTTCTGAGTGTGTTCGACATATCACTGATGCTAATACCAGGTAAGGGCAAATGACCTCTTGTATTCTCCTCCTGAGTCCTATTTTCCAAACCACTCTCCAATGAAAATATGATTCTGTTTCAACAAATTGAACATTTCTGACATCACTCTCTAAAATTTGATATGGCTTCTCTCTCTAAAATTTTGAGATATTTTCTCTCTCTAAAAATTAGAATTGAAATAATTTTTTATAAAAATTTTGAGATTATTTCAATTTCTAAATTTTTTGATAGTTTGCTTATCTAAAATTAGAAATAGTTTCATTCTCTAAAATTTAAAGATACTATCTCTCTCTTTAATTTAAAATTTGATATAGTTTTTCTCTCTAATTCGGGGGTTTTTTTGTGTGGAAGTAATCGTATTTCTTAAAGTGGATGTCTTCGTAACGAGAAAATCTAGCTGGAAATCAATTTCGAAGGTTAAAAATAATGATCCAGATTTCATTATTTTTCGCTTGATATAAGGAATACAATTACTAGTAGAAATATTTTTCACTCCCAAAAATTCGATCCAAATACAAAAACTGTCTCATCTCCACAGGAAAACATTTATGGAATGTATTTTCAAGTACCCAAATGACCCCTAAAAGAGTTTAAAATGTTTAAACAATGTCGAAGTACTTCTAATTTTCCAAAGACATTTGTTTAATATAAGAAAACCTTTTTTTTTGTGCACTCATAAGTTCGAGTCCAACTGATGAGAGGGGCTGCAACCTCGTGGTTAGGGGTTCTGTGTCGAGTTGGGCGCTTCCAAGTCGAACCGGTAGTATTCTGTAAATAGTGCTTATTTGAAGTAAGTTTTGGAGGTGGCATGAATATATAACAATCCATGTCATCATACAAAAGCTATAGTCGTTAAGAAACAATTTGGATTTATGGAAAAATATTATGTAGAAAAATCAATTTCTTTTAAAATGTATTTCTTAAGAAAAATATTTTGCATAAAATAATATGTTGTTTGCATGGTACATGTATGCATAGAATTTTCATTTTTTTAATGTTATTTGTTAAATGCTTTTGATTGTATTATTAATTATAATATCATTTTTCATTAAAATTGAGATAATTTCTCTCGCTAAAATTTTTTAGATAATTTCACTCCCTATAAATTTTCAAGTACTTTTCTTGTTAAAAAAATTAAAAAGTTTCTCTCTCTGCTACTTAACACATTACCTTTTTTCTACAGACCCAACTCAAAATCATGTGTATTTTGTGGGGAACTTTGAAACTAAATCAAAACAAATGGGTAAAATGTTGAGAGTTAACAACTTAGGTACATTTTGATAAATTTTGATCATATGCTCGCCTTGTAGCGTATGTTTCGCGGATTCACTCCATCGGGGTAAAATCCCATCTAGAAATATTTTCGGGATTTCAAAATATAGGCATATGACCTCCTGACATAACTAGGCCTAAGAAAATGAAAAACTATATGGATCAATCAGGAAGAATACAGGAAGGTTGTGGAGAAGCAATACAAAGTTGCAGGAGGAGGGAACTAGTGGGTGTGTTTCTGGTTGGTCCAAGAAGGAGACGGTTTTGGGTGTCTTTCTGTTGGTCCAAGAAGGAGAAGGGTTAGGATAATAGATGCTCTTGTTGCATTTTTTTTTATGTGAATGCTAAGCTTTGAAACTGGTGATGATGCAACATATGACTCCCGAATTGTTCATAGTTCTCCATTATCAGATCATGTTCTCCTTTGTGTTTCTGTTGACCCAAGAAGAAGGGTTGGGACGAGAGATGCTCTTGATGTAATTTTTTTTTTCCCTATTTTTCAATGTCACATTGTGATAATGGTGATGATGTAATGTAGCATACATTCTTCACAGTTTTCCTATCGACACCACTGCGAATACCTTGCGTTTTAATTCCCTGTGTTCCTCTGTGTAACATTAAAAAAAAAAAGAAAAACCACATGCCCAAATGTCTTAAAAGCGAGTCTTGATTGTCCAATTTCAGAATGGTCACATCCAAGTGTTAGGAACTCGAAATTAAAACAATATGTTGATCGGAAGTGTACTCCAAAATTGTAAATAAAAAAAATATCCAAAAAAGCTATTTTGCTATAGGGATTAAATATATAATATGCCCCCGCGGTTGTATCCTATTTTGCTCTAACTCAAAAAATCAAAAATGTATATGGATATTGTGATGAAATGCGACTCCATCTCCTTAACGGATTTACAGTTTTGCAATAAACACAACCGTTGCATCGCTCATTTACTTCACCGCATTAAAGAGAATTGCGAAAGATTTCATGCTCCGACTGGAACATGCTGTCAAGCCCCTCCCTCAAGTAAATCCTACTCTTGGCCTTTTTCTTTTTTTAGGACCCTAAATTTTTTGGATTTAACCTCTTAGTGAGCCACTAACCTCATGAAAGTTATTTTTGCAAATTTCCCTCTGTTTTTGACTAAACATTTTGGCCTTTTTTTTTGGGACCCTAAAATTTTTTTGATGTAAAACCTCTTAGCGAGCCACTAACCTCATGAAAGTTATTTTTTCAAATTTCCCTCTGTTTTTGCCTAAAAATAAAAATTTCCAATATTAAACACAGACCTTCCAATTTTTTAAAAGGCCACATCTAATTTGAAATACTCAACATCCATTTTTTTTTTAGTGATTTTTGGGTAATTATTAGATGGATCCCAAAATTTCAGTTCCAATAAGGCATAACTCCTTTCCCTGAGATAGTAAATATACAATATAGTCCAGCAAGAGCATGAGAGTATTGATTTCCATTCCTAAAGAAAAATGGATTTTCCCTTGCAAGCGTACCATGCAACTAATTAGTATTCCAAGAAAGTGATTATTTCCAACGCCATATCCCGATGTTATCTCTCATCAATGATTCTTAGTCCTCATAGACTACTAAACTTTATTTATTAAGACATGGGCATCAAACCTTACTCAATTAATTTGTTTATTCCTTGCTCTCCTTCTAAAACCAAGATTTGAATTTCTAACTTTCTTAATTGTATTAACGAAGAGCCTTTCTCTCTAGCTATCCATTACTTGAAGGTACGTTCACTTATATTGATTTTCTTGTATCATTATATTTTTTTTCTTTTTTTTCTTTTTTTTTTTGTATCGACTAGACATTTTGATTTTTTCGTTATCTTCTGTTTGTTAATGGGTGAAAGTGACTTCTGTTTGTTAATGGGTGAAAGTGACTCTTCTTGCAGTAAGGTCAATTTCTTTTTGTGATAAGTTTGAGAGATATGTCATGGGTGGTGATCTAAGAAGTAGGTTTTGATTCATTTCTTGAGTTGGATCTTCGATAGTAATGATTGACTGTGTATTTGATCCAGTATTACCCCTCCATCTAATAGTGAGGATGTTAGAGAAACAATGGGTTTTAATTTTGATGTGATTCATAGAAAGAGAGATTTGGACTGATCATAAGAAGAGAGAAGAGAATGTTGAGGTGGGTTCAGATTTGTGAATGTTATAGAGCAGTAGAGAGAGAAATACTAAAGAGAGGCTAAATCTGGTGGCGGGATTCAAAATAAAATATTTGAAAGAAACATTATAGAGAGAGAGTGAGAATGAGAGAAAATATTAAAGAGTGAAGGTTGATGCGGGTTCTCATTTATAAATTGTATTATATCAGGAGAGAGAGAGAGAGAGGGAGAAATTAGTCCATTTGGGTGGTATCAAAGAGGGGGAGAGGGATAGTCAGAGAGAAGCATAGAGAGAGATGTTGTCATATAGAGAGAGTGAGAGAACAACTTACGAGAGAGAGGGGAAATATTTTTGAACCACGAGAGAGGGGTAGAGAGAGTGAAAGAGAGATTTTCGCAACACCTAATTGACAAATAAGAGTTTTTAAAGCGGATAAATTTAGGGAGCACCTCATGGTTTTCAAGAATATCTCTTGCATAAAAGGCTTTTTTTTGGCAGAGTATTTTTTTCCCGAATTTAAATATTGGGATTTGATTGAAACATTACAATATCTTATACTAAGAGAAAGAGATAGGCACTACTCTTTTTTATTTTTTAACCAACTAATATATCATTGAGACTACCAAGCGGTTCCATGGTTCGAACTGTTGGAAACTCATAGTACTGTAGAGAACTCTCTCATTATTGAATGATTAATAAAGAATATACAAGAACAGTATAAATATACGGCCAGTAACAATTGCGTTTATAGATAACTACTAATTAATCTTATCATATATCAAAAAATATACATATGCTAACATTCCCTTCAAACTCAAGATGCTTTGACAAAAAAAGTAGCTAGAGTGAATAGTAAGTTGCATAAACGGATGAGTCGGATATTTAACTCTCCATGCTAAGATTGATTGATCAACAAGCACAAAATGACACTTGGAATAGCTAATAGAACTCGGTGTGGATCCGAGACAGATTCAGCAACTCACAGTCCATAACACAAACTAGAACAGAGAAAACTGTTGTTTTTGAAGAGAGTCGAAACACGACACGACAGAGAGTCGTAACACGACTCGACTGAGAGTCGAAACATGACTTGACAGAGAAAAGATGAGTCGAAAGCAAATCTGAGACCTTTGGCAATGCTTCCTTGGTCTATGAGTTTGTCTCACTAAATTGAGAGTGTTGATTAAATTGACCCATGGATGAAGAGGAGAGCTGAAATTTTTGTGCAAAAGAAGGAGCCTTTTTTATGGTAATGCCGATATCAGAGGTTAGATTCTCCTTTGTGCTAGATCCATCAAAGTGCAATTAGCAAATTCGAATTGCATGGTCAAGACGCACCCAAAGATAGATGTATGCAGCAGCTGTTGAGGCATGTATACATTGGTGAGACTAATAAGTGATGAAATGTACGGTTGGAAATATGGGTGCGGGGCTTATGGATGTCAACCTAAAAGAGAGAATTTTTTTAGAGAGAGAAAGAGATATATGTGGAAGGAGGAGTTTATGGCTTTGATACCATGTTAGAACTCAGAATACTACAGAGAACTCTCTCTTTATTAATTGATTAAGAAAGAATATACAAGACCCATATAATTATACGGCCAGTAACAATTAAAGATGAATACCAATGACTATGGATAACTACTAACTAATCTTATGTGGCACCTAAGATATATATACCCATACATATACATATCTTGTTATTATAATCTAGAGATACCTAAGAGATACATACCCAAATATATACAGATCTTATATATCAGGAGATATACATACACTAACATGAACATCGGACTGTATTGTTTAGTAAAAAAATTGAACAAAATGTGGTTTGATGTGCGAACTATTGGACTGCTTGGTCTACTTAAAAAAAATAGAACAAAAGGCGGTTAGATGTTCGAATTGCCTTCTGCTGAATTGTTTAATAAATAATGCCTGGTAAACATGGCAAAAGTTGTGAAATGTCGAGGTTAACAAGCGTTTCGAGTTTTGAAAAATGGGATTGAGGGTAAACTTGACAAAAAAACAAAATTAAATGATACGAGGTTTCAAAAATCAGACTGGGGCAAACTTGACATAAAATAAAAGAAATTCAGGATATCATCTTTCAAAGTAATAATGGCATATTTCTGTGCCATTTTATTATAAAGGCATTATAATATAAATTTCTCATGAAATAAATACAGTCACCCAATTTCACATCCAATGTTCAAGATTAATTATGATCACATTGTACCAAGGGTAACGGTCTCATTATCTATGTTCCCAAAAACTAAATAAAATAAGCCAAAAAACCCTACCCAACTACAAGATAAACACAGTAGAATGTGAATATTAACTGTAGCTTCCATCTGGACTTTGCTTTAAAATTCAAATTCTTGATTTTCCACTATGACCACTATTCAACTTCCTTTCTTCTCGCTCATAAACTCTAAACTATGAATAGTAGAGAGAAACCATTAGAATTCATATTCAAAAAAGACGAGAGACTATTAGAATTCAAAATTCGTTATTTTCCATTACGATTTACTACTTAGACGATCTACCGACCTTTAGATAAATACAAGGCACCCAACTCAATCCAAGAAGTGTCTTCTTGTGATTATTCTTCTCTCCCTCTCTCACCACGCTTTGGATTTTCTATTCTCATACCAGTTATTCTTAGAGGGAAAGATTGAAAATATTATACCATTTCTAACTTTAGAGAGAGAGAGAGGAGAGATAACAGAGGACTGGAGTTTTAACAGAGGAGAGGCATTCACCTTTGACATTCTTGACCGATTATCGGGTACGCCTTGATCTTGTGTTGGGATTTGAGATTGATTCAACGATCTAAATTAGGGGTCCCTTGCCATTAAGTGTGGTAGAGTCTCACAAGTTCATTTTCCTTTATATATATATATATATATATATATACTGAACAATCAAAGTAAGGCTCAATATCATATAATCCTGAATATGTTGTTTTAGTATTAGAAATCTTTAATATGACCTGAAAATTAATTTTCACCTTTAATTATAAAATTTAAATATGCAAAACTAATGTAGATCTAACATATCTATGAACTCTTGAAAATTGACGGTCTAGATAATACATTACAAGATGCACTATTTTTAAGACTTGAAACCTATTTTTTCTCATGTACATAAATCTTGAGGTTGAGATGATCAAATTGAAGGTTTTCGAGCATCGAAACAACCTCTTCTTGTGAATTTTTAAAGCGTGCATTAATTCGATTGTTTGGTACGTCGCCCTTGTGTGTGTCTGTGTATGTCTATATATATATATATATATACATGGGAAAAGATGGCATACGCCCATTCGCGTATTTGGTTTTGGTATGCCAACGGCCCGGATTAAAGGGTTTAAATTGAAGGGTCACCATTCAAAAAGGGAAATTCTCGCTGCAAATGGGAAACTCCATTTGAAATAAGGTATACTCTCTTTGTATGTAACTTACGTAAGACAACTAATAGAATAAAGAGATTTCAATCACTAACAGATACATTCAAGCTGACGAGCAACTAGAGCAAAGACAATAGCAATGGACGATCCCATGGAGGGAATTGGTGTACACATCAACACATGTGAAATAGAAGTTACATGGAACAACATGATATCTAATTACTAACATAGTTTCCTCTTTGATACATAGCCTTCATTGACAACCAGAAAGAAGACACATCAAATTGCATCCAAGATAAACAAACAATGTTCGAAACAAATAATAGATCCAGAACATAGTCAAGACAATTCACTAGAACAAAAACGACTATATGAGAAATCCATTTATGGCTGGCAAGTCATTGCCTCATGCCAACAGATGCCTGCAACTGAGATTGATAATGAATGTTGTGCAACCGGTTTGGAATTACCTAGGAGTATAGCATCTACCTTCATGTATGTCCAAGCTAGCACTTATTGAATGAAATGACAACTTCAATGAGATTGCTATGAGCACGAAACACTAGATTAGATACCAGTGATTTAAAAATCACCGATTTGATCCGGAATCGGGCCTTCCTGATCGGATATAGGCTACGCCGTTCCGGTTCAAATGAAAAAAGGGGTACGACACATCATTACCATTTTAATCATATAAAAACACTACCTTTCCCAAACTGACATTAGGAACTATGACTGTTAACGTCAGCCACACACGTCCATGCACGTGACCCTAGCTTCAACCTGCTCGCTATTGATTGTGCTTTGCAATTGCTTATATACGCTTACTTTGTCCCACATCATTTCGACGTGGGACTATTTCTATAGCCCAACATTGCTGCAAAAGCATGCACTTTATTTTAAACAATAGTTACAATTTGTTCCAAATTATATATAGTGTTTGTATTAGGTAGGGATAGGTGGATTCCATAAATAAATCTTTCTTTCTCATATAAGGACATATGAAATGGTCTATAATTATTTTAAGATTAATTATATTTATTTATTTTTAATATTTAATCTTTTTACGATTAATTATTTTTATTTTTATTTTTATAATATACAAACATAAAGGACATATAAATAATCTTTAATTGTATATAATTACAAAAATAAAAGTTCATATAATAATTTACAAAAACTAACATAATAATATGAAATTAGTTTACTAGCTCATAGGATATTAAAAGAAACAAAAGATAATATTAATACTGGTTTATAGGTCAATAAAAAAAATACTAGTTTATGAGATATTTTAAGAGAGAAAAATAACAATAGCTCATACTGCTTTAGAATTTATTTCAAGTTGCTTTATCAATTATCTCACATTGCAAATATAAATTTTTTTATCTAGTTTTCTAATTTTCTTAAAATATAATTGTAAATTTATATTACTAAATTCTATATTTATATCAACACTAATTATTATACATTATATTTATTTATTTGTGACATGCCCTTGTTTTTTAATCACATTTATTATAATACTGTAACTAATAATTATACTAATTACAACAATAATCAAATCTTGTATTTTATATATTAATTTACTTACATTAGAAATTATGCAATATATTATTTTTTGTTGTAGTTGTAAATTAGATTTTTAAATTAGATGATATTATAAGATGAATTTCAAATTTATTATAATTTGTAGAGTAAAATGATGATAAAATAATAAAATACAAACCAATAATTCTAACTTCAATGTATAATATTGTATTTAGTTAGGTTTTAATAAATGTTGGATAAGAATCTTCATACATGAAAAGAACATCTCAATATTCACATATTGATGCAAAAAAATAAAAAAGTTATTAATGTAGAACCCTCATTTCTTATTGGATTCCTTAAAAACGACATTTATAATTATTTTTAATAATCTTTATAAAAACTTTTAAGGCTAAATCCGACCGATTTGAGATTTTGGTGGCCATTTTTTCATTGTTTTAATCCATTCTAAATGTAGTCCATGTATGATGATATACTTCATCCATGATAATTCTATAATTTTTCTTTTGTGTGATGTAAATTTAATGGTTACATAAGTTCATACAGGGAAAGAACATTTCAATATTCACATATTGATGAAAAAAATGAAAGTTAATAATGTAGTACCCTCATTTCTTATGAGATTCCTAAAAAATGATATTTATAATAAATTTTAGTAATTTTTTTCGATTTTTTTAAGGCTTAATCCTACCGATTCACCGATTACCAATCCGGATGGGTTTTTGGGGTGCCTGATCCGGGCCACCAATCCATTTTTTAGACTACTATTAGGTACCATAGGCCTTGTGCTTTTGTAGTTCACATATGACATATAGTGCAAGACACAGAACTAATGTATATATAAGAAAAAATGTCTCAACAAGTTGATCATGCCTAATAGATTTAGGAGTTTCACTAGTGAGACTGTTGTGGACATGTTCATTAGCAAAACTTTCTGGTCGGCAAATTTCAGTGCATGCTACTGTGTCTCCTTACCACAAGAATCATTTTTCGGAAGCATAACCCAGAGTCCCCAAACTAGGCTTTATGATACCCAAAATTCACATGTTCTTCAGTACTTATATAACTTACGAATATCCTATAAATAATCAGCCCATCACATCACACATTGTGCATAAGTACACAACATACTTAAAATTCTTCACATATGAATCAAATTCAAGTCCACATATGAATCAAATTCAGGCACATCAGTATACTTTTCCATTGAAATATCAAGGATAATGTGAATTTCATCAGTAACCTTTTTCATTGAAAATAACAATGATTATGGGACAGCTAATGTTTTTTAAAAAAATTACATTAAAAAAGAAATAGCCCAAGAAAATGGTGAGTTAAAAAAAATAGGATGAGCACATATGAATCAAATTGAAGCCCATCAGTAGACTTTTCCATTGAAATATCAAAGAAACATCATCAGTAACCTTTTCCATTGCATTAACATTGATAATGGAACAACTAATGTATTAAAAAGAAAATTCCATTGAAAAAGAAATAGCTCTAAAAAACGGTGATGAAAGTACAATAGGAGGAGTACATATGAATCAAATTCAAGTCCATTAGTAGACTTTTCCATTGAAATATCAAGAATAAGGGGAACATCATCAGTAACATTTTCCATGGAAATAACAATGATAATGGGACAACGAATGTATTAAAAAGAAAATTTCCATAGAAAAAGAAATAGCCCTAAAAAATGGTGACGAAAGTAAAATAGGATGAGCATATATGAATCAAATTCAAGCCCATCAGTAGACTTTTCCATTGAAATATCATCGATAATGGGAACATCATTAGTAACCTTTTCCATTGAAATAACAATGATAATGGGACAATGAATGTATTAAAAACAAAAAAATACCATTGAAAAGGAAATAGCCCTCCAATTGAATCTAGAACATATATATATATTTTAATTTTATTTTGGGCATTTGGTCACAGGTTGGCAATTGAAGATTAAATCTTTGATTTTAGTGCAATCTGGTTCATTTGATTCATTATTCTTCAATGAATTATATTTTTGGTTCATTTTTTTCAATTAAAGCCTAGTTTTGTGTAGATCTAGCTATTTCAAATAGTCTTTGATTTTAGTGAAATTGGTTCATTTGATTCATTATTCAATAAAGAATTATATTTTTTGTTCAATTTTTTGGATTTTAGTGAAATCTGGCTCGATATTTTTAAAATGCATTATTAATACAAACCCATCTTGTATTTTTCAAAGCAAAAAACACAGAAATACGGTATTAGAACAAACCCATCATAGTAGTGAAATACGCGATATGCAAACCCATCACAGGGTTTTCAAACCAATAACCCATAACATATAATTAAATCTGTTTGATCTGCTTGATCTACACTATATTTTGTGCTTTAAATTTTGTAATTAAAGATAACATATATTTTAAGGCAAATCAAATATTTAAAGTATTGAAAAACCACATTTCTCGGCACTATTTGAAGGCGGGGCTCTAATTTGATTGTTTAGATCCTCGACTCTATACAAACCGCACCCTTAAGTTTATATTTCATTACATCATTAAACAATATTTTAAAAAGACATATAATTATAATTAAAATGCAATTATTTTCTAATGGTTTACATATAATTATAATTAAAATGCAATCATTAACGACATTTTGGTGTAAAATACAATTATCTTATTAAAAGATTTCTTCTGTACGTAACCACAATTTTTGTTTAAAGAAATCAACATTTTGACTTGGGTATGTATTTGCTAGAAAATTGTATTTTGGGGAAAAATGTGTAAAAAAAAAGTTTCGTTGGGGGCAACTTGCATAGAAAGTCTAATCTTAGGGGTTATTTGTATTTTTCTTTTAAATCTACATCTTTTTTTTAATATTTTTAAATTTTTAAAATGTTTTAGGTTTGAAATTACTTTTAATATTTTTTTTTCTAGTTTTTAATATTTTATGTTTTTTAGGGTTTTGCAACCTGGACACAGGAATCGATCGTGTAACGTAGCTCAGCGAAGGCGTGAGTTCTCTAGGCGAGGCGTGTTTTTGTATACCCAGATATAATACTATTTAATGAGAAATTTATCAAAATACACATAAGAGATGAGAAGTTTAGCACTTACCCTTTTCTTTTGGTTTAATTTCAAAATATTATAAAAGGTCACATGATTTTAATTGGTATATCTGGTATGGGTAAGTTTTCTAGCCACCATTGCCATGTGGCTGTAGTTATTGGCAGAATTCTATGTTGTTGTGGAGAATGGCCTAAGGTCTTGGCAGTAGTATTGTGGAGCCCCTTGATGAGGTATCCGACTCCATTCTCACTAAAAGGTAGGGACCCAAATCTCCCATTGACTTATCAATTTTTTAAGAATGGAGTTGGGGCCGTGGTGGTAGCACCACTTATGCCCCAACTAAGGTCTAGCTTTTCATTCTCACCTAACACATTAAAAACCCATTTAACAATTTCAAAAAATGGGTATAGACTCGGCATCCCTATTGAATTACCCAAAGAAAGAAAAAAAAGGGTATGGGTTCGTCATTCCCACTGAATTACCCATAAATAAAGTAAAATAAAAAATTCTACGTTGCGGCCGTAGAGACCTAGGCTAGAATCCCAGCAGCCACATTTTTAATCTTCCTATCCTCTTTCACCTTGAGCTCCAATTATCCCCATGCGGGAGACTTAAGTACCACAATTCCTCTAGGAGAAAAGTAGCTATTTGGGAGTTTTTTATCTCTTATTTTTATATTGGAAATTTTACGATATATCAAGGTGTTATTAGATGATTATTGTCAGATAAAAAAAATGTGCATCGCGATCTTTTCCTTCGAAAATATGATGGTTCCTATGCAAACTTGAGATCTTATTCATTTTAGGCTCCAACATAGTGTGAGTCAATTTAGATATTATTCATTTCTGATTCCAACATAGTGTGAGTCAATTTATTTTTCCCTTGAGGTTGGTTCTTGGGTTCTAGAGATTATATCCCAAAATTTCGGATGGGATGACTTTTTTTGAGAAAGAATTGAGATTGTTTTTTTCTTATACTTTGATCTCTTTGTCCAAAAATTTGACAATCTCTGTTCAATCTTCTGAGACTTTTTTTTTTAAGTGCAAAGAAAGTGCAACTTGGTTAATTTCTAATTGATTTTAGTGAATGTGTAAAAAGTTTCCATCAGTAAAAATTGGGATATTAAAATTGCTTCTAGATTGGGTTTTATCCAAGTGAGTAAAAGAATAATATTCTCCCACGGGCGTATGAAGTCTTTCGCCTTTTGATATTATTATTCATTTTAAGAAAAATATCTCCATAGCAGTTATTTTTAGATTTCATTTCTTGATAAATCCAAGGTTTCAAAAAATATCATCTAACCCTAGGCCATTTGAAACCTATTTTGCAATCTAAACAAATGTGAGAAATACATGCTCTTTCTAAACCTAATCCTTTATCTATCTTCACTCATGTACCCCAAAACTTTTCTCTCTCTTTCTTCCTGTGCCTCTCACCCTCTCTCTCTCTTCCCGTGTTTCTCCAAACACCTCTTTCTCTCCTCCCGTGTTTCTCCATTATTAAAAACCACATTTCTTGACACTATTTGAAGGTGTGTTTGCTTTGATTAATTAGAACCTCGGCTCTATACAACCTCTACCTAGAAAGATATAGAAAACCCCAAATCTTTCCAGTCAGCCTTGAATTTTATCTCAAAACACTAATTTGTTATAAGGCAAGGAGATCTCCATAAGTAATTTTTGTTGCAAGATTGACGAGGTTTAGAGGTTTATAGTCCTCTCCTATGTTTGCTTTTCAATCTAGGTAAGTACTGTGAATCTGTAAGTTTTGAATTGATTTTATGGATTTTTGGATCAATTTTATGGTTCCTCCAATATGTGTTTTCTTGGTTCACTGTGTTGAGTTCTGGAACATTAGAAGTTTGTTAAGCCGGTTAATTTTTTGAATTCTAGAGATGAGAATATCCCTTTTATTTTTTCAGTATAATAATAGGGCATGAAATTTAGGTCATGTGTTTAGACAAAATGTTATAGTCCAAGTTTCAGCTTGTACTTGTAAATTTGCATGCTTGAAGAATTCAGTGACATCCACCGATTCTTTGTAAATGTATTTCTGCATGCGTCTATTGGTGAGAACCAACATATGAAAAGAAACGTATGGAGGAGACAACCAATATGAGAAAAGAAGGATATGGAGATGTTATAAAGTTATTTTCCTTGATATTTAACGATGAAAAAAACGAGAGTTGTTTGAATGTCATTTGAAGATGGACGTCGGTTAGCATGCGGACACGTTCGCACATGTATAAATGCTGACGTTCTAATAAATTTATTTTGAAATAGACTTCGATCCTAATTTTTAGAGAATATATAATCTTTAACATGGAGATCATGAATATTAAAAATAAATAAATTTTAATACTTAAAAATAACAATTACAGTATGAAACATTTGGACCGTTGGTTTCTATTGTTTTCAGATGAACCACCTATATACCTTTGGACCGCATATTATACAAAGGGTGCGGTTTCTAGATAATGTGTTGCAAGATGAACTATTTTTTGGGACTCAAAAATGTTTTTTTAAACATTCATATATCTTGATGTCAAGATGTTCAATTAGAGGGTTTTTCAACATTACATCAACCTTTCCGATAGTATTTTGAGGTACATATGTGATTCTACATTTTAATGTTGCAACCTTATATAAACTTTTCCCTTATACAAATGCGGCCAAGCCCACATGAAACAATTATTCTTTGAAGATCTAACTATTGTTATATGTTTTGACCACCAAAAATTCCAGACAACTTCCTATATGAGGAATAAATAATTAAGGAAAATTTCTACATCTTTGTACAATGTACATGGGAGTCACAATCATCTCCACTCGTTACACTCAAATTGGATGGTTTTGAGTGAGTCACGAAGTCCAAGAATTTTTTATGTTTAAACTTTTCTTAGTAAAAATAAGGTTGGTAAAGAACCGGGACCCACCTTCCGAACCCAACCGAGGTTCTGGTATGGGACCAAATATTGGACCCGACAGGTAGGGTCCATGTCTATATGGTTCCGACCAAGACCCAACCCGAAAAGTTTTATTATTGATATAATATTTTAATAGAGAAATTTTAATAATATTTATCATTTAATAAAAAAATATACAATGAGATCATTTATCTTTAGTACAATAATGAAAAAGTACACAACGAAACCATTTATTTTTATTACAAGGTGGTCACATATAATTTGACCATTTGATATGAAATTCGATGGTTGTATTTATTCCATTGACCAAGCTCAGACTTCAAAAGAATTTTTCTCGAAATTTGTAACACACCTAAACTCACATCGGATGGCCGTAAGTAATTGTAATTTCCTTGTATCAAATGTAAATGGTCTCATTGTATACGATCCCATAAATAATACATGCATATATTTAACACAATATTTGATTTTTTTTTTATTTTTTTTATTTTTTTTATTGGGGTCAGGTCGAATCGGGTCCAGGTATGGGTCTAGTCTAGATCTGAGTCCCATACATGTTTTTGAGTGAGTCGGGACCTAAACCCAACATGACCTGTTCGCCACCCTAATTCAATGATACTCTTACAATCACCCATGTTGAAATTAAAGAAACATGAATGATTGTGACCTCCTTGTACAAAAGATAAATAGTATATTTATGGACAATCCTATAATTAAATTGCTCAGTATCTCTCACCCTTTTCTCTTTTGGAAATGATTGCCTGTTGCTGGAATTTGTGGAAATTGCATGGATAAATTATTAACGAATAGTTGAAATGGAATTGTTGTAGAAATTGTAAATTACATCGATCTAAAGAGGGTTGTGTAAAATAAATTCCTAGAGTTCCTACTTTTAAAATAAAAACATGAACAGAGAAACGTCAAATAAAACTTTTATATATAATCACAACCAAAATGTAATAGCAGGAGTTAGTGATGGGCTTCTAAGATTTTACTCCAACTCTGACTCCATGTCTATGGCACAAGAAAAAGAGCATTTCTAATAGACAAACAAAAGACCATGAAGCGTGTGGAAAGTCATCATGTTATACAGTTACTCAAAGGTCAATACTGAGGAGGTGGAGACCACAAAAGTCTAGGGCCTGGCTTCGGTAGATCGCTTGGAGGAGGAGACCGTCAAAACCCAGGTCCAGCATACCTCGTAACACTAGTAGGCTCTGGATCCTCCTTGGAAAACACTCTTTCTACCAGTTCATAAGTGGCAAAAACTTGCACAATCAAATTCAAAATGCTAACCTCTGCTACATTACGGCTACTATTAAGCATGACTCTAGGCTTGACAGTGCCAGAGGGGTAGTTAGTGGCATGACTTCTCCAAGTACTTGCGTTCGCTCGTCCATTGTTTTGGTTAAACCCCCAGGTGTCGCGTCTTGTTCGATTTCCATCGAAATGTGGCTGTGATGGAGCGTAGGAAGCAAGAGGGAAATTCCCATTATTTTGGTTAAATCCCCAGGCACCACGTCTTCGATTTCCATTTTCATTATTTTGGTTAAATCCCTAGGCACCATGTCTTTGATTTCCACCGAAATGTGGCTGTGATGGAGGGTAGGAAGCAGGAGGGAGATTCTTACAAGGAGGGCAATACTTTCCATAATCCACCATTTTTAAAATTTACAAGGAGAATTCTCAAAAGGAGATAGGTTTTTTTAGAGGAAGAGAACTTGCTGCATTAGCAAAAAAATAATAATATATATGTTAGGATTTCAATAGTAACAATATGATTCATATTATCGTAGTTGTCCTTAAATATTAGTGTCCCTCGTATGACTTCCCATAATCTACAACTTACAATCTTTCTACATAACAAATTATTGCTAAACTATACATCCATCTGTGTCCAAATTTAACTCTAAGAAAGTTTTGAGGACTTTGAAGAAAAAAAATGGAAAATCAAAATCTCCCACGATTACAGAATGGTATCATTTTTATTAATGATTTTGTGATTCTAACCCATTTCAGCTTGCACAAAAAAATATAATAAATAAATACGGCACAAAACTTTTGGGTTCTCATAGTAGAAAGCCAATTGAACAAGATCTATTTTGTTCTCTTTTGAGAATGAGTGACGAATTTTATTCCTTATAAACAGATCTATTTTGTTACTTATTTACTGTATTAGTATATAGTCAATTTCTTCAAGGAAAAAAAGAAAATTGTAAAATTTTCTCCTATGGAATACAAAATTTAATTCCATAAATATAAGGGCCTGGTTTTTATAAAATTGCAAATGTGAACAATCCAATTAAGGTGCACCTGTAATTTATGTGCAAAAAACTCTTAGGATTGTACGAAAATCTATTTTCATATTTAATTATAAATTTTAAAACTTCAAAAATATTAAAATCAAGTAGATCTATAAACATATGTAAATCTTGAAAAGGACAATCGAGATAATGTGTAGGAGGATATACTATTTTTGGTACTCAATTTTTTTTTTTTTTTCTATATTCATACATCTCGATGTTGAGATGATCTATTAGAGGATTTTTCAACGCCAAATTTGAAAGACTACTCACATAAATTTATTTCAGAGACTACTCACATAAATTTGAGAGATAGGGCCACAAATTCATAACATCTTTAACACGAAACAAGTAAAAAATACAGTAAAAAAATCAAGGAAAGAAAACTAAAAGAGAACGAGCAATAAGATGAGATACCTTGCTGCTTACTTTCCTCTACAGAATCTAAAACGTCTGCTCTCTCTCTACCAAAGGTTTCAGCTATCTCCCTCCTCATACAAGAAGATTTACATTATGACAATATTTGGAATGAATTATTCATGTGGTAACTCTTATCAATAATTTATATGATGATTTTGTTTTAATACGAGATAAGATCTATGCCATTATTCGATCGAAGGGATATCTATCCTCTATCCATTAAGAGTCCTGTGAAGTTGGACGTGGAGTTTAGATACAAAGGATTATTATATAAACTACGTGATTTTGTGGATTTCCATCGTGGAAATTATATATTGCAAGTGGTCTTGGATATATTTAAGTGCCACAAAATGTAATTTAAAGAAAGATATTATATGCCAATTCAAAAGAAAAATTAATTTCCAGTAATAAGAAAATACGAGAACTGAAATATAATTTATAGTTTTTTACAATTTGAACTTTTGCCCTGCCAATATGGGCATTAATCGTTCATTTATCCTTAAAAATATTGATATGCAAAATGGGCATTAATTTTAGTATTAAAATTTAAACTGAGCTCTAATATGGAAAACGTTATCATGAATTTTTAGAATTTGTAATATTTTCATTTAACATTTCAAGAAGCCTTAGAAATAAGGACCCTGTACGATATGGATAGAGAGCAGGATAATACAAAAAACAAAAAAAAATGAACTAGGCAATAAAGTTGCCTAGATTTCAAACGGGATGGGCCCGCATTGGACAGCGTTGAAGCACTATTTTATGGCCTAACAAGTGGGAGACGAAATGTTACTGTGACGCCACTGTGGAGTTAGCAGCAGAACTGGTTAGTTCCTACGCATCACCCAATACACAATCTCGAGGGTAAGGTCAAGTTATCTTTGGCTTGAGATAAAGATAAGTTTTTTTATTTTCTTTATTGCAAGATCAAGATAGCTTTCTCTCTCTCTCAGTAAACTCTCGCATGATAATTAGAAAAGGAAGTCCTCTGTCTCTCTATCTATTGATTGCAAGAGTAAAAGAGGTTTTTCTCTCTAAACTCTTGTATAATAAAAAATCCCCTAACTAATTTTTTGATTGATTGCAAGATCGAGATAGAGAAATAATTGAAAGCGATTTGGAGATAAAAATGATTGTGTTGAGGTAACTAATCCCTTCAATAAAATATTACATAATTATTTTTAATACATTTAATGTGGATAGGGAGAGAGTTTTGTTTGCGAGATGGTCGCCGCTCTAACCAACTTAACGGTCGCTTAGTATTTTCTTCTTAAACTCCCAGGTGCATTACTGTACACCTACTCCATCAGGCAGGAGATCCAATTTTGAAGATTTTTCTTTGAAATCCGAAATTTTGGCTAGTACCAAAGTAAAAAATTTATATTTCAAAAAGAGAAAGACACGTCGCCTCAAAAAATCGGCGGTATCTCTTCCAATTTTTTTTTTTTTGAGAAAATTACAATTTTTTTTTTTTTAAGCAAAGGTTACCCCACCTTTTGAAGAACATTTTAGTTCCTAGCCAATACCCCCAGGTAAAAAAAGGCATTGACGTGGGCTGACGCTCATTACATCAACTGTCGGGCCACTATGTATAATTTGCCAGACCCGTTTAAACTAACAAAAAGTGCTGGACCACCATGTACATGTCCCAGACCGCATGTTTATCGAGAAAAGCAAAAGTTTGGAACTATCCTGGACATGTGTTGGACCGAATGTTTCAAAAAGAAAAAGTTTAGGATCACTATGTACATTTGCCGGATTGAATGTTTATCAAGAAGAAAAAGTGCCAGACCGCCTTGTACATGTGCCAAACCACATGATTATTAAGAAGCAAACATGTCGGACCGCCATGTATATGTGCCGGCCGTATATTTATTCAAAAGAAAAAGTGTTGGACTGTCATGTACATGTGTCCGACTGCATGTATCTAGAAACAAATCAAATTTAGAAATGTGAGTTGTAACTTAAGGGCATTTTTGTCAAAAAATATGACTTCATGTCTTGTGGGATATTTGCTAGAAATGTATTTTTGTGGTAAAAATTATGAAAAAAATATTATGTTGGGGGTAGGTTGCCTAAAAGTCTACTTTGGGGGGATATTTGCAATTTTCCCCTTTTTTTTTTTAAGTACATAGAGTGTACTCTGAATTTATTATTATTATTATTATTTTAAGTTTAAGCTATATGGATTGAAGAGCTCATATGTACAAATTTTGGATCCTAAAATTAATCCTATAGTAGATTTTACCCGAATAGTAAATAGACAATATGCTCTCACAAGAGCATGAAATCTTTTTGCTTTACATGTATATCCCAGCCGAAAGTCTTGAACATTTTACATTTTCTAACTGGCATAGCTTGATTTGAGTTTTAATCCATGACTTTTTTTAGGAGTTTCATATTTTAAAGTAACTATTTGATTTCTTTAATTGTGGGTTTTCGGATCTTGAAGGCTAGTTTTGGATTGTTTTTTATTTTATTTTCCACACAAAAGTGTTTGGACTTTGAATATCCGACTTTAACAAATGAGGGATCCTCATGTGGAAATTTTAAATTTTGGATTATGAAAATATATAAATATTTATTATAATTAAATATTATATTTTAAAAATCCAGAAATATTGTGACAGTAAAAACCTCAAATTTTGGGATTTCGAGAATTGAAAAATTAATTTTTTTTAATTTCCTGATTTTGAAAATAAATAAATTGTAATTTTTAGATTTCTAAAATTTGAAAATTATAATTTTCAGATTTTCAAAATACTAAAATTTAATTTTCAAATAATTTTTGGATTTTGAAATTGCAAAAACGTTGGGGACTCTAAAATAAAGTATTTTAGATGTTCAACATTCGAAATTACTAAAACAAATTCTGAAATATATGAAATTATTTAAACTTTCTTGAGGATATGAAAACAGTAATTTGTGTCACTTGATGAAAGGAAAAATTTCGGACATTGAGAATCCAAAAAATGGCAATTTGATCGTTTAAAAAACTGCTAGGTATCATTGTAATAATGTGTAAGAAAATGGGTAAAGATGTAATAATTGGAAAATTATTGTTAAATAAGCGTACATATACATGATTTACGAGTTCTCCTATGTTAAAACTACTAGGTTTCTCTCTCTAAAAGCTTTTAGTATTTAATCGCTCTAAAACTTAAAATTTGAGATAATTTCTCTCTCTAAACATTTTGAGAAAGTTTCTTTGTAAAAAAAATTGAGGTAGTTTCTCTCTTTCTGACTTAAAATTTGATAGTTTCCGTCTCTAGATATTTTCAGGTACTTTATTTTTCTAAAATTTAAAATTTGAGATAGTTTTCTTTGTAAATCATAAAATTTGAGATAGTTTATCTCTCTAAAAATTTTGATATAGTTTCCCTTCCAAAGAATATTCAGTCATTTCTCTCTCTAAAAATTAAATTTTGATATAGTTTCTCCCCCGTATTTTTATTCATCCTATCCTCTTTCACCTTGAGCTCCAATTATCCCCCATGCGGGAGCATTAAGTACTACAATTCCTCTGGGAGAAAAGTAGCAATTTGAGAGTTTTTTATCTCTTATTTTTTATATTTGAAATTTTGTGATCTATCAAAGTGTTAGTAGATGAATATTGTCCGATAAAAAAATGCGCATCGAGATCTTTCCCTTAGAAAATATGATGGTTCCTAAGCAGACGTGAGATGTTATTCATTTCAGATTCCTATATAGTGCGAGTCAATTTATTTTCCCTTGAGGTTGGTTCTTGGGTTCTAGAGATTATATCCCAAAATTTGGGATGGGATGACTGTTTTTGGAAAAAAATTGAGTTTGGTTTTTTCTTATACTTTGATCTCCCCGTCCAAAAATTTGAAAATCTTTGTTTAATCTTCCTAAACATTTTTTTTTTGAAGTACAAAGAAAGTGTAAGTTGGTTAATTTTCTAATTAATTTTAGTAAATGTGTAAAAAGTTTCCATTTTCAAGATTTCCATTGGTTTATAGATCTACTTGATTTTAACCATTTTTGAAATTTAAAATTTTATAATTAGATATATAAATAGATTTTGAGATAATCCTAAGAACACGTTACATCAAAAATATATAAGACGATAAAATTTGGAGGGAACCTTACCTCTACACCAATGGAGATGTCTGTATGCAAATTGCACCCTTTAGAAAGAGTATAGTCGTTTTAGATTTGTTTGGCCTTAAAAAAAAGTTTAAATTAGCTCAGGGTTAGAAAAAATAAATTCTACAATTTTTATGTCCCAAGATATCTTTTAAACCCTTGGATCTATTGTAAAATGAAACTTAAAAGTAAAGATTACGGAGATATTTTCCATTCATTGTATGCCTCAAGTTTTGATCGTCTTGTTCATTTTTTGTGCTTGTTTAGATCAAGCACTTGAAGTAGTTGCTGACTGGATAATTAAAGGCCACTGTAAATCCTGTGCCGGAAAATGAAAATGCTTACAATAGCTATCTAATTTAAATCTTCAGACCGGGTACGGATCAAGCAAATTCATAAATATAAGAGAAATCTTGAAAATAAATAGACGTATACCATGCATACAACATGCCTTTCTCTTCAATAGTATAAGTATACACCATCTATATTATAGTTGGCGTAAATATATACCAATGGTGCGAAACACCACAATATGACCTTAGTACATAATGTGCGCCCTTTTTCAAAGTAAAGTAATTCTTCTTCTAAATATGAATTAGAAATGAGTTTCAGCAAACAAAATAACGATAATGTCCACTAGCGCTGTAGATTAGTCCCTAAAATCAACCTTATAAAAAATTTGTTGGAAAGAATAAGATGATCTAACTCCACATGGTCCCAAAAAAGTCTCTCTCTCATGCTGACAAATAAATTCAAATTCCAAATCTATCAAATAAAAATAAAAGAGCTTATAAAGTACAACAGTATCAAGCTCTGAAGGCG
Organism: Amborella trichopoda; assembly: GCF_000471905.2. The sequence continues at coordinate 2,178,339 of NW_006497891.1, forward strand.
GCATCCGTTGAACGATCGTATCTCTTCGGATTGACCCACGTGTCCTTATCGCACGGCTGAAGCGCAGAAGTCCCTCCTCTTCCTCCCTTAGTTTCTCTCCTCTTTTTTCCTTGAAACTTTTTTTTCACCCTTTGTCTCTCTTCCATGTCTACTGAAAAAATTCTTCAGTGTGATTCCTCCTTCACCCACTCTCTCTCATCCAAATTTATGGGCTTTTCTCCCTCTGCTTCCTCCTTCATTTCTTCTCTCTCTTCCAGTTTACGGGTTGCTGTCTCCGTTTCTTGTTCATCTCATTAGCTTTGGAATTCCCAAACGTGTAAAATCATTGAATAAAAAAGAGAAAACATTGTTAGATAGAAAGATGAGAAACCTTACTGGTTTGCTTCTCTAACAAGGACTTCGAATGACTCCTTCTGCATACTTAGAAAACCACTCAATTAAATTTCGATGAAGGGAATCAATAGTACAACCCCTCTCTAGCAGCCCCGTGGAAATACGAGAGAGAGCTCTATAAAATTAGGATAGTGCTTTCTAGAGAGAGAAAAAGTTGAACTAGTACTGTATTGTTGTAAAAAGAGTTGTGAGACCTGCTTGAGAGTGGGAGAGTGGCATTTTTAACTGCGACTCAGAGCGTGAAGGTTTGAAAAAAGGAAAAATCCATATGGTTGAAGATGAGAGAAAAAAAGAGTTTTAAGACCTGCTTGAGTGGCAGACAGCGTTTTTGTAAAAATGAGAGAAGGGAAGAGCTAAGAGTGGGAGAGAGGTTTTTTGTAATGATGAGAGAAGGATAGAGATGAGAGTGGGAGAGAGGCGTTGTGTAAGTGGGATTGGAAAAGTTTGGGGAGGTTTGAGAAGAGAGACTTTTTGTAGGTGCCAATGGGAAGGTTTGGTAGAAACACGCCAAGAGGAAGCAAAAAAAATTTGAGCCCTAACTCAAAATTTTTTTCGCTCACGTTTTTTCGAAAAATTTGGCTTAGCGCCATAATTTGTTTCATTGGGTATGTACAAATTGGCCCTTAGTGTTTCTACAACAAATAGTCACCCAAAACTTTTCAAGAAACCTTAAAAATAAGGATTTTAATTTTAATAATCCTTAAAAAGCGATTGTTCCAATGGAATGCGACACGGCTATCAAGGAAAGATAAAGCCAATAAGGTGATGGAAAAGAACATAAATGTCCCATTAAGTGATTCTAACTTTCAATTGGTGCCCGTTGGGCCACTTAATTAACTTTTTTTTTTGACAAATAAAATTAATCAACTAATTTGTAATGGGAAAGGACCTTGTGAGACCCTCCCACACCCATGTGTGTAGGACCCCAAAAGATCATCATTAAATTTGGCACAGATCTCTAGAAAAGTTAAGTCCCACACCTATGTGATACCTTTTCTAGAGATTTGTGCCAAATTTCATGGTGATCCTTTGGAGTCCTACATACATGGGTGTGGGAGGGTCTCATAGGATCATTACTCATTCTAATACTAAATTTTTTTTGATGTCATCTTTAACTTAGCTGCTAATTCCCAAATAAGAAAAAATAAAATAAGAAAATTTGTATTTTATACAAATTTTTAATCCGGAGTTGATGCGATCCTCACCTAGCCTAAAGATTATAATTAAATATATATATGGTTATATTTATATAACTATTACCTAAATTGTATTAAATAATAATTATTAGTAAAATATTCTATATTACATATTTCTTAAATAATAACACTTTTAGGGTCGGATCTGGGTCGGGACCACATGGACCTGTACCCTACCCATCGGGTCCAATATTTGGTCCCATACCCAAACTATGGTTGGTTTGGATGGTGGGTCCTAGTCCTTTACATCCCTATTTTTAATAGACACAAACTTTCAAAGAAAAAGAGAAAAAATTCTGGGACTTTGTGACTCACTTCAAACCATTTGATTTGACATCTATTGAGTAGAGATGATTGTGAACTCGATGTATGATGTATATTGTACAAAGATGTAGAAAATCCCCTTAATTATTTATCCGACATAAAGGAAGATGTCATGAATTTTTTATGGTCAAAACACATAACAATGGTTAGAAGTTCTAAGAAGAATTGTTACACGCGGGCTGGACCACATTTGTATAATATGTGGTCCAAAGGTATAGGTTGTTCATCTAAAAACAATTGAAACCTACTGTTCTTACAGTAATTGTTATTTCTAAATTTAAAAAATTTATTTAATTTTCACAATCCTGATCTCCATGTTAAAGATTTTATATTCTCTAAAAATTAGGACCAAATTCTATTTCCAAAATACATTTACTAAAGGGTCCACATTAATACATGTGTGGGCATGGCTGCAAGCTAGCAGCCTCCATCTTCAAATGATATTAAAACAAATATCACAA
>NW_006497891.1:2244238-2255252 GCF_000471905.2 Amborella trichopoda
ATCTTTGGGCTAGGTGTGGAGCACATCAACCCCGGATTAAAAATTTGTATAAAATACAAATTTTTTATTTTATTTTTTCTTATTTGGGAATTAGCAGCTAAGTTAAAGATGACATCACAAAATTTTTAGTATTACAAATGACTAATGATCCTATGAGACCCTCCCACACCTATGTGTGTAGGACTCCAAAGGATCACCATTAAATTTAACATAGATCTCTAGAAAAATTATCACATAGGTGTGGGACTTAACTTTTTTAGAGATCTGTGCCAAACGGGCACCAATTAATTGGCCCAACGGGCACCAATTGAAAGTTAGAACCACTTAATGGGACATTTATGTTCTTTTCCATCACCTTATTGGCTTTATCTTTCCTAGATAGCTATGTCGCATTCCATTGGGGCAATTGATTTTTAAGGATTATTAAAATTGAAAATCCTTATTTTTAAGGTTTCTTGAGAAGTTTTGGGTGAATATTTGTTTTAGAAATACAAAGGGCCAGTTTGTACGTACCCAATGAAACAGATTATGGCGCTAAGCCAAATTTTTCGAAAAAACGTGAGCGAATAAATTTTGAGTTAGGACTCAAATTTTTTTGGCTTCCTCTTAGGTCTTTCCACCAAACCTCTCCAAACCTTCCCATTCGCACTTACAAAAAGCCTCTCTCCTCAACCTCCCCAAACTTTCCCAGTCCCACTTACACAAGGCCTCTCTCCCACTCTCATCTCTATCCTTCTCTCATCTTTACAAAAAACCTCTCTCTCACTCTCAGCTCTTCCCTTCTCTGATCTTTACAAAAACCCTGTCTGCCACTCAAGCAGGTCTTAAAGCTTTTTTCTTCTCTCATCTTCAACCATAAAGATTTTTCCTTTCTTCAAACCTTCCCACTCTGAGTCGCAGTTAAAAATGCCTCTCTCCCACTCTCAAGCAGGTCTCGCAACTCTTTCTACAACAATACAGTACTAGTTCAACTTTTTCTCTCTCTAGAAAGCACTGCCCTAATTTCACAGAGCTCTCTCTAGTATTTCCACGGGGCTGCTAGAGAGGGGTTGTACTATTGATTCCCTTCATCGGAATTTAATGGAGTGGTTTTTTAAGTGTGCAGAGGGAGATGTTTTACAACCTCAAAACATTTGCAGTGTAAAGTACGTCTTACCTGTTTTGCTCATCCATCCAGTTTTTCTCTCCCATAATAATATTGAATTTCTTTCTAATAATAATATGAAACTTCTCCATGCTCATACTTTTGGGTTCTTCTCTTTCTTTCTGTTTCCAGCATTTATAGGAATACAATACATCGAGAGAGCGAGGAATTGGGTTTGGGATTTCTTATAGATTTCTTGCAAGGCATCCAAACAGACATATCTGACAAATAAAATTTTTTTCCTATATTTTAACACATCCAAACAATCTACCAACATAATAAAATAAAACAATAATATTTCTCAATTGAGAAGGAAAAAAAAATGCAATTTCTTTCAATATGAATATCTTTTTCTTTGACATCCGAACTGGCCCTAAATGATAATGTTAGCATCAAATAAATAGTTGATGAGTCTTATTTGATTCCATTGAAATAGCCTTTTTGTAGGTTTATTGAAATTGAAAATTCCTTTCTTAAGGTTCCTTGAAATGCTTTTTAGGTGAATATTTATTGAAAAAATATTAAATGCTAATATTCACCTGATTTAAATCTTTGATGAGATTTACTACTAGAATAACTCGTTGCAAGTACTGCGTCATTATATAAATCCTTTTATGAGAAAAGGAAGTCATTCGAAGTCCTTGTTAGAGAAACAAACCGGTAAGGTTTCTCATCTTTCTATCTAACAATGTTTTTTCTTTTTTATTCAATGATTTTACAGGTTTGGGAATTCCAAAGCTAATGAGATGAATAAGAAACGGAGACTGCAACCCCTAAACTGGAAGAGAGAGAAGAAAAGGAGAGCAAGCAGAGGGAGAAAAGCCCATAAATTTGGATGAGAGAGAATGGGTGAAGGAGGAATCACATGGAATAATTTTTCACTAAACATGGAAGAGAGAGAAAGAGTGAAAAAAGAGTTTCAAGGAAGAAAGATGAACGATCAGAGAGAAACTAAGGGAGGAAGGGGAGAGACTTCTGCACTTCAGCGATGCGATAAGGACACGTGGGTTAATCCGAAGAGATACGATCGTTCAATGGATGCTGCCTTTAGAGCTTGATACTGTTGTGCTTTACAAGCTCTTTTATTTTTATTTGATAGATTTGGAATTTGAATTTATTTGTAAGAATGAGACAGAGAGACGTTTTTGGACCACGTGGAGTTAGAGCATTTTATTCTTTCCAACATATTTTTTATAAGGTTGATTCTAGGGACTAATCTACAGCGCGAGTGGACATTATCGTTATTTTGTTTGCTGAAACTCAATTTGAATTCATTATCGTTATTTTGTTTGCTGAAACTCATTTTGAATTCATATTTAGAAGAAGAGTTAGTTTACTTTGAAAAAGAGCGCACATTATGCACTATGGTAATATTGTGGTGTTTCGCACCATCGGTATATATTTGCATCTAATATAGTATAGATGGTGTAAACTTATATTATTGAAGAGAAACGCATGTTGTATGCATTGTATACGTCTATTTATTTTCAAGATTTCTCTTATATTTATGGATTTGCTTGATCCGTACCCGCTCTGGAGATTTAAATTTGATAGCAATTGTAAGCATTTTCATTTTCCGGCACAGGATTTACAGTGGCTATAGATAATACGTTGTAAAATGCACTACTTTTTAGATTTAAAATTTTTTTATTTTTCATAGTCATACATCTCGAGGTCGAGATGATTAATGAAAGTGTTTTTCAACATTAAAACTACCTTTTGCAATGGATAAAACCCAATCTAGAAGCAATTTTAATATCCCAAATTTGGTTGTTGGAAACTTTTTACATATTGACTAAAACTATTTAGAAAATTAACCAACTTACACTTTCTTTGCACTTCAAAAAAAAAAAATGTCTCAGAAGATTAAACAAAGATTTTCAAAATTTTTGGACGGGGAGATCAAAGTACAAGAAAAAACAAAACTCAATTGTTTTCCAAAAACAGTCATCTCATCCCATATTTTGGGATATAATCTCTAGAACCCAAGAACCAACCTCAAGGGAAAATAAATTGACCCGCACTATGTGGGAATCTGAAATGAATAACATCTCAAGTCTGCTTAGAAACCATCATATTTTCCACGGGAAAGATCTCGATGCTCATTTTTTTATCTGACAATAATCATCTACTAACACTTTGATAGATCACAAAATTTCAAATATAAAAAATAAGAGATAAAAAACTCCCAAATAGCTACTTTTCTCCCCGAAGAATTGTAGTACTTAATGCTCTCGCATGGGGGATAATTGGAGCTCAAGGTGAAAGAGGATAGGATGAATAAAAATACGGGGGAGAAACTATATCAAAATTTAATTTTTAGAGAGAGAAATGACGGAATATTCTTTGGGAGAGAAACTATATCAAAATTTTTAGAGAGATAAACTATCTCAAATTTTACGATTTACAAAAAAAAATATCTCAGATTTTAAATTTTAGAAAAATAAAGTGCCTGAAAATATCTAGAGACGGAAACTATCAAATTTTAAGTAAGAGAGAGAGAGAAACTACCTCAATGTTTTTTACAAAGAAACTTTCTCAAAATGTTTAGAGAAAGAAATTATCTCAAATTTTAAGTTTTAGAGAGATTAAATACTAAAGGCTTTTAGAGAGAAAAACCTAGTAGTTTTAACATAGGAGAACCCGTAAATCAAGTACATTTACGCTTATTTAACAATAATTTTCCAATTATTACATCTTTACCCATTTTCTTACACATTATTACAATGATAACTAGTAGTTTTTTAAACCATCAAGTTGCCATTTTTTGGATTGTCAAGATCCGAAATTTTTCCTTTCATCAAGTGACACAAATTACTGTTTTCATATCCTCAAGAAAGTTTAAATAATTTCATATTTTCAGAATTTGTTTTTGTAATTTCAAATGTTCATCATCTAAAATACTTTATTTTATAGTCCCCAAAGTTTTTGCAATTTCAAAATCCAAAAATTATTTGAAAGTTAAATTTTAGTATTTTGAAAATCTGAAAATTATAATTTTCAAATTTTAGAAATCTAAAAATTACAATTTATTTATTTTCAAAATCAGGAAATTAAAAGAATTAATTTTTCAATTCTCGAACTCCCAAAATTTGAGGTTTTTACTGTCGCAATATTTCTGGATTTTGAAAATACAATATTTATTTATAATAAATATTTATATATTTTCATAATCCAAAATTTAAAATTTCCATATGAGGATCCCATATTTGTTAAAGTCAGATATTCAAAGTCCAAACACTTTTGTGTGGAAAAATAAAATAAAACACAATCCTAAACTAGCCTTCAACATCCGAAAATCCACAATTAAAGAAATCAAGTAGTTAGTTTAAAATATGAAAGTCCTTAAAAAGATCATGGATTAAAACTCAAATCAGGCTATGCCAGTTAGAAAATGTAAAATGTTCAAGACTTTTGGCTGGGATATACATGTTAAGCAAAAAGATTTCATGCTCTTGTGAGAGCGTATTGTCTATTTACTCATTCAGGTAAAATCTAATATAGGATTAATTTTAGGATCCAAAATTTGTACATATGAGCTCTTCAATGCATAGCTTAAACTTAAAATAATAATAATAATAAATTCAGAGTACACTCTATGTACTTAAACAAAAAAAAGGGGAAACTTGCAAATATCCTCCCAAAGTAGACTTTTTAGGCAACCTACCCCCAACATAACTTTTTTTTCACAATTTTTACCACAAAAATACATTTCTAGCAAATATCCCGCAAGACATGAAGTCATATTTTTTGACAAAAATGCCCTTAAGTTAGAACTCATATTTCTAAATGTGATTTGTTTCTAGATAAACATGCAGTCGGACACATGAACATGGCAGTCCAACAGTTTTTCTTTTGAATAAATATACGGCCGGCACATGTACATGGCGGTCCGGCATGTTTGCTTCTTAATAATTAAGTGGTTTGGCACATGTACACTGCGGTCTGGCACTTTTTCTTCTTGATAAACATTCAATCCGGCATATGTACATAGTGGTCCTAAACTTTTTCTTTTTGACAAACATTCTGTCCAACACATGTACAGGATAGTTCCAAACTTTTGCTTCTCGATAAACATGCCGTCTGGGACATGTACATGATGATCCAGCACTTTTTGTTAGTTTAAACGGGTCCGGCAAATTATACATAGTGGTCTGGCAGTTGATGTAATGAGCGTCAGCCCATGTCAATGCCTTTTTTTACTTGGGAGTATTGGCTAGGAACTAAAAATTTCTTCAAAAGGTAGGGTAACCTTTGCTTAAAAAAAAAAAAGAATTGTAATTTCCTCAAAAAATAAAATGGAAGAGATACTGCCCTTTTTTGAGGCGATGTGTTTTCCTCTTTTTGAAATAAAATTTTTTGACTTTGGTGCTTCCCAAAATTTCGGATTTCAAAGAAAAACCCTCAAAATTGGATCTTCTGCCTGATGGAGTAGGCGTACAGTAATGCACCTGAGAGTTTAAGAAGAAAATACCAAGCCACCGTTAAGTTGGTTAGAGAGGCGACCATCTCGCAATCAAAACTCTCTCCTTATCCACATTAAATGTCCTAAAATTAATTATGTAATATTTTATTGAGGGGATTAGTTACCTCAACACTACTTCACCCATGGTAGAATTCCCAAGGCTACGAGGTCGAATTCCCTGAGGAGTCCAATGCATTCTTATGAGGGGCTTGCAGCATGACTTCTCCTTGAACGGGAGCGAGGGCTTGGAGGTGTTCTGGAAGAATCGCATAGCAGTGCGACCTTGCTTGAATTTCTCCGCAACTATGGCCTACCCAGTGCGCTCATTGAGATCGTGTCCCCACACTTGGTGAAAGGGGCACCATAGTTTTTCAGTGCCCCGGGCAAGATGCTTAGACTGTTTGGCAGACTTATGGGTGACGAGACTCTGGTGGAGCATTGCTTCAAAGAGGGCTTGGAGAGGGTGTTGCTAAGCACTTCCCTAGGATTTTGTCGGGAGGTCTTCTTGTGTGACCTGAGGGTGTCCTACTGGGGTCGCCTTGAACTTCCTAGCACTGGTGCATCTTTTATGCCAAGAGTTTATGGAAACCAGTGCACCGTTTCAAGGTGCTAGAGGTCATTTTTCCGAAAATTGTTCCTTTGTGTTCATTGCCTTAGACATGTTTGATAGCGATGAAACTTTGCAAGTGGTCTTTTGAAGTGCTTATAAAGATCTTGACTGGTTATGGGGCCATTTTGAGATTGTCAAGAGTTTTCATTGTTTTGTAGGCTTTATTGACTTGCTTCCTATCAGGGACAAAGGTACTGAAAAATACGTTCAAACAAGGTGAGTTTAGATTTGAGGTGCAGAGCAGGGTAAAGGTTCTATCTGTATCTCTCGGGTTTATCTTTCCAGCTTAAAGTATCTAAAGTCTCTCAGGTTTCTAAAAGGCTCCCAGAGTCTTTGTTCCCACTCCTTCAAATGACAACCGAGATGGTTTTTTTAAAAAAACAAAAAACAAAAACAAATTTTGGGAAGTACGGATAGCTTTCCTTGGGTCCCACGCCCAAGATAAATGGCCTAGAAAGTAGGGGAAATGCATGAGAACTTGTAAAACACCTCTAATTTGAAAAATTATTTTTCACACATGTTCTTGAGCCTGTTGTGAAGCTTTCAGAAAATGTTTGGGTCAAAAAGAATTTTTTTACTATTTTTAACGAGTTTTTCTGTAAAATAGTGTGTTTTTTGGGTTTTGGGTCAAAACAGGGTGTAACAGGGTTTCTGGGTTGGCAGAATGGTTATGGGTCCGAGGGTAAGTTGTGTGACTTATGGATTTTGGTTTCACTAGGTCAATGTGATCTTAAGGGTCCAAGAAAACCATAGAACTTGCTAGATTTAAAGTGAGGTGTCTACAGTTGCCCCTCTTTGGCACTCCTTGTCATTCGAGAGACAAGAGAGCGGCAAAGAAGTAGACACGCTATCGTTCCCTGTCCTTCGAGGGGCAGAAAACGCACACTCCCTGTCCTTCAAGGGCTAGGTGAGTAGCAACAATAAACTCTCTGACTCTCTTTGTCCTTCGAGGGACAGGAGAATGTCAAATATGAATGTCATCCCAACGTCACGTGGGCAGATGGCACACCAACTATCCCTCCAAACCATTGCACTCCCATGCTCACCCACCTAGGGTATTTTCATCCTAGGGTTTTCGGCGTGAGGTGTTGGTGAGTTATGCAGGCTTGAAACTCGAGGTGGATTTTACAGCCATGCCACTTAACCTTAGGGTTTTCTCAGTTTGAAAATTTTAACCGTGGTAATTTCTTTGATTTCCTGAGGCGTTTCCTAAGGCTGCCTATAGGAAAAGGCTTTCTATAGGACTTGTTTGATCAATTCTGAATAGAGAGGCGAGACAGCAACGCGATAATCGCGGCAACGCGGTGTTCATCATATATGGGTGCCCATGCTCCTTCGTTTTTATAAGTCTTTTTAGAAATTTTTGAATGTAGGAAGGGATCTGAAACAGAACTCAGAGCAGGGACAGGCTACGATTTTAACAAAGAAACTACAATTTTTTAAAGAACAAAACATATAGCGAAAATTTTGACAAGAGAGAGATATTTTGAAAAATAATGTTGGTTAGCAGCTTTAGCTCCTACAACCATAGAGCCCTCTAAGTAGTTTAACATCATGCAGCGATGAACGGTGTAGTAGTCGACAGTTATACTCATACGACAGTAAAGTTTCTATTATTTTCATTATATATATATATATATATATATATATATATATATATTCCCTTTGCCCCTGTTGGGGGATGGTTTTCTTTAATGTAGGTCTTACAGTTTAACCACTTGTGCCCGCTTTGGTGAACCTATGTGAGTGTATCGGGTCCTTGCTTGAATCTTCGGATCAGTGAATCATCAACTATTTCTTTGTCTTTCAACCTCAGCTTGTGTATTGCAATTCAAAGGAGAGTTCTCAGGAGTTTCAAGCAAAGCAGAGTCTTGAAAATATAGTATACCGTCCCAGGGCAGTCAGAATCTCTTTGGATTTCCAATTTCGTTCCTCCACCACTCACCTTTCAAAGTTTTAGAAGATTTAGGTCCTTAACAATGATCGTCAGGCTAATGCTTATTGATTTTCTTTTAACACCACTTTGACTCGGAGGAAGGAAGAGAAAAGGTTTAGAGATTAAAGACTTTGGAGAGTAAGGAGAGAACTTATTTATTTTATCTCATCGCCCTGGGGCTCCTTTCAGATTTTCAGCCCGGTGACATTTTTTCCAATGCTAGGGAGTCCTTTCAGACTTTTAGCCCCACCGATGAGATTTTTTATTTATTTTCTCATCGCCTCGGGGTTCTTTTTGAATTTTCAGGCCGGTGACATTTTTTCCAACGCTTGGGAATCCTTTCGGATTTTAGCCCAGCGGATGAGATTTTCTTTTCTTTTCTTTTTTTCTCTTTTTTTCTTTTTTCGAAGAAGAAGAAGAAAAGAATGATAAAGGAAGAGGAAGGGAAAGAAGAGTCAAAGGTGCCTCTTTTTTTCTTTTTAGCAATTCTCCTTAAGATCATGTAAGAATTCGATCATCTTTCCCTCCTCCAAGTGGCAAGGAGGTTCTAATATCGGTCTTTCTTTGATTTCCCTTGATCCAGGTTGGCATCCAAAATCTCCTTGACAATTGTTGGTTAATTTTCGTTGAACTTTTCCTTTAAACTGCTCCACTTAAACCTCGATTTTGGGACTAAAAATCACTCTCAATTTCCAAATCCCATAGCCCTCTGTATGGACGGATGGGCTCATTAGGGTTTTCCCGTTAATGGAGTACTTTATGTTACACATTAGGTGTTAATGCCTTCTAGAGTGTGAGGGATGAATGCCTCATTTGGTTACTTGCAAGGGGTGAGTGATCACCTAATTCTTTTTCGGTGATATTTTTCATTGTAAATTTCAAATTGTTTCTCGGGGGTTAACTCCGTAGTAGACTCCTTTTCAGTGCTTGAGCATAGATCAGACGCTCGCACAAGAGGAGTGGTTGAGTTGGTACTAGATGGCCTTACGACATGTTGGGAGTCAACAAAGAAGAATTCAATCTCATTAGTTTCGCCCGTTGTATTAAACGACCTTATGACGTGTTGAGAATCAACAAGCAAGGGTTCAATCTTATTAGTTGTCCCTATTGTATCCTCTTCATGAGAGGAGTTTGCCCCTATTGAATATTTTGAGGGGGTTGCCACTGCAAGCCTTTCCGTTCCGTTGGGAACTTGCTCTTCACAGGATGCATTCTCTTGACATGGTGGTGCTCGATTATCAAAGTTGTGCTCATGTTGTTAATGAGTTTAGAGAACCTGCCTCTTGAGGAGGTAACATGATCAGATTTTCAATATTCAATTCTTGATCCCAGATTGGTGGATCAGTCAAGAAATCTTGTGAAGGTGGCCCAGGTGGGCCCCTTAGAATTTCCAAAGGTGTTAGCCCCTTATTTGGATGTGTAGTGGGAGACTTCAAGCTGTTGGCCCCTCATTTAGAAGATGTCCCCCTCTCATTAGCTTGACCATGTCAATCTCTAGGGTATCATCTTCGTCATACTGGTCCCACTTAAGAGGGTCATTAGAGTTCGAGAATGAGGAGTTTCCTCTAAGAAGACTCAAAAGATCTTCTTTAGCCTCTTGAAGGTGATGATCATCAACGAATGTGAATTGACTAGGATCATCCTCTTCGTCTCCATTCTCAATCATGTGAATGATAACATCCTCCTTTGAGTTACTCGAAGCTCCCATTTCTTCAATCATTGTGGCCGCATTTTTTGGGAGAGGGTTTGTGAAGATACCCATCTTTTGATTAGATTCCTCAACAAGTTGATTTCTAGGTCTGACAGTGATGTCGCCCCTATTGATCAACCCTAGAACCACCCTCTTCAAATAGAAACATTTTTGGGTATCATGAGCCTAGTATTTATGCCACTTGATCCATCTGTTCTTATCCTTAACCTCAAATGGTGGTTCAGATGGTGGCGGGAGTTGAACCATGTTTTTCTTCAAGAGTAACTCCAGCACTTTCTCTAACGGGTCTTTGAGAGGACTGAAGTTGTCCTCTCGCCATTGATTGTTATTTTGAGCATTAGCTCTAGGCTGACCCCTTCGAATTTGATTCCTATTATTATGCTGAGTGGCTGAACCTTCAGCCGGTCCGTTAATGATAACCTCAATTAACCTGACAGGAAACATTCCCCTTATCATTTCTCTTGCTCTTATTCTGCGGAGTCGTGATGGGTTTGTTATCGGGCCTAGTGCTGAAGGGTGTCCCTCTTGCGCTGAAGGGTGTCCCTCTTGCCCTTTCATATCGTGCCACCCGCTAGATTGTAGAGTCGAAAGAGTGGGGGACAATGCCTTGGCTAAAGAAAGTCCTATATTTAAGAGCGGCATTTTCTAAGGCCATGGAAATTTTAGCTGGGTCTGTAAGTGGACATTCGATGACTCACGTCGCCGCCTCACGGAATCGATCAATGAAATCCTTGAAGGATTCTTCGGGGTTTTGTTTTGTGGCACTGAGCTCACCCTAGGAGAGAGATCTTGGTGTCGACCCATGGTAATGAGAGATGAACTGGTTGAACATTTTGTTTGGAGTAATGTGTGGTTGAGCGGTCCTTATTCTCTAATGAACAGAGCCTTCGGCTGGTTAGGCCTATCTCGCAAAGCTCAAACAAAGAGGAGGTATACATTGACGTGAATTTCTGGGTCACTCTTCTCATTGAATTTGTTTCTAAACTCTGGGATTACAAACCTTGGGGGAAGGTCTTCCATGCCTCCAAGGGTCTCATCAACATAGTCCTTTGGGGGTAGGATTTCATGCCTACCCATTCTTACGAACATATCTTGTATTGCCTTTGTGGTGCTGTCTTGTTGGGTATTTGGCATGATAATAAGCCCAC
>NW_006497891.1:2274046-2290554 GCF_000471905.2 Amborella trichopoda
AAGTACTTATTGGTGTCGCCAGGTTTTGATTGATAAACGATAGGCGGCTGGGAAGGGTTGTAGGCATTCCATCAGTACCATTACGCTAGCCGGATATGTCAATTGATCAGGCATGATGGATTTTTGTTCTTTTTACCTCTAGCCTAAAAGCAACTTCGCCTAGTGTAGCCTATGCGGAGCAACAATATATATTGGTTGTGCCCGAGAGGTTATGAAGCAGGCTAATTATTCAGTCTATAGATATGCTCTCCCAAGGCCTACTTGGGACAGGTAGGGGCTCGAGTAGCCCCACTGCCTTGGTTCTCTCTACCTTGTCTTGTTTGCACACAAGACAAGTCCTCACGTATTCTTCCACGTCATCCGCCATGTGTGGCTAGTAGTAACCCCTTTCTAGTAGGGCCAAAGTTCGCTGCATCCTTTCTTTCTGTCGCTTTTGAGGTTGTGGGTTTTTTTTAGTTCTCCATAGCGCTTGTAGGGAGTTTCTTTTTTCTTCATGGGCAATTGCAGAAACAAGCAAAAAGAAACCGAAAGAAACACAAAAAACCATGGGCATTTCATATAGATCGAGACTTGTAGCTTGATTCTTGACACATTCTATACAGGGAAGAATAACAACAATTGATAACACTTATTTCTTCCTATTTCTCAATTATATCCGACGATCAAGACAATTCCCATGAAACTATTTCATTTCATAGAAGTTCATTATTCTTCTGACGAAGCAAATAACATTTCCTATTGATTTGTCCCCAGGACTGGACCTCTTATGAATCTTAATTATCCATCGCTACGTTGTTCCGAAGGACTAGCAGAATCGAAATAGCGAAATTCTTGAGTCATCTCAATTGGTTTAGAAACCACATGTTTCTCTGGATCATCATGGCGTACTTTCACATATCCACTCAGAGGAAGGTCTTTTCGTAATGGATGACCCTCGAAACCATGATCTGTTGATATACGGCGGAGATCCGAATGATTGATCGGAGAAACACCTGACATATCCCATACTTCTCGCTCCCATTAGTCGGCTGATGGAAATGGACTGACTACCGAAGATATTCGTGTGACTTCATCTTTTTCGCCTTCAACTTGGGCTTTGACAAGACATGGCCACCTTGAGAAGTGATTTGATGTGTAGCCTATGCGGAACATCAAATCGCTTAGGGCTTGCTCGTTGGCTCCACTGGCTTGCTTTGCATAGGCTACACATCAAATCGCTCATGACGGTTTCGAAGCCCTTAACAACGAGGACTTTTTACTCTTGCGAAGCACTCTTTGACTTGTGCTTCGCGAGAACAAAAAGCCCAGCTAATAGATTGACCTTGCTACCATTGGCTTTGCTCGTTGCCTACAAACAAGGTTAAAAACTTTTTATGCAAGTCTAGGTTCCAAATACATCCAAAACAATGAGCAGATTTCACCCGATTCACCAAACTGTCAAAAATCACTTCTAGTCTAACTTACATATACATATATATGTATGTATATATATATGTATACACACACACACACACACACACACACACACACACACACACACATATATATATATATTATATGAGTACATATATGTGTGTATATATATATATTTGATTTCATTGATAGTAGAAGAGTACGTGCGTTAGCCTTTTGAAGCAGCAAGCTGAAACAGTCAAGAAAGCAACCTGACAGTAGCGCGTCAGGTTGTTTAAGCAAAGCGAGCCTTATAGAAAAGTCGTTGCATGCTAGCAGCTAGCGACGGTTGAAAAGCAGGGCATGGGTGGAACGAGCATCTTGCAACATTGGCGTAAGTATCTCCTGCACGACTTGCTTCAAGATCATTGAAAGCAGTTATTCAAGCTCGAGATAGACTGTTGCTTGAGCTGGCTGCAAGCAACTGAAGAAAGTCTTCAAGAGTTCTCCTAACTAAGGAAATGCAGACTGTGGTAAATTCTTGGACGATTCAGTAAAAGAAAAAACCCAATTGGAAGTTAAAGTTTCGGAGATAAAAAGAGGCCCAGACCAGCTTGCCCGGAGAAAAGAAAAAAAGGTTTAGAAGAAGAATTTCAGTTGCATTCTTCTAAGGGGACGGGTCCTCATGGGATCAATAGCATTTCATCGGAATAAATACAGTCTCTAAAAAATCTCGATCAGAACTTGAGAACGTGTATAGGCGGAAACCATAACAGAAATATGTAATTCATAGAGGTCTCTAGTCTATTTTCATGTTCTGATCACTCCATTATCTGTATCCTACGAGTGGATAACTAATGACTGATTCATGAGATATCCCTTGCGCCATAGCTCCTTAGTGCATTGGCGTTCGCTGAAATCTCTTTAATTAGAAAAGAAAGTTTCCATCTGCCATGCCGTGACTCACTCCGTCCAAAGGAGTGATGAATTGAGTCGATCAGTTAGATATCCCCGATTCAATCTTCCTTAGTAATGGAAGAACTTCCGAATTCGGAATAGATAGAGCTGGTCTCTTCAATTTATGAGAGAAAGTGCATGAATTCCTTTCTTATTTTTCTGCTTTTCTGAAAGCATATTTTTAGATTGGGGGCTATCGCCGTATCCAATTCCTTATGCTTGGATGGCCCAGCCTACTCGGTGGGGGTGAGCCCTTCAGTCAGTCTATTCCTAGGAGAAAGAATTTGTTGTAAGGGCAAGTGTGACCCTCCTTATCTATAGGCAAATGATTTCTTATGATTCAATCTTTATAGTCAAACCAATGGGTTTCTCATAAGAATCCTTACAATGGTAAGAGTGGGCTTTCCTGGCGCCACTCTCGGCTCCTTATGAGAAGCAAGTGAGAAGAGCGAATGATATTAGGAGACATAGAGGAACAGTACTGCCTTGAAGTGAGTCCCTTGATCTTAAGGAGGGACTCAGCTTGCCTGAGTCGATTAGTTATCGAGGGGAGGCCCCGATTCCTTTTGATAATGAATGAATTCTTATGAGGCATCAGGCAGGGCTGGTCCCAAAGGAATCCGTCAACTTTGACCCGGACGATCTAAAGGTGAATTATTCATGCGAAATGGATCGAGGGACTAGGGAGTTGGCCTTTACCTTTACTAACAGGTGTTCCTGCTAAAGCAATAGTGGCAGCTTTGGCCGGGAAAAAATGAGATTGTCTAAGTCAAGTCAAGCGAGACTTCCCGGGAACGCGAACGATCTTATTTCTATTTCATCTATTGAAAAATAAAAATGATTAGGATATATTGTGTAAGTCAAGTCTTTCCTTTCCTTGGGAAAGCAAATGATTCATTCTCAAAGGAGTCGTCTATAAAAGAGAAGAAGAATCCCGTGGGGATGGGGAGATCTATGTTAGTTAGTTACAGAAGCACTTTCCATAATCAAACCAACCCTTCTGTTTTCTCTTAGTATTTGATGAGAGTTTGGCTCGGCTCCCCGAGGGGGTCAGGGGAGGAAACGTTCCGCTACGAGATTTCATTATGGGATTGAGATAGCAAAATTGTTAATCTAGATTCATCATGCATCTTTGTCCATGTAGATGTTGTCCATTTAGAGCAGCAGCGGCTATCTTTGACGAATGAATTGGTAGAATTTTCTATTGATTCATCTCTGTCACAGTGACCTTGAGGTCACCATCCTGTCCTTGTCCTCTTTGTTCCTATCCTTTTCGAATGACAGTCCTTTCCTCCTATTGTATTGAATTTGCTTTTCTTATTGAATAGTGCCACTAAAGACTCGCAGGAAGTCACACAAGGACCAGCGGGTGCCCCCGTTTGAAATAAGAAAGACCACGGCTGGTCCATGACAGCTTCGTTCATCTTACTTGGTGAGCATCCCCAATGTTAGACTGCACCCGAAGACCATTACTGGTTAGACGCTACTTATTGATCAGTGGGACTCCCGTTTCTAACGAGCAGCTCACTTTCCCGTGCTACCGCAGGTGCTTCTAGATGGCCTCCCTTCGACCTACCTCGTCCTTCCCTGCGCGAGCTGCTCGAGGCTTAACTTCGTTTGGAGTGGAACACGAAGGGATCTCGTGTCGGGATGGAACCGGAAGGAGGAAAGAAAGAAAAATTGAATGAACCGCCTTCCTCGGCGGAGCTTCTACTTTTGCGAGTTAAAGGGCGTGACTGAACGCCAGTTGAAGAACGAATATGACGGTAAATGAGTTTTGCCTTTTTTGACTCTTTCGTCGCGTTTCGTATCAGAGTGGCTGTACGGAAACCTATGGCTGGATTGAATCCTTCCTTCCCTCCCTAGCAGCCCCAGGTAGGTCCTTCCGGGGGAAAGACCCTAGCAGCCCCAAGTAGGTCCTTCCAGGGGAAAGACCTTAGCAGCCCCAGGTAGGTCCTTATGGATAGAGAAGTAGAAGCAATGTTCCTATGAAATTCTTCCCTCCCTTGCATCCAATCGGGCAGTAGGAGATCCAATCATTTCTGGCCAAGCAAGGTCGAGCAGAGATCTATTTTCTGTAGCGGGAGGAAAGCCATCGCTCAATTCGAGACATCAGTTTATGACATCGGCATAAAAGGGAAATGGGAAGTAAGGATCATAGGATCCTCACTACCTATGGAAAGCTATTCAACCTTTATCCTTATCGGCTACCCCTGCTTCTCGTACTTCCCATATTCCTTTTGAAACTCCTTATCAAAGAATGGAAATGACTATTGTCTTTGAGGAAAAATGGCCACTCGGCTGATTGATATCTCCTCTCTTGTCCCTAAATGCTCTTGCAACTCCCCTAACTGTTTGCTTATCGACTCATGAAAATGAAAAGATTTCTTGTTTATGAACCCCGGCAAACATCCATTCCCTTCAGACTTCCCGGCCCTCCTCCCAACTAAGCATTGGTATAACCCCTCTTTCCCATACAGATAAAGGTTCTATTCTCGTGAATGGAGGGTCGTTAGACAAGCTTGAGAAATTGATTGTCCTTCAAGCATAGTTAACTGTTTCGATCGAGATGGTCCCCCAAACACTAATCCTGGAACAGGCTACAGAGCTGCTTTCTGTTAGCAAACAGATGGCGGATGCTCTTCTAGAGGCATCTACTCCCTCACAACAAAAAAACCAGATCCTGATAGGCTAAATCGTGTAGATTCACTAGGCAGGCCTATATGGAAGGACTTTGAGGGGGACACAATCGCCCAATAAATTGCTGCAAGCCCTACTCACTGCTAATAAAATGGAGAGGCACCTGCCACCAATGTTATCAACTTTATTCTAGTAAAGTCAAAGTGGTGAGTCAAATAAAGGATATTTAGGCTTTCATATTAGCCTGATAAGAAGATAATGACTTATGTACTGGTAGTAGATATGCCAATGACTTATGGGATTAAGCTAGGTAGCAAATTGGCCTCTAATATTGATGGCTTGATCTCATTATCATGGGAATATGCCTGACTGAATACCGGAAGGATGGTGGAATACAAAGTCAGGGCTAGGCTGATCTTGATGAAAAAGGAAGCAATGGTGTGTGGAGACACTGGAATGGGTATCTCTTCAGTCTTTGCTACTCGAGTGAGACATAATTTTGTACTAAACGACATAGACAAAGGTTTATTTTGATGGCAGCTCATGCGGAGAAGGCAATGATGGCAGAGTGGTCCTGATATCACCAGAGTCATTTCCAATTTCATATTTGTTCAAACCTGTTGTTGAATATATAAAAAGCATGTCATCATGACTTATGTATTGCCCTAGGATCTAGCATCTAATTTGTTTTGATGATGAAGAGCTGGTGATTAATCAAGACGAAGAGGAAATAGTTGCTTGAACAAGCGAAACCCTTAAGAAGCAGCTCATCATGTCCTAATTTTGGTCTTTCAATATTGGAAACAATAAAATGACACTTTCTGAGCTTCAAATGTGAAAGAAAGTGACCTGAAGCTCAAACATCCGCTGACCTCACATATAAGCTAACTTTGCCCTCGAAGAAATTTGATGTTACACTGTTTGAATCTGTCCATCGGATTCAAAGACTGTAACATACTCTTAATTTTAGGGGGGGTCAGCGATCCAGCTACTAAAAACCTACTTTATTAGCTATTGATCCCGAATATATTGAAGCAGGGGTCAAGGGAGTTATTTCTATTGATCCGGCACCAACGACAGTAAAGACCTAAATTCCCTGTTCCAGATCAAAACCCAGAAGAAGATCCAGTAGGGTGGACTCGTTCATGTCGTTGATGGAACAACTAATTCTGTTTCTCTTTTTTCCTATTGAAAGCACCTCGCCCATCATCCCTTCGCCTAGTTTTGAACCAGTACGAGCACCAGATACAGTAGGTCAGGATCCAGAGCAACCGGATGGATATGACTTCTTTGATATATTCGATTGCAATGTAAGATGAGTAGAAATCACAACCAACAACTGCCGAGCTCTATTGTCGACAGGCGAGGCGAAACTGCCTTTCCCTTTCATGGAGGTAAATAAATCTCTTTCCTATGCGATTCACTAGGGCTTAACAAAAACCAGCTAAAGAAAACACACATGAACGAATATATTTATATCTGAACTCATCTATAGGCCTGATCGAGGCCTTTCATTATGGCTAGCCTCTCTTAGCAAGCAAAGTCACATGGAGATCGAACTGAACCAGCCTTAGGACTCAGCATCAGATCCGGAGTGTCCGTTCCGTATGTAAGACACACCTATCCTACTAGATCACTAACAATCAAACACAAACCTCCCTTGTTTGTAAGGATGAGGAAGATGTGGTTTTTTAACAACGACATCGACATATAGAAATGATGAAGAATTCACTACTTTAGAAATTATATAGAATTTCTAATAACAATTGAGCCCTTTCAGTAGCAAAGAAGAGGGGGAAATATCTCATCGCTCACGAGCGAGCTTCAACCTAAAGAGCTCCTTCTTGAAAAGAAGGGTTATATCATACCTAGCCCCCACCCATTGTACAGTAGAACAACCATTCACCAATTCACTTGATTGGTGCTCGAGGACCTTAACCTTAAGTACCGTATTATTTGATAGCAAAAAAGGGTAACGCGACAAATCAGATTCCCCGTAGCCTAAAGGAAAGGGTCTCGGAGATAGCGGAGATAGCAATGTCTTGTTAGCGAGCTATGTTTAGCAAAGCTACTTTAGCTATCTCCCACTGACTAGTACATGGGCCAGGGCACTGTTTCATTTGGTGGACCAACCTTCTCATTCCAAGGGGGGCTATGACATCAAATTCATATTCGTTTCGGGAGGAACACAAATTGTGCACTTGTCAACACTGTCTCCATTGGCATCCTCAAGACCAAAGAGGAGTTGATCGAAGCCACTTCACTGAAAGGGATCTTTTATGAACATCACCAGGCACTACTAGTCAAATCAACAACTTCCAGTTGGTTATTCTCTCTTTATGAAAAGGTGGGAGGAAAACTAAAGGTTCACCATCTTACTAACATGGGAATCGAGACAACCAGCTTTCTCCTATATCTTCTCACTGGATTTGCTTTTGAGTCTCGTTCCGGTAGCTTGAAGCAGCTAGGGGCCAGGCGGCGCATGCTCAAACTTCGTGTAATTACCGCCCATTAATAGAATTGTCCCGCTACCTCACCAATCGATCTACCTAAATAGGGATGTGCACCTCTTGGAAAAATGGCTTGCTCCCCCGGGTCGAACCGATTCATCACTTAGGACGGCAAGTGTCGCTGGGGAAAGACCAAATCAAATGGCTGGAACGGTTTTAGCTAAGATCCACCACTTTTGACGGATCATCCAACAAAAGGGAACCTAGCGGGTGAGCTGAAACGAGATAACATGTGTCTTTAGCCCGGTGTCTCAGTATGATGATGCAGAGAGAACTCTCCCTTAGGGGCCGCAGTAATATCATCGAAATTGATTGAGAAATGAGTGTCCTCATATCCCACCATGCTTCATGAGGGCGCCATCTATGATGTGAGAAGGTGATCTTTGCCTTGTAGGCCCGCGACTAGGAGCACATAGAGTGCGGCACTAGTGCAGGGTAAATAGCTTGTAAACTCTGCTCTGTCACGGATATAGCAGAGACTTCCGTTGTGAGTGGTCCATGAAGCTTTAGGCATAGTATATGTCAAGAAAAGCTTCCAAGTACCTTTGGCGATGGCCCGTTTGATTGTAGCAATTCGGGTCCATTCCGAAATGATGAGGACTGGAAGAATAGACCTCCAAAGTTGCTCCCTCGGGGTGGATATAAAATGTGGAGAGTCCAAGCATCTTGAAAGAAATCTAGCACAGTCAGTTAGTTAGGCTGTTGCAAATCGCAATATGATGAGAGACCCAGATATTGCCGATGTCCATCTTCCAAATTCTTACAAGCTTCTGCTAGCAAAAGGAAATGGCTCTGCTGAGAGGCTTGTGATAGAGAGTGGGAGACCGAATGGATCTCCAAAGCAAAGGGGTAGACAACCTGTAATTCTTTAATGAGATGCCTTTTATCGTCGCTAGGCTTTGTCGATTCATTGTAAAAGTTTATAATTCTCCTTAGATTAATGATCCGCCTCTGG
The DNA here is from genome assembly GCF_000471905.2 of Amborella trichopoda. The sequence continues at coordinate 2,282,501 of NW_006497891.1, forward strand.
GCAGACGAGGTCATCATACTTCTCCACCTGGGGATGCTTTCGAGAGCCCGCAGACCAATGATGCATGCTGATATTCATACCACGACTCTGAATGTTGGCGTCGCAATAGGGGCCAAAGGTCAACGCATCGAGTTGGGCATTCGATTGAGATAGCATTCTGAATGACTGTATCCTCTTGGGAGGTCAAATTGAAGACTTCTGGTGACATAATTGAATCACTGAACTTCTCGGGTAGGCCTGAAGGCTACCCTTAAAACCTCCTCGACTCCCTTTAGAAGGAGTTCTTCAGCTAGTAGACACCCCTAATTCAGGGCACGCTCAAGCCACCGGATGTGGCCAAAACATATAGCAAATACCTAATAATAGACAAGAGGACCTCTAGCATCTTTGGTTCCTGATATATAATAAGAATTATGAGGAGGGTATAGATCTTAAATACCTTACAGATGCCTTACTACAAAAGCTGGCTCGCAAATAGGATTGTCATCTTAGAAAACCTTCTTTCTTCTTTGACAATACTCCGTGCAAATGTTAGCAGAATGCTGAAGAGAGTTTTGAGCTCTTTGCTAAGGCATGCACTGAAGAGATGCAGATTGGATGTGTACAAATAAACTTCCTCTCTCTTTCGCACCATTCCAATCATTTTTCCCTCTTGTTCCCTCCTTCCCTCTACCACAGCTAGCTAGAATCTTTCTATTTCCTTCAAAGATGGTGCTGACCACAGACCTGAGACCGCAATAGCATATCCAACTTCCGAACTCGTGACTCTCAACCCATTCCTCTACCTGATAGACTGACCTACCGCCACCATCGCAAGAATCTATACTTGTGAATCCATGTCTGAGACTAAGACCTGTTCCTCAACGGGTAGAGCTTTCTAAGTGCAGTTGCCAATCTTGTCTACTGTTGAGATGCTCTGCCCTTTCATCCCTCCAATTTAGCACTGACCTACCACCGCAAGAGCTATAATCAATATCTAAAAATTCAACCACCGACCACTCGCAGGTCACGCACCTGTCGAAGCTCGATTACCTCTCTTTCCTTACCTTACCGATAAGACCGTGCTCCTCCTCCACTCAAGTCGTTCCTCTATCGTCAGGAAAACAAGACTACTAATATTGACTGAACACCAAATGGAGCCCATCTATATAAAGAGAAACATGATCACATGGTCGGTCCACTCACTTGAAACTGAAAAGAAAGAAGAAAGCTCAAAAGAAAGAAGAGAAAGAACTATAACTATACTGTATTGATAGCGCTACCCCCCTTCCCTATAAAGACATGCCCTATCTATCTCATTAATCATGCCCTTCTCCAATTAGCCGTTTCCCTCTCCTATGACCACCTTATCCCATTACCGCCTTCTTTGACTCTCGATTCTCTCTTCCTTTGGTTTGCTCGATTAGTCATGCTGTTAGAGCGATGACTTTCTTGTTCGATTATTGATACATAAAAGAATGGGCAGATTTGTCTTTGTGTCGATTTTCGTGACCTCAACAAGGCTGCCTATCCCAAAGATGATTTTCCCCTGCCCAATATTCTGTTTCTCATTGATCACACGACAGGGTACGAGACGTTTAGTTTCATGGATGGATACAACGTGCTTCGTTTCAGATCAAGATGGCTCTTAAAGACATAAATAAGGAAGACCTCGTTCTTCACACCAGCTGGCATGTACTAAAATATTGTAATGTCGTTCAGGCTAAAGAATGCCTGTGCCACTTATCAGTGGGCAATGACGGCTCTGTTTCATGATCTGATGCACAAAGAGGCGGAAGTATACGTTGATGACATGATCGTCAAATCGTGAAATAGAGAAGATCATTACTAAACAACCTGCAGAAAGTGTTCGACCGCCTCAAAAAGTACAAATTGCAGTTGAATCCCCAAAAGTGTATATTCGGCGCTACATCCGGCAAGTTATTAGGATGAATCATAAGTTAAAGAGGGATCAAGATAGACCTGGAAAAGGCAAAGGCGATTATTGCCTCCGCAAATGGAAAGAGAATGAATTTACTGTCACGCAGGTTGTCTTCCCTTCATCGTACAACTCACGCCCATCTGTGAGCCAATATTCAAACTTCTTAAAAAGGACTCCCCTGAGCAGTGGAATGAGGATTGCCAATGGGATTTTGATCGAAAAAAAAAAATATTTTAGGAATCCTCTAGTTCCTCCCTTACTGCTCTACTTATCCACCACAGAGACGTCTATGGGATGTCTGCTCGGTCAACATGATGACACAGGTAGAAGAAAATAAGCCACATAGTATTTGAGCAAAAAATTGACGGACTGTGAGTCGAGATATTCACCATTAGAGAAGACCTATCTCGCTTTGGTTTGGGCTACTCAACGCCTCAGACACTACCTATTGTCTTATCCGGTACTGCTTCTCGCGCGCATGGACTCGCTCAAGTATCTCTTTGAAAAGCTGGTTGTTTCAGGCCAAATTGCTAGGTGGCAAAGTTCGATATCACTTATGTCACCCAGAAATCAATATTGGGACAATCTATTGCCCTTGGACATCACCCTTTACCATGTTACGAGCGGCCCATGATGGATTTTTGGATGAAGAAGTCTTTTACACCGACATTGAGTAAGGAGAATCTGATCCTTTCTGGACCATGTTCTTCGATGGAGCTTCGAATGAGACAACACGGGAGCAGGTCCCCAAACATCCATGTGAATTAACTCTAAAGGTCTGTTACAATGAACTAATTTTTTGGAAAAAGGTTATTTTCCACCTTGTAGTACATTGATCAAAAACATCTTTGGCAAAACTAGGTAGGTATAGTTCAAAAAAGTCCCTATTCAGCCATGGAATGAAGACGCCGAAAGTTCATGTGTCCAAGTCACTTATGCCATGTGTTGAGAGGTACCGAACAAACAGTAGTAGTAGCCGAGTGACTCAAAATTTGCCCGGTGTCAAGAATGTAGATGCCCCCTTTTTCCTTACCCTAACTAATCATCCTCCCGGTTCTGAAACACCTTTTTTTAGTTTAAGGAGAAGAAAATAAGGTTGCACTGCAATTAAGAGACTTACACAGTTGATTAACTGAAAAAAGGTTCTGTCAAGACCGGGAACATGAAAAACACAAGGAAGAGAGATAGAGGGAAAGGAAATAGAACTAACTCCTTGAACCGGAAATGAAGCTCCATTAGCCGTTCCTACCAAAAACTATGGCTAGAAAATTTGCGAAGAGAATGGAAGTCTGAGGAAGAGCCCATCATGTGATGGGAGGCTCCAGAGTCAATCACCCACGAAGATGATGGACGAGAAGTGGAAGTAATACCTGCTGGACATGCTTAGTGGTGAGAATGAGAATCTGGTTCCTTAGGACTATCCTTCTTCTTAGAGAGATAGAACTAAGCAAATTATTCTAACACTTTCCTTCTTTCCAAAATTGATAAGCCTATAAGTTAGTGGGGGGCGGGGGGAGGGGTTTGGAATCAGAAAGAAGTTAGTCGAGTAGTGCACATGAAGGAATGGTTCCCTATCCGGCTGCCTTTATCTATCTCAGACGGGGGGCTGTAATAAGAGAAATTCCTTCCCCTTTGGATTAGAGTAAGGTTCCTCCACGGTCCAAGATCACCTATTCCTTTTAATGCTAATGACTCTCCCCTCAATATTAGAGGGGGATGGTGGCAGAGTTTAGTAAGTCACCGCCCACTACCACAAGCGGGAAGGGACAGAAAGAGATATGGGGTCATCTAATCCAAACCATTGATATGTCGAGAATCAAATCTCTTACTCCGGGAAGGAGTCGTATTGAGAAGTTGTTCAGTCGATCGCCCCATTCATTTGATAGGCGGTATTGGGCCGGCATGTTGGATCAAGAAGATAGGGCGTATGGGCCTATAGGTTTTGGGGGTGGCAGATGCAACTGGGGATGAATTTTTCAATCGAACATGCTGTATTGCCTTGGGTTCCGCTCCCATCACAGAAGTTAGCCTAGCCAGATTGAATTCTTGTGGCAATCAAAGACAGGCTTGGGCACACACTTAAAAGCAAGTCCTATGGATCAATCGGGGTTGAGATGAGAAGTGGACTGTTCAAAGCAAAGTCCCTCTACGAGCCCTTCCCCTTAGAAGCTTCTAAGTAAGAATAGAGCGTCCTTCCCGAATCTACATCTGAGCGAGTGGTGAAGACCCCTGCACGCAGTAGCTGTGAGGCACACGATGATGATGAGACCTGTGCGTGTGACACGAAAAATCGGGAATTCCATCTCTGGCTCTTCTAATTGCAAGGGATTGTTATGCGGAATCAAAAAATCAATCAGAATCTTCCTATAGTTCTTTCTGTGCTCGCTAACTGATACTGAGGGACTGGACACCGAGACTATGGCATCAAAGGCCTGCAGCTTGTGGTTTGCTTGATAAGGGAAAAAGAAGACGTCCCTCATAGCCCGACGAACGATCCCTACGTTTTTCAATTACCTGAAGATCTTAGCTACTCTATTACAAGGGAGAACTCAGGGGTCCTACTTGCCCTTCTTGAACGTTAAGAGTACTCATATTATGCGGAGCTTCCCATTCCTTAATCTGACTTATATACAGGTCTTAATCGACTTAAGGAGAACGAATACAAATAATATATACCTCAGGAAAGGGATGAGAGTAGTGTTATTTAGTTCCATGAGGGTAATTGCCTATTGCAGGAGTTCCTGACCTAAAGGGACATCGGCAAGCTGCTACTGAATGTGAACAACAAAGTCAAGGAGTTATTAAATACTTCAACTCAATTGTGGAGAGTTCAGGCATTCTTTAAGCCGAATGTCATTACAGTATTTTAGTACGTGCCAGCTGGTGTGATGCACGAGGTCTTCCTTATTTATGTCTTTAGGAACCATCTTGATCTGAAACGAAACACGTTGTATCCATCCATGAAACTAAACACCTTGTACCCTGCCGTATGTTCAATAAGAGTTAGAATATTGGGCAGGGGAAAATCGTCCTTGGGACAGGCCGCCTTATTGAGGTCATGGAAATCGACACAAAGAAAAATCTGCCCATTCTTTTTCTTTACCGGCACGACCTTTGCTAATCAATCTGGATGCTTCTTAGTTCGGATAAACTTGGCATGCAGTCAATAATTGTTAAACTTATGCCTTGATCTCTATCTCAAGTTCGGGTCTAAACTTCTTGGCCACTTGTTTCACTGGAGTCAAGTTCGGTCCCCTTTGGAGGAAGGGGGGGTGGGTTGTGTCCATACATCTGAGAGAAAGAGTACGGATGAGATCGCCAACAAAAAATCCCCTCGAGCTAACAATGGACGTAAGAGTGCCTAGAAAGTACTGGAATAGGGAAAGGCCAATAAAATCATCAACTTCCTCCTTTTCAAGACCGTTCGAGTTGAAAGAGCAAACTAAATCGATAGGAGAGGTCATCAGGCACAAAGGGGCCCGGAACCTAAAAGTCAGAAATAGGGCATAATAGAGGGCATAGAGGACCCAGACCCTACTTCCTTGAGGATAGGGGAGATACAATCGTGAAGTAGGAAGCCTGATGAAAACAGGTAAATGAAACTTGAGGAATTAGACTGTAAAACTTGAGGAATTAGACTATAAAACTTGAGGAATTAGACTGTAAATCCTGGTTAGGAAGAGAGACAGGAGGAACCAAAGGGAAGCGAGGTTTTTACGTCAAATCAAACTCAGTCAAACCTAGCATCCTGTCCCAATGGACGGCCCAATTGAGCTCAACTGATGTCTAGCCTTTGTGGACTGGGTAAATAATATAGGCACTAGTAACCCCAGGATGATCCACAATAAAGGTGGCAAGATTTGAACCTATGGCCCTCTGTACCCAAAACAGATGCGCTGACTAGACTGCGCTCTACACCTCGTATCAACAACCCCCCCCCAGAGAGCACTATAATATTCACTGAGACTACTATCACCTTGTTGCAGCTGGAAAAGATTTTCATACAATTCCTACATCTTATAGATGTGTTTGTATGAGGAATATATTCTGAGATGCATTTTGGTGTTGACTGGTTTCGAAGTACTACCACCGGTGAACAACTTTCAAAAAGCTCTGTGGGCGGTGGGTTCAGTTCAATGTCCATTCAATCATCACAAAGAGTGTTAAGCTCATTAATGGAAGAGACACGAGGGCTTTCAGACTCGACGAAAGCTTATCCTGGCTTGTGTCAAGCATATAGCGAGATTCCACAAGGAGCACACTCGAATTACTTAGCTGACTGTATGATATCAGTTCTCGCTTCTTCGGTCAGGCAGGGGATTCAATCCAGCCACAGGTTCCCCTACGGCTACCTTGTGACGACTTCACCCGTGTCTCCCCGAGAGGCATACCCCACCCGCACCGAGTACATAAGGGTCGCGGGCTCAAATTTTGACCCTTTGACTTAGGATTAGTCGGTTCTATTTCTCGATGGGGGCGGGGAAGGGATATAACTTTGCGATCCTTGATTAGGCAGGGATATGATTCAAACCTGTAATTCTCAGATCATGAGCCTAATGAGTTGACCAATTACTCTACCTCGCTTGTTCTCCTTCTCTTTGTTTCATTATTCCCATCGCTCATTCAATCACTTGACGTTCCTTCTCCTTCGCTATTTCTTTGATTCCTCATTGATTCCTCTTCCCTCTATTAACTTCTTTGTCAAAAATCCTCCACCCCTTAAAGAGAAAGTAGTTTCGTTTAGTGCGAGATCGCTTCACACCTCGCGGTGCTTACACCTCTCGCTTATCGAAGTTCTGTTAAAAAACCTTGTACAAGAACTTGTATAGAGAAGGATTTTCAACGTTTAAAACAATGACTAATTAAACTGACGTAAACTCCTCTCGTTGCTGTGAGAGTGAGTCTATAGCTCAGCTCAGCTGCGGCGCAGTAGTTCTTCCATACCAACTTAGCTACCCGGAGCTGTTATTGGCATAACAATCGGTTCACCATAGGTTGGCCCAACCCAGTCCTCTCGTACTAGGGTTGGCTCCTGGTCGTTGACCCTTTAACACCAACGGTAGATAGGAACCGAACTGTCTCACGACATTCTAAACCTAACTCACGTACCACTTTAATCGGTGAATAACCGAACCCTTGGGACCTGCTTCAACCCCATGATGTGATGAGTCGACATCGAGGTGCCAAACGACTCCGTTGATAAGAGCTCTTGGGAGTCATAAGCCTGTTATCCCCGACGTACCTTTGATTTGTTTAGCAAGAGCCCTTCCATACAGAACTCCCGGATCACTATGACCGACTTTCGTCTCTGTTCGACCAGTCTATCTCACAGGTAGGCAAGCTTATACCATTATGCTCACGAGCATAATCTTAGCTTGAGCATATCTTCGCACACCTCCGTGACTCTTTAGGAGGCATCCGCCCTAGATAAACTACCCACCTCAAAATGTCCCGTGCCCCCCCCCCCCGAATGATCGGTGCGGCGGTTAGGGATCCTTAGATGAAAGAGTGGTCTTTTAGAATTGGGAGATTTGTGTCACCACCTCCCACCTATCCTACACATTTGATCAAGGTTTTCACTGCGAAGCTATAGTTAAGGTGCATGGGGTCTTACCATCTAGCCGTTGGTAATTTGCATCTTCACGGAGAATGCAATTTCATTGGGTCCATGTCAGAGACAGCGAGGCAGTCATTACACCATTCATGCAAGTCGCTACTTATGTGATAAGGAATTTTGCTACCTTAGGACAGTTAGAGTTATTGCCGCCGTTTACCGGGGATTCCATTCAAAGCTTATAAGACTTCTCCTTTCGACCTTCCAGCACCGGGCATGTGTCAGACTCTATACATCGTGGTACCACTTAGCAGAGTCCTGTGTTTTTAATAAACAATCACTACCCCTTGGTATGTGCCGCTTTCCTAATCAAAAGATAGGAGAGCACCCCTTATCTCGAAGTTACGAGATCATTTTGTCGAGTTCCCTTGACATGGTTCTCTCAAGCGCCTTATTATACTCAACTTGTTCACCTGTGTATTTGTATATGTATATGTGTATAAACATATACACATATATGTGTATACATATATACATATACACATATACTTTTATGTATTTATGTATAAACTTGTATAT
>NW_006497891.1:2310813-2437253 GCF_000471905.2 Amborella trichopoda
ATGCACCCATTTAGGAAGTTTAGCTTTCATTATCTTATACTCTATACGTAATATAATGTTTTTTAAATAGGCTTGTTCTTAAATTCTACCTTTTCATTTATCTCTCCTTCTCTCTCCAGACACTAATTCTGTTAAGAGCGAAAGAGGGAAAAAGAGGGTGGCATAATTATTTTGTCACCTTCTAAATTTTTTTTACTTCTCCTAACCACGTCCCATCTAAATTTAATCTCCTTTCAAATTAAAATCTTCACATTCCATATCAATTGAGAGGGGAAGAGAGAAAGAAAGGGTGAGAGGGAGAATAAGAGAGAGATAAATATGGGGGGAGAGATTTATGGATGGAGATTTGATTTTGCAGAAGAGATTTAATGAAAGAAAAGATGGAGAGAAGTATGGTGTTAGAAAGAGGGAGAGAGAAATATTTGTCAAGATGAGATACCGAGAGAACAAGAGAGAGAGAGGTATATTGTTGGGAGAGAGAATGAAGAGAGAGAGGGCAAGTTACAGTTCATTATCACTGTAAAATATAAAACATCAATTTCAAACAAAGTAAAGGAGAAATGACCGGTTGCAATGATCCAAATTACTTGTATTGAGAGAGAGAATAGAGAGAAACTTAAGATGATGATAGAGAGAGTTTATTGTATTGGGAGAGAGAACAAAGAAATTTAAGAGGATGATAGAGAGACTTTGTTGGAGATGCCCATTCCAATGCTTTAAATTCATTGTACTTAGATAGCGAGAAGAGAGAAATTAAAGAGGACGACTGAGAGAGTTCATTGGTGAGGGAGAGAGAAAGAGCATGTTTAAGCTCAATTTAAAATTCTTTCTTTCTATTTATATCACTTTCTTTCTATCAATGCTCTCTCTCTTTCTCTCAACAGTCTACTTCTCAATCCACATACTAATTTAGGAAATTTAGATTTCATTCTCTCAAGCTCTCTAGGTTATATTATGTATCCTAAATAAGCTCGTTCTAAATTTATATCTTTCCATTTATCTCTCTCTTTCTCTCAACGCTCTTCTTTTTTATCCATGCACCAATTCTATCAAGAACGAAAGAGGGAAAAGGAGGGAGGCATAATTATTTAGTCACCTTCCAAATGTTTTGCACATTTCCTAATCACGTCCCATGAAAATTTAATCTTTTTTCAAAATATAATCTTCACATTCGATATCTATTAAGAGGAAAGACAGAAAGAGAGGGAGAGACAATATCAGAGAGATAAATATAGGGGATATTTTAGGGGAGATTGGTTAGCTGCCTCGATCTTGCCCTCCAAGTCAGGATGATCTGGTGGCACACGTCTCAGGTTTCAGGGGAACCCGGGACTTGAGACCGCTCTCTTAGGAACTTTGTTAGGAAACAAGGGCAAGTATACCAACCAATGATAGAGTAATTTAATGTGAGACGACACATACCTCACCTGGATCTGTGACTCACTAGGGCTGACTCGTGTGGGTGCCCTCTTAGATCATGACGAAAAGCTCCCTTGTCCTTCAACTGGTTCAAAATCGCCTCCCTTAACCTGTACTCTCATGTTTCTAGGATCACACACACATGGTTAATTTATAAGCAAGTGGGCCAAGGGACCCCACCTTGTCTTTGGGTGAATGTACACAGTCGTGCACATTCGAGAGAAGAAAGAAAAGGAAGGAGATGAAGATCGGGGTGATAAGAGGAGAAGAAAGAGATAGAATAGAGGAAAGGGAAGAGAAGAATTCGACCAAGCAGCTAGACTAGCACAATAGCTAGATTAGTAAGTGATTGACCCGAAGTTGTAGCAATACGGGCACGGTAACTCTGACCAACACGACGACAATACTACACGACAACAGAACGAACAGTAACCGACCTGACACAATGGTTCGCCTGTCCTGGTAGCAAGACGGGCATGGTAACGCCGACCGGTACGGCAGCAATACTGCTCGACGACAAGACTACCATGGCAGTACCAGACTTAGCCTCCCTTGATCAAACGAGAGGGAAAGAAAGAGGGAGAAGAAAATAGATAAGAAAGGAAGGAGAAATAAGAAAGATAAAAGAAAGAGAAAGAAGTGGAAAAGAAGAAGATAAGAGAAAGAAACAAATGGGAGATTAAGAGGGAAAATGGGGAGAGAAAAAAAGAAAAGAAGAGAAAAGAAGAAGAAAAGAGGAGAAGATAATAAAGCAGGGAAGATAGAGGAAAGAAGAAGAGAGGGAAAGAGAAGAGAAGAAAGGAAGAAGAACAAAGAGAAAGAAAGGATGAAAGAGATAGGAGAGGGAAGAAGAGAGAGAAAGTAGAAAAAGAAGAGAGAAAAAAGAAGAGAGAGAAGGGAAGACGAGAGTCAAAGGAAGAGCGAGAAGGAAGAGAGGAGAAGAAACATGGATGGTGATGGGCTTCTGTCGTCCATGATCAAGGAGAGAGAAGAGAGAAGGAAACATGGATGGTGATGAGCTTCCACTGTTCATGATAGAGGAGAGAGAAAAAAGAAAGAATCATAGACAACGATGGTCTTTTGTCATCTACGACAGAGGAGAGAGAAAAAAGAAGAAACATGAACGGCGATGGGCTTCTGCCATCAATGAAAAAAGAGAGAGAAGAGAGAAGAAAAAACATACGTTGATGGGCTTCCATCATCCATGATAGAGAGAGAGAAGAGAGAGAAAAACATGAACGTCGATGAGGTTCTATCACTCATGACTAAAGAGAGAGAACAAGAAAAGAGAACAAGGATGTAGATGGGCCTCTGCCATCCATGACAGAGGAGAGAGAAGAGAGAGAAGAAAACATGAACGACGATAAGGTCCAATCGCTCATGACTGAAGAGAGAGAAGGAGAAAAGAGAACATGGACGGTTATGTGCCTCCACCGTCCCTGACAGAGAAGGGAGAGAGAAAGAGAACATGGACGCCCATGAGCTTTCGCTGTCCATGACAAAGAAGGGAGAGAGAAAGAGAACATGAATGACGACGGGTTCCGTTGTCCATGATAGAGAAGGGAGAGAGAAAGAGAACATGGACATCGGTGGGGTTTCGCCGTCCATGACAGAAGAAAGGAGATAGGAGAGAGAAAGTAAAAGATACACGTAGCTATAGGCATTGCCGTGCATGACATGGAGATAGGGGAATTTGGACAAAGGCTCAGCCCACCACTCATGTTAAGGCCCGACTCAATGTGTATGTTCCAAGAGGTGGAGGACATCATTCTTGGTAATAGGCTCCGCCGTGCATGAATAGAGAAGAGAGAGAAAGGAACAAGGAGAAAGAAAGAAGGGAGAGATTAGGAAAGATAAGCAAAAGAAAGGAAGGAAAGAAGAGAGAGAAAGAAAGTGAAGAAAGAAGATCAGGAAAGGGAGAGAAAAGATTAGGATGGAAAAGGGGGGTGATTAAAGAAAGAGCAGAGAAGAAGAAGAAGGGGCTGAAAGACACGCACGACAATGGCCCACTACTGTGCATGTTGAGAGAAGAGTGTGAAAGACAGAGGAAGAGTGAGAGACAGAGATAGAGAAGAGGAGAGAGAGACAAAGAGGAGGGGAGAGAAACAGAAAGATAGAGGTGAGAGGAGAGAGAGAGAGATGAGATACAAATGAGAGGAGAGAGAAAGAGAGATGATATAGAGATAAGCGAAGAGAGAAAGAGAGACGAGATAAAGATGAGAGGAGAGGGAAATAGGGAGAATAGAGGAGGAGAGAGAAAGAGAGAGAAGAGAGGAGAAGAGAGAACGAGATAGAAGAGAGGAGGAGAGACAAAGTTACCCTTACCGAGGGGTACTAGACTTTTTCTTCTCTCTCTTTCCTCTCTCTCCAAGACGTGCCACATTCTTAGAACTAAAAATCTTAAAATTTATTCATGAAATTGAAGATTGAGGGAAGCCCTTTATAATTAGGTTTAACATGTATTTATAGAATTTGGCCCAAACATGGGTGGATACCCAAAATCTAGCCTAATTGATGATAATTAAAATTTATTTAAATTAAAGAAAATATAAAAATAGGGCAAAATGATGTTTTTGCCCTTGCCCAACAATACATGAAATTCCAAAACAGTCCTGCTTCTACCTTAGAACGTGCATGATCTTCCATGGATGATCCGAGGTTGCTCCGACACCCATTTTGCTTAAAGATGATTGCTTTCTTGTTGGGCTCCACATGACGATCGATTTGATACCAACTTCGAACCACGGATCGTGTTTTTAGCCCACGATCATCTGACTCAAAATTTAGATGAATCTTGAAAACTTCTAATATATAGTGTGCTCATTTTTTGATGCTTTTCAATGATTTATTCATTGTATTACATTGAACATGCCATCATGATCATGTTACAACAAATGCAGCTTGATTTCGTGCTTGAACGAAGATTTCACACTTTTGGGTATTTGACCGGAATCTGGAATCCGACGGCTGAAATTTATAGCAAGTTTATCGGCTTCATGTATGAAATCTGACTGTTCATCACGTACGATATTTACATTAGTGGTATCCTTGGACCTTACGCACGCAATGGAATTAGTTTCGCGTTGATCCAATGTGCGAGCGCCGTGATATGGCCGCTCGAGCGAGGCGTGTCGTTGATGAATTTCTTACAACTTTTACCATGAATCACCAACTAATCTCTTGATTTTTTCCCTACTCGAGCGTCATCACGGGGCGTGCCAAATATTGAAATTCTTGTCATGGTGAGACGAACACTCTCACAAAATTTGAGCACGATCTGACTCGGGACGAGTGAGATATGGCTCCCGAAAGTCACTACCTGAAACTGTGAAAACAGTCACCATAATGGTGATTTGTTGTAGGGAGGCCGCACATGAATAGTTGTTTGAACACATTTTTCAACGCCATGCATCCCAGATGCAGAATAAAGAAGAAGTCGGTCAATAAAGCCCTGATATATAGTGTAATGTCTAAGGTAGTTCAGACAAAGAAACAATTTCGAAAAAAACAACCTCTAACAGACCTCGTAACTAGAAATCTATTTTTGAAGCATCACATTAATGTGGAACCACTGCCATTGGATCCGGCACGATCGAAAACCCCTAAGGATCAAGTTTCGAATTAATCGGGTGCTCTAAGACAAATTTATGGGTAAAATACTAAAATGGAGTAGGCCACATACTATTCCCATGCACCCTCCTTGCACCAAATCACCATTAGTGGTGATTATTTTTATAGTTTCGGGTAGTAACTTCCTGGAGCAACATCTCCCTCATTATGAGTCAGATCGTGCTCAATTTTTTTGAGCGTGTTCATCTCGCCAAAATGAGCGTTTCGATATGTGGCTAGCCCCGTGACTACACCCGAGCAAGGGGAAAAGCTAAAGAGAAGTTGGTGATTCTTGGTAAAAGGTGCTAGAAATTCAGCAGTGACACGTCTCGCTCGAGCGGCCATATCACGGCGCTCACACAACAGATCGACAAGAGACCAGTCCCATCGTGTGTGTAAGGTTTAGGGATTTTCTGGTCCGAGCCCCGTATGTGATGAAGGGTTGGATTTCACACGTGAAGCAGATAAATTTTCTGCAGATTCCGTTCGTCGGATTTTTTATTCCAGCCAAAACTCAAGGATTGTAAAATCTTTGTCCGGGCATAAAATCAAACTGTCGCAATCGTGACGACATGTTCGGTGCAATTCAACAAAGAAACCAAATAAAAACAGCAAGAAGCAAGCACACTATCGATCATAAGTTTTCGAGATTCATCCAAATTTTGAGTTGTGTGATCGTGGCTTAAAACGGGATCCGTAGTTCGAAGTTGGTATCAAATAGATCGTCATGTGGAGCCCGATAAGAAAGCAATAAATCTTTCGGCCAAACGAATGCCGAAGCAACCCCGAATCAGTCGTGGAAGATCACGCACATTCTAGAGCAGCCGCAGGAACTGTTTTGGAATTTCATATATTGTTAGGCAGGGGCAAAATCATCATTTTGCTCCTATTTTTAGATTTTCCTTTAATTCAAAAAAGTTTTATTTCTGGCATTTAAGGTAGATTTTGATTAATCTACCCATGTTTTGGCAAAAGTTTATATCAAGGTCTTAGTCACAATGGACTCGCTCGAGTCGACACGGGAATCGGGTACCCTATGTCGATTCTTCTGTAAAACCGGGAATCGCCCGATCCTAGAGGAGAATCGACGATTTTGAATCTAGCTCATCCCTATTACGTCATAAATCGCGATTCCAGCCGCTTAGTGATGTCACAGGGCCACTTAGTGATGTCACAGGGTGAGTCCTTACTTAAGGACATTTTGATAAATTTTTTCAAAATATCATTACAGGTTACCTATTCTCTCCATCGCATTGGCATTAAGGCTTTTGTAAAGCTATTTATATCTTATTGACTTTCTCTAATTCTTCGATGTGGGACTTGTGCTAAGCGATATTATATTGAAAATTTATACAATATAGGTAATTATTGTACAAAACTCTTCAGCAGCGCGCGAAGGGCTGACGTGGTTAGCAACCAAATTTTTATGTGTGACCTCCCATGTTCGAATACCAATTGAGACGCTATTGTGCAAAATTCACTTTTTATCTTCATAATTTTTTTTTTAAAAAATAACGTCATAAATTTATTTTTTTAAAAAATAATATCATAAAAAAAAAAAAAAGGTTTTAACTTTTAGTCTTTAAAAAAAACTAAAATTTTACTTCTATCAAAAAAAGAAAAATTAGGTTTTTATTTTTAGTCTTAAATTTTTTTAAAAAAATAATATCATAAAAATAAATTTTAAAAAATATTATCAATAAAAAAAAAAAAAAGATAGGTTTTTACCTTTGTCTTAAAAAAAAAACTAAAATTTGTCTTCATTAAAAAAAAAAAAAGAAGATAAGTTTTTACTTTTGTCTTAATGCAACAAATATTTTTTAATACAAACTAGGAATAACTGATCTAATTATAATTTTTCTTTTTATAATATGGTAAGCTTTAACATAAATTTAGGAATATTAATTTTAAGATATGATTCATACACACATGCAATATTTCTCTGTCTCTAACAATCTCTTCCATTAAATTTAATCTAGAATTCTAAAAAATTATATTTTAAAAAATTTGAAGTGTTATTTCTAAAATTGACGCGCATTAGAATAATTTATATTTTGATAATCAAATATTTTATTTATTTGCATTATAAATCTTGTAATATATATTTTTTCTTACAGTTGTCAATAATACATTTTAAATTAAATGATATTATAAAATATTTTAAGTTTGCTATTATTTATATAATAAACATATAAACTAACAATTTTCGTTGCAATATATAATATTATAGTTAGATAGGTTCTATTAATTTTGGATTATAGTTAGCTAGGTTGTAATAAATTTTTTTTTTTTTTTTTTTTAGTGGATTAGGTTTTTCAGTCAATTCAAGATTTTAGTGGCCATTTTTTATCGATTTAATCTATTATTTATTGTAGTTTATGTATGATTATATACTTTATGCATGGTAATTCTATGTTTTTGATTTTATGTGATGCAAATTTAATGGTTAACATAAGTTCATATAGGAATAGAACATTCTAATTATTCACAAATTGATTAAAAATGAAAGCCAATAATGTAATACCCTTAGTTTCTTATTGCATTCCTAAAAAATAACATTTATAATGAATTTTTATAATGTTTTTGTATTATTTTTAGGACTTTATAGGACCGATTCGACTGATTCCTGATCCGGATCGTCGATTCACTGATCCGGATGGGTTTTTGAGGTGCCCGATCCGGGGCATCGATCCGTTTTTTAAACCATTGGTTTATATATATCATGTTAAATCATTGTACACAGGGGATAAAATTTAAATTTTTCTTCATTGTTGGGTCACGTTTTGGGAGAGAGAGGAAGGAGAGAGAAATGTTTAAGTCAGTGCTGCTAGGCTAAACGTAAATCTCTTTCTCTCTCTTTTCTCTCTCTTTTTTCTCTCTCTTTTTCTCTCTTCTCTTTCTATCCCTTTCTCTCTACTCTTTCTTCTATTCTCTTTCTCTCACCTCTCTCTTTCTTTATCTTTCTCTCTCCTCTTTCACGGACGGCAGAACCCCATCGCGATTCGTGTTTCATTCTTTCTCCTACTCTTCTTCTCTCTTTCCTTCCCTTGAGATCTCGTATGACCACGACCCTCCTCTTCCCTCTTCCCTGTAGTCCCTCACGACGACAACTTTCTCCTCTCCCTTCTTGTGGTTCAGCATGACCACAATTTCTCTCTTTTCTTAGTCTTTTATCCTTGAACGTCCACTTGCTCCTTGTGCACCCTCGAGGTCCAATTCCTCCTTTTTTCTCTGATAGTCCCTCAGGTCCACCTCCCTTTCCCTTCTTTTGCTGTGTACCCTCTTATCACCCCCCATTGTTTCGCATTCTCTTTTTCCCTCTCATGCTCTGTGATCCCATGAGACCATCATTTCCCAAAACATTCCTTCCCATCGCCGTCTATGCAACCAACCACCCCACCAAGTCAACCTGACCTGGAGGGTGAGATCAAGGCATCTAACCAGCTTGGCGACCCCACTGGGGACACACTACTCCATCGTTGGATCGTTCTTGTTTGACCTTCCTTTCTTTTTATTCCTGCTCATTATACACACACATGTCTTTGACGTTGGTTAACCCCTTCATCCGAGTCAGGGGTTTCATAATCCCCGCACCCGTGAGTCTTCATCAGGAACAGGTTCTGCGGGCCTCGTTCCCAACCTTTCTCCTGAGGATCAACCTTGTGTCGCGCTCCCAGGTCATCACCTGCAAAGAGGTGAGAATGGACTTAAAAGTCCCTCTCTTCCTATCTCCTTGCAATGGTGGACCCTCTGTCAATGCACCTTGCATTGGTGGCACACATGCCACCACACACAGCATACTCCTTGCTACCGACAACACACTTGCCGATCCCACTGCGCGGGGAAGCTTGAAGGCTGCCCTTTCCTCTCCCGGGATTGGCTGTCCATCTGTCGTTGCTCCTGTGGGTCACTGGGAGGCTACCCCCATTCTTTATCCCTCTGAGCCCTTATAACTGGATGCTCGACACTTGGAGGAGGCAGCTTTGAAGCCAGCATCACCCACACACTCACCAAAGCTAATGGACCATCCATTCTAGCTACCACTCGAGGCAACACTCAGGTTATCTGGGGACATTGTCAGAGTTCGGGTCTTCATGAATCGAGCCCTGCACCTCTTTTGCATGCTCATCACACCACTCGAGGCAACCCTCAGGTTACCTTGGGACATTGTCAGAGTTTGGGTCTTCTTGAACTTAGCCCTGCACACCCCTTGCATATGCATTGCATCGCTCGAGGCATCCTTGTTGCTGCATCTGCCCGAGCACACGAAGGGGAACCTCCTAGTACGCCCTCCCGGCACATGTCTATTCACTCGGTGAGGGATAGTCACACGGCCATTCCATCACGCACATAGGCTCACAGCATCGAGCCTCTTAAGGCTGGACACGGTAGTCCTAGGTCACCTGAAGTTCTTCTGCAAGGGGTTCACACGCACCGATCCCCTCACCCTCCCTAAGCACACCTTTGCACTATGCACACACGCACGGATCTAGCACTCCACCCAATCCTAAGGGAAATCACGTGAATGGGTTGGAAAAATAGTTTTCCTTTGGTAGATGACAGTTCTACCTGGCCATGATGAAGGGGAATCATGGTCGGGCCCGAAAATGTGGTCGAGAGACTAAGATATTGAAGGCCCATCGTAGGGGCAAAGGAAAGAAAGTGATTGAAGACTTCCATTCCAATGAGGAGAACCTATTCTCCCCTCTCATTCCCCTTGATGCGGACGATGCTGGAAAAGCATGGCGTGAGGTAAATACCAGAAAGATTGATCGAGGCATGATGAAGCATGTTATCTATTAAGATCCAAGCTTGACTCTGAGCAATGGCGAGTCTCCAGATGGGGCAAAGAGCCACTCTAACCCCAGTGACCCCATCAATCCTTAACCAGTTCAGCCATCATCTGATCAAACTCCTGAGCTCCTTTCAAGTCGGGACATTGAGAGCAAAGGCATCATTGAGCAGACTGAACTCGGGACAACTCATGTCCCCAAACTAGTTTGCCCTAGTCTCCTATTAAGTCAAGAAGTACTGCTGCGGGGCAGTCCCGATGTCACAAATGAGACAGAAGTCGAACCCACCGAGGCCATTGCCCATGATCCCTTGGTGGTGGAAAGTTTGAACTATGGAAGGACTGGTCTTCTTTCCATGATGTAAGAGAATGATCCATCAGCTACTCCCAAGGTCAACCTCGACATCCCAGCTTCACAAGATGAAACTGAAAAGGGAACCGAAACTATTGAGCTACTTCAAAGAGCTGAAATGCTCACCGTTGAGATCGATCTCATAAAAAAGAATCGGACTTTGCCGTTGTTCGCTCTTTCCTGGCCTTCATCGGGATTCATCCTAGAATCTCAGATAAGTGGCGGACTCCCGCCCCCTCTGGGTGGTTCTAAGGATGTGGCCTCCCTTAGTCTCTCTCAACCAGATATTCATACCGTTGATGAGAGTTTGTTACTCTCATTCTAGGAAAGCTTCTCCCCAGTACTGGATGGGATGAGAGCACTCCCCCGATTGGCAGCCCCACTGAAATGGCTCCTCCATGCCCTGAAGGCACCATGATTCCTCGCAAAGCCAGCAGCATGCTTCCCCCATATCATGCGTGCTGCATGTGCGCTCTCGACAATGACAGTATGGCCTTGTCCTATGAGGGTTGCACATTCTTGTTTGATGATGAAGAGCTCAATTCTGATGGGGCGACATCCCTCGTCCTCATGCATCCAATGACTCCTACCTCTGATGAGATCTCGTCACTCTCATTCGAGGAAAATCATTTCCTGATAGAGGATGAGATGGAAAACATTCCTTTCGCTGACCACCCCGATGAAGTCAAGCCTCCAGCTCCTAAAAATGCCATGATTCTTTGCGGGGCTGACTACGTATGGCCTCTATGTCTTGAAGACGTCATGACTCCTTATGAGGCTGATCATGTGTTCACCTCGTGTCTCAAAAACTTCTCTCCCAATGATGATCAAATGACCTCACCGTCTTGTGAGAGTTTCAGATTCTCATTAGATGACGAGGATACCTAAGCCTTGGAAGATGAAGAGAACCTGAAGAAAGACTCAATGACCTTCATTAATAATGTTGTCAAAGTAGCGGCAGTTGAGCCTATGGTTGAGAACTCCATTAAGCAAGAGGCATGTGGTGAGCAAACTTTATTAGAGTGTATTGCCCCGAATGAAAAAGAAGCTTTCGAAGCAATCGGCCCCAGAGCCTCCATTATCCATTTGCTTCCCAATGGTGAGTAACCCAATCCTCTAATAGAAGAAGAGCCCTCAAGCATGGTGATCAATGAAGCACCAGAATGTTATGGAGACAAGATTGGGAAGCTTAAGGCTATATTGAGGCAGTTACAAGCTGAGATGAGATCAAAAGATGAAATGATGGAAACTTTACGCCAAGAGGTATTGGTGTCTCATAAGCCTAAGCGTACCCCCTTGGGGCATCAAACCCTCTTTACCGTCGCTCAAGCACTGTATCCGGTCATCGAACAACACCATCAGAAGAAAGAGTACTACCACCCTCACCTCCCTCATTGCCGCTCTCCTCCCCATCAGCTCAGGTTGGGAACGAAGAATTAGTGAAAGGCATGATAGCCTAAGCATTGAAAAGTAAGGTATCCCAGTGATAGAAGAGTCGAATCGCTATCAAAAGCCTTAACCAGCGTATGTTGACAAAATTCCATTTCCGCCAAGCTATCAAAGACCTGACTTCCCCAAGTTTGACTGTACTAGCTCATCGCAACAACACATAGCCCATTTCATACAGCCAACAATGAGCGTCTATTTCTTCGGCAATTTGTGGGAACCCTTATAGGAGCAGCATTCAAATTGTACTCTGAGTTACCACTAGGATCAATCTCATCATAGGCATAAATGGAGGAAGAGTTTGTTAAGCGATTCTGTGACAGAAAGGAAACTCCAACTCTTAGAACTTTTTGAGGTGAAACAAAAGCCACACGAGCCAGCAATCGAGTACATCAATCTGGCCACACTAATAGGTTAACCTCAAGAGATAGAGTACTGCATAGATGGGATGCATCAAGAATTGGATCGTTATCTCATTTCATCATGGCCCACTACATTCGCCAAGATGGTCAACAAGGCAGTTCAAATGAAGGTTTTCTCAAGCACCATGAAAGTATATCTAGACCCTTCACATCAATCAAAGATGATGATCAATTATCAGCTGTCATAAAAAATTCCATGCACTCCTCAAGCCAAGGACGGCACGAGGATTACTCCTTTGACAAGTTATGATCCCCAAGCTGCTGGAGACTCTCCTATCAGAGGGGATGATCGAGCTACCGGTGTCGAAAAGATCGAGGGAACTTGGAAGGGAAAGTAAGCCCATTTACTGCCAATATCATAGTAGACTTAGTCATAACACTGAGGAATGCCGTACTGGTATGGACATCATCCAGAATTTCATAGACATGGGAAAATTGAACTTGGGGCCTGATTCAATGCGTGATCTAGTACCACACACGGTGCAAGCTATACGACCCTAAACTATAGTACATGTCCTAGTGGCACGACGTTAAATTACACAACATGTAATCTCGGAGGCAAGACCTTAAACTTGCCCTCAAGTCTTGGTGGATGACCTTGAAACACGTCAAATTGATGGTCACGGTGGCATGACCTTAAACATGCTTCTGCAACAAAAAAAAAAAGAAATCAGAAGAAGACGGGCATGATAAAAACCCGCAAGGGCGTCATGGGTAAAAATGTCCAAAAAAATGACGAACTTGGTGTGCACTCCGAAAGACCACCATGGGCAAAATATTAAAAAAGCAAAAAAAAAAAAACAAAAGACGGTCATAATGTAAACCCGCAAGGGCACTATAGGCAAGACAATTAAAATAAAGGGGGTGTGGTGAAAACCCTTCTCGGCACTCACTCTCAAATGATGGGCGTGTTGATCCTCTCATACAGGTCATCACAAGTAAAAATGTCAAATGTCCCTGTAGCAAGATGTTAAAACTGCACGATATATTGTCCATTCGCATGACTATAAACCGCTTCACGTTCCTACATGTCTCCATGGGGTTACCGCAAGACACCCTCATTTACATCCCTTACTACATCCTTCTTCATAAGCCCTCGGTGAAAGGACACCATCCCTTCAAGGTGTCCTCCCTAATCAAGGTGTGCTTCGGTTAGAACTATGAGGATTCGAAGCAAAGCGTGCATTTCAAAGCATGCGCACACTTCTACAACGCCATATCTCAAAGAGGCATACCACAGTTCTGACTGTGAGGCTACAAAGCAGAGCATGCAACTGTCTCATCGATAAAGAGGTATACTGCAGTTCTAACTATGAGATTCCAAAGCATGCAACCACCTCTACCAAAGCTATAGCCCAAGGAGATGTACCCCAATTTCGACTGTGAGGATTTGAAGCAAAAGCATGCAACCGCCTTATCGATAAAGAGGCATACCACAGTTTTAATTGTGAGATTTCGAAGCATGCGACCGTCTCTACCAACGCTATATCTCAAAGAGGCGTACCATAGTTTCGAATGTGAGGCTTCGAAGCAGAGCATGCAACTATCCCATCGATAAAGAAGCGTACCGCAGTTCTAACTGTGAGATTCCAAAGCATGCGACTGCCTCTAGAATTCTATATCCCAACAAGGCGTACCGCGGTTTCGATTGTGTGGCTTCATACCATTTTGTCTGATAGGGCCTTTCACCATCGAGCTCCCATTTTCCCAGCTAAAATACACCATTCGTGGCTTTTTAAGCCTCCATGATGCACCTTAAGTGCCCATGACCCCACTTCTTGTCATGTGTGCCCTTACCTCTACAACGGTCTAAAGTGGGTGAAGACCTTAAACTTTCCCTCAACACGTCCTACAAGGGTGAGGAATTTTAAAAGCACCCCTTGGCGGTCTGTTCAGAGCACACTCCTTGAAAAGACCTTTCCCCATGAGGTCGGGTTGATCGAGGTAGTTTCTCCTAAGCCCGAGTCCGAGGTCGTTTGCAGGCCGCCACTCGCACGCATCTCTCGTGCGCACATCCCCTCAACTTCGAGTGGGCTCCTTCTTCATCACCCCATATGCAACACCATCACGCATGCCTCACCGTCGTGCATGCTACCAACGAGCATGTCACTGCTGAGCAAGTCATCACCGAACAAGCTACCGCCGTGCGTGCTTCATCTTTGAGCATGCTACCATTGTGCGTGCTTCATTACCGAGTATGTTATTGCTGTGTGCATTCTCAAGACATTCTCTCCTACTACCAAGCACGTCATCGTTGTGTACGTCACATCATTACCCCAGTAGGAGGTACACCTGTGCTGCATCCCATCATCCCCAGTGGAGTTAAGTGTATGCCAAGAAAAAAGGGTTACCTCTGCAGCCCCCAATGGGTTTGTTTTGCACCAAATCATTAGCTTATCTCAAAGGAGTCGGGTTACCTTCCATCGGCCTATCCTCCAAGGAGGCTCACTCAACCCCTACTCCCTAGTGTAGTCTGCTCCCATTTTCCATCCCTCATTGGGCCACCATCTCCATCTGAGCCCTCTGCTTGTGTATTACCTTAAGCATTTTATTCCCAAGGAGTCGGATTTCCATCCACAAACCTATTCCCCATGGAGTTTCAACTACATGGTGACCGACACAATGGCCTAGGTGCACGACCCTAAACTGCATGGTCCAAACTATATGACCTTAAACTGTAGCGGAGGTCTAATTGCATGACCTTAAACTGCATGGTTCTAGCTGCATGACTCTAAACTGCACAGCCATGGTCCAAAGTATACGACCTTAAACTGTAGCAGAGGTCTAGTTGCACGACCTTAAACTGCAAGGTCTAGGCTGCATGACTCCAAACTGCATGGTCTAGCCACGGTCTAAGCTAAATGAGCTTAAACCACTGTGCACGTCCTGACCGCATGACATTAAACTGCTTTGCATAGGTCCAGGAGACATGATGATAAACATGCCCCCACACACGTGCACATGCCCTTTACGAGCATCTTCATGCACTTCTTCCCTAATTGACCCGATCGTATGCACACCATCTTCATCAAACCCCATTAAATACATCTTTCTGCATTGTCATCATATATCACTCCCCAGTGAGTTTCACCCGCGCTCACAAAATGGTGAGCCATCCAACCATCCATACTCGTCGTCAGCTAGTGGGTCCCCACTTTTCACCTTCCATCAATACATCATCCATCTTTCATAAGCAGCCTCGTGCTATCTCCCCAAAGTGAGTCAAACCACCACCATACTCAGTTCATAGCCTCCACAGACTGCCATCCATCTCCACCATGGTCCAGCTGTATGACCTTAAAACTATAGTGCACGTCCTGGCCGCATAACATTAAAAGGCTTCGCATAGGTCTCAAAGGCATTACCCTAAACACGCCTTCACCAACAAAAAAAAGAAAAAGAAAAGAATAACGCCCATGGTGTACACTTGGTCAAGGGAACGCCATGAGTAAAAATGACAGACGGCCATGGTCATGAAACCATGAGTAAGAGAGTTCTATGAAAATAAAAACCCGGGCATGGTGAAAACCTGAAAGGGCATCGTGAGTAAAAAAGGATGAAAAGGGTGGACATAGCGAAAACGCCATGGGTAAAAGAGCCCCAAATAAAAGGAGGTTGATGAAAATCATCTCTGTGGCGCCACTTCCCAAGTCTTACTGAAAACTCGCAAAGGGCACTTAGACCAATAAGCAGGTTGATCCAACATTCGCCTCTATAGACGGCTTCAGCTGGCATTCA
Organism: Amborella trichopoda; assembly: GCF_000471905.2. The sequence continues at coordinate 2,326,592 of NW_006497891.1, forward strand.
AAAGAAAAATCCGTGGCATCGGAATGCCTTGATACCAAAACCCAAAAAGACGAGCACCATTCTTAAGAGGTCACTAGCGCACTCCAAGATGTTAAAGTAGCCATAAGAAGGCTAAGTCAGCCAGACCTTGGACCTGTTATGCAACAACTAGGATTGAGCCCTCAGGGGTCATCTCAAACGAAGAAGAGAGGTATTCTTCTTATCAAAACTGTGCCGCAGAAAGTAAAGTCGGCCACCTCAAAAATGAGGTACTCTACTCATCAAGTACATTTTAGTGCACAAAGAAGACGACCGACATTAGAAGGCCCTTTAGCAAACCATCCATAATAAACAACAAAACAAAGAAAACTAGAATAAATGGGAGGAAGTGCCCTTAAGCATGACACTTGGCTGCCAGACTGGCCTAATTCTGACCAACGGGGTCCGTAAAAAATCCTCGGATGTCAGAATCACAAGCAGTCCCTTGAGGATGAGGACTTCAACATGATCCCTGAACAAGTCTCTTCTCCTGTGAAGTCTCCACAGACAAACATCTGAGCATCCTAGTTACAACATTGCGTGGATATCCCCTCAACATTCACATGGTCTTGTGGCTTGGAAGAAAGAAGTAATAAAATTGAGGAACAACATTCGGTGGTCCTGTGGCCTAATTCTCTCGAAGAACAACATTTGGTGGGGCAAGTTGTTTGAACACATTTTCCAGCACCTTGCGTCCTCGATGCAGAATAAAGAAGAAGTCGGTCAAAAATGCTCTGATATATAGTGTAATTTTTTATAGTCTCATAATTGTCTTATAATTGGTGAAAATTTTTCTAAGCACTTCAAAAGGCCACCCACCAAGTTTCGTCGCAATCCGACATGTTTAAGGCAGTGCAAACAAAGAAAAAATTTCAGAAAAATCAAGCTCTAACAACATGAAAAGGATCCCATAACTAGAAATCTATTTTTGATGTGTGAAATAGCTGTGGGACCACCACTATTGGATCTGGCATGGTTGAAAACCTTTAGGATCAAGTTTCGATTTAATCGGGCGGTCTAGGACAAAGTTATGGGTAAAATACTGAAAAGGGGTAGGCCGCACACTATTCCCTTGCGCTCTCCCTGCACCAAATCACCATTAATGGTGACTATTTTTACATTCAGGTAGTCATTTATAGGAGCCATATCTCCCTCGTTCTGGGTCGGATCGTGCTCAAATTTTGTGAGCGTATTCGTCTCGTCAAGACGAGCGTTTCGATATGTGGCACTCCCCGTGAAGATGCTCGAGTAGGGGGAAAAGCTAGAGAGAAGTTGGTGATTTGTGGTAAAAATTGCAGGAAATTTTGCAGCGACACGTCTCGCTCTAGCGGCCACATCATGGCGCTCGCACAACGGATTAACACGAGACCAGTTCCATCACGTAAGGTATAGGGCTTTGTCTGATCCGAACGGTGTATGTGATGAATGACTGGATTTCACACCAGAAGCCGATAAAGTTGTTGCATATTACAGTTGCTGGATTTCAGATTTCGGCCAAACCTCAAGGATTATGAAATCTTCGTCCGAGCACAAAATCGAGCTGCATTTGTTGTAACGCGATTGTGACGACATGGTCGGTGCAATTCAGCAAAGAATCCAAAGAAAAACATCAAGAAACACGCGCACTATTGATCAAAAGTTTTCATGATTCATCCAAGTTTTGAGTTGTGTGATCCTGGCTTAAAACCGCCATCCGTAGTCCGAAGTTGGTATGAAATCGATCGTCATGTCGAGCCCAACAAGAAAAAAATCATCTTTCGATCAAATAGATGTCAGAGCAACCCTGAATCGGCCATGGAAGAATGCGCACGTTCTAGGGCAGCAACATGGACTGTTTTGGAATTTCATGTATTGTTGAACAGGGGCAAAATTGTCATTTTACCCATATTTTTAGATTTTAATTATATTTTTGGCAATTATGGTAGATTTTGATTAATCCACCCATGTTTAGGCAAAAGGTTATATATATCTCATTATATTATTATACAGGGGGGACTACTTGGCTTAGTAAAATTTCGATTTTTCTTCATTGTTGGGTCACATTTTGTGAGAAAGGAAGGAGAAGTGAGAAAGGAAGGAGAGAAAAATTTTGCGTTGATACCCCTGGGCTTAACGTAAATCTATTTCTCTCTCTTCTCTTTCTCTCTTTCTCTCTTCTCTTTCTCTCTCTTCTCTTTCTCTCTTTCTCCGTTCTCTTTCTCTATGTTCTCTTTCGCTCTTTCTCTCTTCTCTTTCTCTCTCTTCTCTTTCTCTCTTATCTTTCTCTCTCTTTCTATCTTTCTATCTCCTCTCTTTCTTTCTCTTTCTCTCACAGATGACGAAACCCCATTGCCATCCGTGTATCACTCTTTCTCTTCTCTTCTTCACTCTTTCCTTCCCTTGTGGTCTCATATGACCACGATGTCTGAACATACGCCTTAGGTCCCCGATGCGAAATAAAGAGAAGCCGGTTAATAAAGTTCTGATATACAGTGGAATTTTTTACAGTCTTAGAATTTCCCCATAATGGGTTACAATATGCTACCTGCATCACAATCTAACATATCTAAGGTAGTGCAGACAATGAAGCAATCAAAAAAATCAACCTCTAGCACCCTGAAATGGACCCTGTAACTAGAACTCTATTAACGGAGCATCAAACGGCTGTAGACCATTGCCATTGGATCCAACATGGTCAAAAACCCCTATGGGTCAAGTTTCAGCTTAATCAGGCTCTCCAGGATAAAGTTATAGGCAAAAGACAGAAAGGAGTACGCCGCACGTTATTCCCTTGCGCCCTCCCTGCACCGATCTCCATTAAAGGAGATTGGTGTGCAGAATCATGAGAGCAACATCGGAGACCCGTATCTCACTCGTTATGAGTCGGATCGTGGTCAAATTTTGTGAGCACGTTCGTCGCGTCATGACGAGCATTTTGATATGTGGCACGCCCTTGACGACACTTGAGTAGGGAGGACAACTAGAGAAGTTCGAGATTCATGGTAAAATTTGTAGAAATTCAGCAGCGACACCTCTCTTTCGAGTGGTAATTCGACGCTCGCACACCCGATCGACATGAAATCAATTCCATCATGTGCGCAAGGAATAGGGCTTTGTCGGGATTGAACCCCACATGTTATGAACAATCGGATTTCACACGAAGGCGATAAAGTAGCTGCAACTTTCGGCTGCCGAAATTTAGGATCAGCATGAAATCGAGCTCTATTTGTTATAACGCGATTGTGACGGCATGATCAGTACAATTCAGCAAAGAAATCACAAAATAAATTCAATAAAGGAGCGCACTATCGATAAGAAGTTTTTGAAATTCATGCAAATTTCAAGTTGTGTGATCGTGACAAAAAAACGTGATTTGTGTCTCGAAGTTGGTATAAAATCGATCGTCATGCCGAGCCCTATGAGAAAGTAATCATCTTTCAGGAAAACAGGCACTGGAGCAACCCTGAATCATCCATGGAAGATCACACATATTCTAGAGCAGCAGTAGGGACTGTTTTGGAATTTCATATATTATTGGGCTGGGGCAAAAACATCATTTTGCACCCATTTTTCGATTTTTATTTAATTCAAATAAATTGTAATTATCCTCAATTAGGCTTGATTTTGGGCATCCACCCATGTTTGGGCTCGATTATATAAATACATGCTAAACCTAATTGTAAAAGGTTCTACACTGATGAATAAAATTTCAGATTTTTACATTGAGATTGTGCGCATGTCTTGGAGAGTGAGAGAGAGGAGAGAAGAAAAAGTTTGGTACCCTTCAATTAGGTAACTTTCTCTCTCCTCCTCTCATCTCTCTCATTCTCTTTCCTCCTCTCATATCTCTTTCTCTCTACTCCTTCATCGCCGCACGTGTACCCTAAGCTTGTAAAATCTAGGTCATCACATACGGTCTCAAAGGCAAGTCCTTAAACTTGCCCTCAGGTCCTGGTGCGCGATCTTAAAACATACCACCCTTACGGTCTCTGAGGCAAGACCTTAAAACATGCCCTACTGTCCTGAAGGCAAGACCTTAGACATGCCCTTAGGTCTTGACAAATGACCTTAAAACACTCCAAATCGACAGTCACGGTGGCATGACCTTAAACGCGCTTCCTCAAAAAAAAAAAAAAAAAAAAAAAAAAGAAAGCCTACGGACATGATGAAAGCCCGCAAGGGCATCATGGGTAAAAGTTTCAAAGACATGGTGTGCACCAGAAAGACCACCTTGGGAAAAATGTGTCAAAAGAAAAGAAAAAGAAGGAGAAAGACGGTCCTAGTGAAAACTAGAAAGGGCGTTATGGGCAAAATTGTCAAAATAAAGGGGGTGCAATGAAAACCCTGGAAGGCACTTATCCTCAAATGACGGGCGTGTTGGCCTTACCCTATGGGTCATCACGAGTAAAAAAGGGAATAATAAATGTACCTATAGTAAGATGTTGAACTACATGACATACAGTCCATTTATATGATTATAAGTTGCTTCTTGTTCTCATAATGCCTCCATGGGGTTGCCGCACACCCTCTCATTAGACCGTCGTACGTGACCGCTGCACCCGTCTATCTTCTACACCTCCATCAGCATTTGCTCCATCCGTCGTGCACGCCCTTCTACCCAAGTTGCCATGCGTGTCTCCTTGCCCCAGCCTTTGCATGTGCCACTTAGCTCAGTCCGCCGTGCACGTCCCTCAACACAGGCCACCGTGTGCATTCATCTTCCTCAAGTCGTTCTTTGCACGTGCCTCTTGCACGTGTGTCCCGAGCTGCCTCTCGTGTGTCCTTCATGCGCGTCCCTCGCACGCGTCCCCCAACAGCCGCCTGCAACCTTTCCCCATAAAGTCGGGCCGATCCGGGTAGCAAGTCCCGTGCCCTCACCCAAGGTCCTTCGCAAGCCGTCGTTCGTATGTATCCCTCGCACGCATGCTCCAACAGCAGCCTGTGACATTTCCCCATAAATCCGGGACAATTGGGGCAGCAGGTCTCAAACTCGAGCACGAGGTCCTTCGCAAGCTGCCACTGGCACGCATCCCTCGCATGCGTGTCTCGAGATGCCGCCCGCCCGGTTCCCTCGCATGCGTACCCCTTGCCACCAGCACCCTTCTACCACTGCGCACATGCCTTTTGCGTGCACCTCCATGCATGCCTCCCCTAGCCGGCGCATCCGTGCTTGCATTGGTGGGCATTTCATGGCACTACATCCCCAGTGAAGCTGTGAGTGAACTCACCGTCTTCCCTGATGAAGTCTCACTCATGGCTCTGGGTCTGCTGTCCCAGATCACATTTTTCACCCTCATGGAGTCACACTCATGCCACTCCTACCACATGAGTCACCACGGAGTCACACTTGTCCCCTAATCCCCTGTGAGTCTGCTTGCACCCACCCAACCTCATTGGGTAACCTTCATCATCTGAACCCACTGCCTATAAACGATCTCAGTCATTTCATCACCAGCGAGTCAGACCATCATCCCAAGACTCATTCCCCATTGCCTTTATAAACTCACAGCATTCCCCAATGAGTCGTACCCACGCTCACAAAACCATGGTGAGCCATTTCGTCATCCATAACTCACCGTCAGCTAGTGGGTCACCCATTATCCATCTTCCATACAAACACCACCCATCATGCATAGACGGTCTCGCGCCATCTCCCCCGAGTGAGTCAACCCACCACCATACTCATTCTATGGCCTCCACAAACCATCGTTTATTGATGGTCTGTGCTGCATGACCCTAAACTACATAGTTGCGGTCCAAGTTATACGACCTTAAACTTTAGCACATCTCCTGATCGCATGATGATAAACTTCTTCACACAACGGTCTGTGCTGCAAGACCTTAAATTGCATATCTACGGTCCAAGTTATATGACCTTAAACTGTAGCACATGTCTTGGCTACATGGCAATAAACTATTTCGTACAATGGTCAAGGCTAGATGACCATAAATCATAGCCCAGGTGGTAGAGGCATGACCTTAAACACGCCCCCACAAAAAAACAAGTATGGTGAAAACCTGAAAGGGAACCATGAGTAAAAATTATAGACGAACATGGTCATGAAACCATGAGTAAGAGAGTTCGGTAAATAAAAATTTGGCATGGTGAAAAATCGAAAGGGAATCATGAGTAACAATGGAAAAAGGGTGGACATGGCCTTGAGGTCATGGGTAAAAAAGCCTAATAAAAAGGAGGTGGGTGAAAACCGTCTTTATGGCACCACTTTCCCCAATCCAAGTGAAAATCCAAAAGGGCGCTTGGACCAATAAGCAGGTTGATGCAGCACTCACCTCCATAGGTGGCTTCCGCCAACACTTCAAGAAAAATCCTTAGTACCAGAATGCCTTGCTACTGGGACCCAAAAAGAAGAGCTTCAAGGAAACTCTAACAATCTGAATCCGTTCATGAAAGGACCCAGGAGTCAAAAGATTCGCCAAGACGGAAAGTCGAGATTTCATGCTAAAGGAGCCCATTCCCAAGAAGTCAACCAAAAATACAAAGCCACCACGACACGCCAAAAACGCTCCCGAAGGCAAAAAACTGTCAACCCAGGCCAAAACTTGCTCACAACATCCATGGTAGAGTGGTTAGTTTCCCCCCAGTAGTAAACCTGGGTCGGAATTGCCTCCCTTGGCTTGAATCCTCCTATTTCTACAATCACACACATGGAAAATGTTACAAGATAAGTGGGTCAAGGGACCACACCTTGCCTTCAAGTGAATGTACACAGGCGTGCACATTCAAAGGATGAGAAGAATGGGAAAGTGAAGATTGGGGTAAGAAGAATTCGATCGAGTGGTGAGACCGACACAATGACTTAAATAGTAGGTAATTGACCTGTTGTGGTAGTAAAACGGGCTTGGTAGCTCAGACCGGCTCAACATAGTTACTAGACGACAAAACTAATACCGACTAGCTAAACATAATGACTTGTCTGTCATGACAATAATGTGGGCACAATAACTATGACCGGCACAACAACATTACAGCTAAACGACAGGACTATCATTGAAGGCCAACCTCCACCATTCTTGATCAAAGGAGAGAGTAAAGAAAGGAGAGAGATCGGAGAGAGAAAGAAAAGAAGAGATAGATAAGGAGAGTGAAAAGAAGAAGAAACAAAGTATGATAGAAAATCACGAGAGAAGAAGAAGAGTGAGAAGGGAAGGAAAGGAGGAGGACACAAACGTGAATGAGAGGAGAGGGAAAACTCAGACGATGATGGCTTCTGTCGGCTATGTAATAAAGAAAGAGGAGAGAGAAAGCATGCAGGCGGTAAAGGGCTTGCGCCAACTGTGTCATAAGAAAGAGGAGAGGGAAAGCTTGTCGGCGATGGCTTCCATCAGCTGTGAAAGACGAAAAGAAAGAGGGAGAAAATCCAGTCGGTGATAGGCTTGCGCCGGTTGTGACAAAGGAGAAGAAAAAGAGAGGAACCCAGTCGGCATTAGGCTTGTGTCGGTTGTGATAGAAAAGAAGAGAAGAGAAGAAAGAGAGAGAAACTCGACGTTAAGCTTGCGCCGGTTGTGATAGAAGAAAGCAAAAGAGAAGAAAGAGAGAGAAACCTGATCGATGCTAGGCTTGTGGCGGTTGTGATAAAAGAGAATAAAAGAGAAGAGAGAGAGAGAAACTCAGCCGGCACTAGGCTTGCACGGGTTGTGATAAAAAAGAAAAAAGAGAGAGAAAACTCAGTCGGCATTAGGCTTGCACTTGTTGTGATAGAAGAGAAGAAAGAGAGAGAAAACTCAATCGTTGATAGGTTTGCATAGGCTGTATCAATGGAGAAGAAAAAGAGAAAAACCCAGCGGACGTTAGGCTTGCGCTGGCTGTGACATAACAGAAGAGAAGAGAAGAAAGGGAGAGCAACTTGGCCGGCACTAGGCTTGCACTGGTTGGGCTAAGGCTTAGCCCACTATTCATGTCTCAGGAGCAAGAAGGCATCACATAAGGTGATAGGTCCTCCATGCGTGAATGGAGAAAGGGAAGCAAGGAATGAGGGGCATGATAGACCAGAGGAGGAAGAGAGAGAAGAGATAAATATGAAAGAAGAGAGAGAAAAAAGATAAAGATGAGAAAAGAGGAGAGAGAAAGATAAAGATGAGTAAGAGGAGAGAGAAAGAGGGGAGGAGAGAAAAGAGGAGAAAGAGAAGAGGAGAGAGAAAGAGAGAAAAGAGAAGGAGAGAAAAAATTACCTTTCCAAAGGGTATCTCCCCTTTTCTTCTCTCTCTTCTCTCTCTCCAAGATGCACTCATGAACTTAAGCAATACGCGAAATTTTATTGAATTAATGAAAGTTGAACCCAAGGTTTTTTTTACAATGAAGCTTTGCATGTTTACATAGAATTGGGTCAAAACATGGGTGGATGTCAAAAAACTACCTAAAATTGATGATAATTACAATTTAATTGAATTAAAAAAATTAAAAAAAGGGTACAAAAGGATTGTTTTGCCCCTACCTAACAATGTCTGGAATTCCAGAATAGTCCCTGCTGCTGCCTGAGAGCTTGCGTGATCTTCTGTGACTGATCCGGGGTTATTCTAATGCCCGTTTGATCGAACGATTATTGTTTTCTTGTATGGCTCGATTTTGTGTCCAAATGAAGATTTTGTCATCTTGAGTTTTTCATCGGAATCATGAAATCCGATGGCTAGAATTTATAGCTGCTTCGACACCTTCGTGTGTGAAATTCAACCATTCATCATATGTGAGGTTCAGACCAGAGATAGACTCAAACCTTACGCACATAATGCAGTGGTTTCGTGTCAATCGGGTAAGCGAACACCATGATTTGGTCGCTCGAGTGAGGCATGCTGCTGCTGAACTTTCTGTAATTGTTTTAATGGATCAACAACTTATTTCTAGTTTTTCTCGCTGCTTAGACATCGTCAAAGGGCGTACCACCTATTAAAATGCTCGTCTCGATGAGACAAACATGCTGACAAAATTTGAGCGTGATCTTACTTGGAACAAGTGAGATATAGGCCTCAAAAGTCACTGCCTATGACTGTGAAAACAACCACTTTTAATGGTGTTTTGGTGCAGGGTGGCCACATGGGAATAGTGAGTGGCCTACCTTTGTTCGGTATTTTACCTATAACTTTATCCTGGAGTGCCTGGTTAAGTCGAAACCTGACCCATAGGGGTTTTCAATCGTATCGGATCCAATGGTGGGGGTTGCACAACAGTTTAGTGCACCAAAATATAGTTCCAGTTACAAGATCCATTTTAGGGTGCTTGAGGCCAATTTTTCCAAAATTGTTTCTTTGTGTTCACTGACTTAAACATATATAATGGTGATAAAACATGGCAGGTCGCCTTTTGGATTGCTGATGAATATTTTCATCAATTATGGGGCAATTCGGAGACTGACAAAATTTGCACTGTTTTGTAGGCTTTATTGACATGCTTCCTCTTTATTCCGCATCAGGGACCAAGGTGCTGAAAAATGCGTTCAAACAGCTTGCCTTGCCAAATGTTGTGCTTCGAGAGAAGCGAGAAGGACAACATTCGGAAAATTTTCTTCGGCTTTATTAATTTTTTTCTTCTTACCCGCAGGACCACATGAATGCTGTAACTAGGATGCTCAGACGTAGGGATGCATTGTTCGTAGGTTCGTTCGTGCAGACTTTAGGGGCAGAGGAGACCTTTTGTAGGGATCTTATCGAAGTCCTCACCCCCGTGTGGACTGTTTTCGATTCTGACGTTGAGGATTTGTACGGACCTCGTTAGTTAGAATCAGGCCCGTCTGGAAATTGAGTACCGTGTCAAAGGGCATTGTTCCCATTTGGTTTGGATTTCATTGTCTTGGATAGACAACAAAAGAGCTTTTGGTTAGCACTCGCCTGCGTCGTGCACCAATTATTCTTTGGCGGGTAGGGTACCTCAGTTTCTCGAGGTGACCAGCTTTGGGTATAACCCCTACTCACTGCTAGCAGGTCGTTACATAGCAGGTCCAAAGTCATGGCTGGTTTCGAGTAGGGTACCTCAGTTTATCGAGGTGACCAACTTTGGGTATAACCCCTACCCACTGCTAGCAGGTCGTTACATCGTAGGTCCAAAGTTATGGCTGACTTAGCCGTCTTGGGGCATCTTTTAGTTTATCAGAATGATTTCCTTGATGGTTTGCTGAAGAACCTTTGGTTGGCGTTATTTGCTGCTACACCAGGTTAGCTATTGACAGTCAGGATTCCTTTGTGAGCCTCATTTGCCGGGTCCAGTAGGGGGCATTTTGTTAGTCGGTCCCAAAAGTCTGGGCATGTCGGCTAGAGGGAATTGTGGCAAGGTAGGCTGAAGTCTTTAGCAAGTTAGTCTTAGCTTTGTCAGTTTCTTGCCTTCGTAGTGGCCTTTAGCATGTGTTTGTGACCTCGTGCGAATAATGTTCTTCCTCATGAGACTTGTCTTGCCGTCTGGGCGAGTATTTTGTCTTTTTAGTCCTTTTTACGAATAGAATCAAGCTGTTTAAATCTTTGGTTAGGTGCCTCGATCTCGCCTTCCGGATTTAGATGATCTGGCGGCACGTATCTCAGGTTTCTGGTGAACCCGGGGTTTGAGATTGCTCTCTCAGAACCTTGCTAGAGAGCAAGGCCAGGTATACTGACCGATGAGAGAGGAATTTTAGGTGGGTTCAGGACTTACTCGGGATGGCTCATGTGGGTGCCCTCTTAGATCATAAAGAAAGCCCCCCAGCTGCTATAGCTGGTTCGGAATCACCTCCCTTGACTTGAAATCCTCTCGTTTTCTACACAATACTTCTATGGTTAATTTGTAAGACAAGTGGGTCAAGGAGACCCACCCTTGTCTTAGGGCAACGTACTTCCATATGAGAGCATGATGAAACGTGCGAAGCTAGATCCACCCTCAGTCAATTTAGAAGAGAAAAGGATGCATAGAAGAGAGACGACAGAGGAAGGAAGAATCCAAAAGGAAATGGGCATTGTTGTTGGCCACACGAGGAGGTGACATGTCCCTAGAGAATAGTGATGGCTCATAACAAGATGCATGACGATAACTTCTCATAGGTCTCACGACGATTACTTCTTGTAGGGCGCAAAACGATGGGTGCAGGGAAGCACGAAAGAAGCCAGTGCACGGCGACGAGTATTGCCTCGACCCTTTGCGGATGGTGATGGGTATTGTTGTCTGTAGCAGTCACGTGACAGGTGAAGCCCCTGCAGGCAGCAATAGGCTTCGTTACCCATGTCCTTCGCTGAGGCGCTTAGGATACATCTACAGACGGTGATGAGCAGTGTTAGCTGTAGGCCTCGCGAAAGAGATAGAACTGCCATCGCCACGCGTGACCTGTGAGACTACCAAAGAGGCATGCACAACACTACCACTGCCGTGCATGGCCTATGAGGAGAGCTCAGACGGGGAAGAAGAAGAAGAAAGAGAAGAAGAGAGAAAAGAACAGAGAGAGCAGAAAAGAAAAAATATTAGAGAGAAGGTTTACCTCAAACCTAGGGGTACCAGTCAAAAGTTTCTCTCACCACACTCTCTCCCAAGCGTGACACAATAGTGGGAAGAAAGAGAAACTATATTCAGCAAAAACCCTCTCTTTTACAAGGAGAGGGATCATATGTGGTCCTTTTTTCTATGTGAAATGCTGGTACGTGTTTAAGAGGGGTGTGCCGCTAATGTTTGGGTACAAAATTGGGCGACACGGGGTGTGTTGCCCAGACCTCCGACCCTCAAAATATTTTTTTTATTTTTCTTGATTTTAGGGTTATCTAAACCAGCTGTTGGGCAAAGTGGATAACCATAAGATGCATTTTGGGTCAAATTTCATTTTTTTATTATATAAAACTCATCCCCCTCCCATTCTTCCCTCATCTTTCGAACTCAGTTTTCTTCCTCTTCCTTCTTCATTATCTTCCCTCTGTTTTTACAGATTTTTCTTTCCCTCATCTTCATGTTTTCATGGTTCCTAGGAAGGACAACACATTCTCAAAGGGCAAGGGGAAAGTTTTCCAAGGGGTTGACAAAGGAAGAGAGGAGGAGGATTCCCCCCTTTCTTCTTAGGTTAGGTACTTCCTTAAAGGTATGCCCTCTCATATCTCGCAAAGCTTAGATTGGGTGAGGTTCCTCGGTACATCAATGGCTTTCCTATCATCGGACCCTAGTTCCGAGATTAGTTTCTTTCCGCTAGGTAGTGGCCCGTGCTCATGGCCCTTCTGGCTTCAATTTAGATGATGGGCATCCTAACCATTGCCTCTTGCCATGTGAACTTTCTAGTCCTTGAAGCTCTTGATTAGAGGTTTAACTATCAAACAAACACTTTCTTTCTTCCTACAAGCGAGACAATGCCAACTTTGGAGGAAGTTGCCAGGATTTTTGGCTTGAGCTTGACCAGGATTGCATATCAACCCTCCACTGCCACTGACGACCATTCTATCATGGGTGCGTGACTGTTGGGGGTTGGTTATTCTTCTCATGGTCAGTGGGTTGATATGGAGTTGCTGGTCCAGAATCTCGAGCCGTCGAACAAATCCATATATTTATATTTGTATTGTTGGGCTCCATTCTCTTTCTAAGTGGTCGTAAGATGGTTCACATTTCCCTTATTCCTTTAGTCCATGAGCTCTGGGAACGAGCGGATTACACTATTGTTCTGACCGTGTTAGTGAGCATATACTGGGGTCTTCACGACAGGGTCACACGAGGTGACCGATTTATTGAGGGCAGTGTCATTATTTTGCAGGTATATTTTTTAACATAATTTTATTTATTGCCCTTGGAACTCAGTTTTGAGGACAATGTCCTAATTTTCTATAGATTTGGGCATACGAACATGTCGTTGTTGTCCGCCCTCCTCGATCAACGAGGGCTGTATCTACTGCTCTTTGACTGGCATATGTCAATGACACCACTCAACCCCAGAATGTCAATTATTATCACAGAATTCTTGATGAGTTCTGGGATTGTGGGAATTGGCGTTGGATGCCACATGAACTTCTTCCCTCTCACTGGTCCTGCTTTGGTTGCCTAAGGTCTGTCGACACTTACTGTGGCTACGTAAGGTTCCTTGTAAGACAATGCCCGGTCGGAGCCCCTGACTGTTCAATGTTTTTCGGGCAGAGCAAACTTTTCAGATCATACAAAGCTCAGGGTAAGGACTGGATCCTTGGGACTCGGCTTCTAATTGAAGACTTGGATGATGGATAATGGATTGGCCCGAGTTCTGACTGCGACATATTGGTCCCTAGGTTTGGGAAGGTTCGGTTTAGAGTCAGCCGTGGAGCGATCATCATAATCGCCTTGGGTAACCGACATGATGACTTTCTTTAGCCGAGTTCTACAGTCTAGGCTTAGGTAAGATCTAAAATCGATGACTTGGGGCAGACTCACCCTGACTCTAGTGGCAAAACCTTAACTAAGATTAAGGCTAAGATTAGCCCGAAATCTAGACTTGCTAGACGCAATGGATTTTGGTTCAGACCCTAAACTAGGGTAAGCCTAGTCTTGCTCTAGAGGCAACTCTAAGCTTAGACCTATGCTAGAACCTAGACTAAGATCTAGACTAGATGTGTGCGAGTGTCAGCTCGGACCAAGAGTGAGTCTAGGTTCGGACTTGGGTGTGAGCTGGATTTGGATCTCGATTGAGGTGAGTGCAAGCCAGAGCTTGGACTTAGAGGGTTGTGAAACTCAGACCAGATGTGGACCCGGACTAGATCAAAATTGAACTAGGAACGAGCCTTCAGCTCGGACCAAGAGGGGGCTTAGGTTCGGACGTGGATGTGAACCTGGTTTGGACTTGGGCTAGGCTAGGTACAAGCCTGGACTTGGACCCAGAGATTTTTAATGATTAGATGAGATGTGGACCTGGATTGAATCAAAGATGAGCTAGGAACGAGCCTTCGGCTCGGACCAAAAGTGGGCCAAGGTTCGGACTTTCAAGGTTCAGACCAAGCTAAACCTGGTTCAGACCTGAGCTAGGCTGGGTATAAGCCTGAACTTGGACCTAGAAGCCTCAGCTCGGACCAACCGGACTGGAATCTAAGATTAATCGATCAGGAATAAGCAAGCAAGCACAGGAAATTGTTTGACCTAATTTGATTATGGGTAAACTTAGCTTGAGAGTGGGTTCCTAACTATTGAAATGCGGCTAGGCTGATATAGGTCCCTACATAGGTCCTGGCCTCCTATTATAGAATGTTCACTAGGTCCTACTATACGCGGAGTTGCTTTGAGGCAAAGGATTACGGAGGGGTGCTCACAGTTAAAGTTACAAGAATCCCAACTGCCTCGGCTCTCAATTCTAAGTTCTCCTCACGCCGTTAACACGAATTTTGGGGATTTTTGAAAAATTTATTTTCTGTCTTTCCGAGATTCCCAGTTGGGGTGTGCTAAAGTGTGTAAAGAAGCACAGAAATGAAAATAAAGTCAAGTACAGAGGCACACAATAAGAAAGAAAACAAGTAAGCACTTGGCACTAATCGCGCCTAACGATGCACGCTTCGAGGTAAAACTCGCTCGAAGCATAATATAGATGGAGGGGTAAGCAACCCCTAAGAACGTAAAGTCAGAACAATGAAACCAGGCACAGTCCGTGCTAAGTCAAGCTCGGCCTAAGCTGAGGGTGACTTGAACGGGACACGGTTCCGGGAGGGTGCAAGCAGGCCTCAATGAATATATTTTTTATTTTTTTAATTTTTTTGAACTTTGATGAAATACAGTTAGACTAAGCATGGTGAAAGTAGGGAAATATAGTTTCAGCCAAAATTAATAAACTAAAATTACAAAGAGAAAGTCAGGAGCATGACAGACTTAGCTGAAGCAAAATATTTTTTTTCATATTTTTAAGAAACAATTTTAAGCCAAAAATTGGTGAACAAGCACAAAAACGGCTCTGGAACAGGCCTGTGGAGTCCCAAAATTTTTCTGGGACCTCTGTGATAGGGCGGCACAGGTCATGTCGCACTTGTAGGTTGGGCAGCATGGGTCGTGTCGCCCAAAAAAACTTCTTTTTATTTTTTTTTATTTTTTATTTTTATTTATCTTGATGAAATAAGGCTACTGAAACTTGCAGAAGTAGAAAAATCAGACATTTGATGAAATAAAATTAAACCAACGTGAAATAGAAGAACAACAGATAGAATAGACCTGTAACATACAAAAAATGTTTTTGGTATTTTTAAAAATTTTATTTTGCTCTGAAATTTTGTGAACAGCCAGAAAAGAGACTGGGGACCCAGTCTAAAAAATTTCAAAAAATTATGGATTGGGCGACGGGGGGAACCAGAGAGCGTGTTTTCCTTGACTTGGGTGGCACGGTCCGTGTCACCTGGGTGGCACGCCTAGTGTCGCCCAAAACATTATTATTTTTATTTATTTTTTTAATATTATTTTATTGTATATCTTGATAAAATAAGCTTACTTTAAACTTGGAGAAACAACAAATAAAATATTTTTTATGAAAATAAATTAAAATAAAGAGACAAGAAGGGACTGTAGATCTAACAGAAAAATAATTTTTTTTGTATTTTCTTTTTTTTTGTTTACCAAAATATTTAGTAAAAGTCAAAAAAGGGTCCCTAGAACATTCCTACATGTTTTCAAAGGATTTTGAGATTTTTGAAATTTTGATGCTTGGATCACGCTCGATATGCCCCACGGTGGGCGCCAAACTGTTTACCGTGAAAAATCAGGGTGACCTGCAGATGTAGATCACTCTGATTTGAAACTTTAAATGGATAAATAAAATAAAAATTAAAGGTAGAGGAAGTGGGAAAAATTGAATTCATATCTGCTTAGAAGTAAGCAGATTTTCTCTCAAATATGTGGCGGAGCCAGCTTGATCAAAAGCATTTAAAATATGATTTTAAATAAAAATAACCAAATTAAGTGAAGAAAACAAAATAAATAATAGTAAAAGGAGAAGAAATGTGGCCGGATGGCCCGGGCTTCCCATGCCCTTGGGGCTCTCCCATATCAGAATCGGTTCCTCTTTGCCCTTATGGTCTAGATGTCGATCAATAAGTCACTGGTGGTAGTTGTCCCCTGGATGATGGCTTAGAACTAGGATTCCTAGGCTTAGTTTAGATAGGGTTTTCTTTCTAATTTTTTTTCTCAGATCTCTATCTCCTCTAGCTTTCTTGGGTTTCTAATCTCTATCTCTAGGGTTTTTTCTCTCATCTCAAGCCTACTCCCTCCTATTTCTCTCTCTGTCCCCACTCTAAATGGTCCCGAAAAGATGCTTAAAGAGGGGGAAATTTTGTTGGGGAGAATATCCTCCCGTAACCACCCAGTAAACTTAGTTAAAAGTCAAAAACGCATTTTTTGATGGTCCAGGATCTGAGCGGCATGAGGCGTGTTGCCTGTGCGGCACGAGTCGTGTCGCCCTGCTTGGGAGGCTCGCCCCGCGTCTTAGAAACAGAAACTAGTCGAAATTGAAATTTTTTTTTTCTTTTCAGGTGTGTTCCTTAGCCTCTTGTGATGCTCTCAGAGAAAATATGGGTCAAAACCGATTTGTTTACTATTTTTAATGATTGTTTTTGGTAAAACAGAGCATGGACAAAAATCTAGGTCTAAACAGGGATTCTGCAGGGTTCTAGGCATGCAAACTGGTTCCAGATCACAAGGTAGGCTATGTGAACTATGGATTTGGGTTTACTAGGTTAAGTGTGGTCCTAGGTTCTGAAAACCACAGAATTTACCAGATTTAAAATGGAGTGTCTACAGTACGTATATATAGAATTTGCCCCAAACTTGGGTGGATGATCAAACGGAACCCTAATTGCTAGAAATTAAGATTAAATTGAATTAAAAGAAATTATAAATTAGGGTACAAAATGATAGATTTTCCCCTTCCTAATAATTTGTGGAATTTAAAAACAGTCCCTGTGTTGCCCTAAAACTTGTATGATCTTGCATGGATGGTCGTTTTGATGCCCGGTTTATTGTAAGTTGATTATTTTCTTGTAGGGCTCGGCATGACAATCAATTTGACACCAACTTTGAGTCATAGATCATTCTTTTAATGCACGATCATGTGACTTGAAATTTGAGTGGATCTTGAAACTTCAGATCAATAGTGTACTCGTTGCTTGATGGTTTGCGATGATTTCTTCATTGAACTACACTGAGCATGCCGTTACGATTGCACGATAGCAAACACTACTCGATTTCGTGCCTGAAAAAAGATTTCACAACTTTTGAATTTTTGCCGGAATCTGTAATTTCGACGACGAAATTTGCACTTGCTTCGTAGGCTTCGTGTGTAGAATCTGACTGTTCATCATGTACTGGGTTCGGGTTAGTGATAGCCCGAGACCTTACGCCCGTAATGGAATTGGTCTTACAATGATCGGGCTCACGAACGGCGTGATCTGGCCTCTTGAGTGAGACACGAAGCTGCTGAATTTCTTGCATTTTCTTCACATATCAGCAACTTCTCTCTAAATTTTCTTCGCACTCCATTATCGTCGCGGGGCGTGGCACATATTGAATCGCTCGTCTTGACTAGGCGAACATGCTCGCCAAATTTGAGTGCAATCTAACTTGGAACGGGTGAGATATAAGTGTCAAAATTCACTAGTCGTGACTATCCCTTCCATGACGTGGAGTTGCAGGGTGGCCGCACGGGAATAGCGTGCAGCCCCTCCTTTTTCACATTTTTGCCTATAACTTCTATCTTGAGTGTCCGTTCGAGTTGAAATTTGATCCCTAGGGGTTTTCAACTATGGCAGTTCCAATGGTGGTGTCCCACAACAAATTGAGATATTGAAAATGTATCTCTAGTTGTAGGGTCCATTTTAGGGTGCTAGATGCCGATTTTACTAGAACTATTTCTCAATCTGCACTGCCTTAAACATGTCAAAATGTGACGAAACTTGGTAGGAGACTTTTTAAAGACCTCATGAAGATCTTGGCCAGTTCTGGGGTTATTCTGAGACTGTCAGAATTTTCATTGTTTGCTAGGTCTTTATTGAGCGGGGGCCCCATGTTGATGAAAAATACCTTCCAATAGCATTCCTCACTGAATTTTGTGCTTTGATAGAATCAAGAAATGTAATCATTTTGGAATTTTTATGGATCTTGTCGAAGTCCTCACCCTCAAGTGACTATCGGGCCTTTTTCTTTTAATGCGGAATGCTACGATCCCTTGGTTCGCATTGTTTGCTGATACACCAGGTTTGCTTTTGATGCTGAGGTTATCTCTATAGGTCCCATCTACCGGGGTCCAGTCAGGGGCTTCTGACCCATCCCGAAAGTTTGGTCCCATGTAGGCTAAGGGGTTTTGGCGAGACGTACCCTGAAGCTTGTGGTAGGTTAGACCTTGGCTTCGTCAGTTTCTTGCCTTCGTGATGGTCCTTAGCATTATCGGAGGGATCTTTTAGTCATCATCCTGACCTTCAAGGACTCTTGTTGTTGTTGAATTGGGGAGATCTTAGGCGGCCCTCACTTCTTGATGAGCCATGTTGAAACGTGGAGGATCTTATGTGGCTCTCACCCCCTGATGAGCCATGATTGCTGGGAGATCTTATGCAGCTCTCACTCCCTGATGAACCATGTTGAAATGTGGGGGATCTTATGTGGCTCTCACCCCCTGATGAGCCATGATTGCTGGGAGATCTTATGCGGCTCTCACTCCCTGCTGAGCCATGTTGAAACGTGGGAGATCTTATGCGGCTCTCACCCCCTGATGAGCCATGATTGCTGGAAGATCTTATGTGGCTCTCACTCCCTTATGAGCCATGTTGAAATATGGGGGATCTTATGCGGCTCTCACCCCCTGACGAGCCATCTAGTGTTGCGCTTAGATACTGACTTTTGAGGATTTTAGGCAGACCTCATTAGCTAGGATCTTGACTGTTTGGAAACTGGATGCTGGCTGAGGCAGCAGTTGTGCATCGTCCTATCTTATTGGTCCAAGCGCCCTTTTGCAAGTTTTAACTTGAACAGGGGAAGTGGTGCCGTGATGACGGTTTTTGCCAACTCGTATTATTTCTGGGCTCTTTAACCCATGACCTGCGATCATGTCCACCCTTTTCATCCATTTTTACTCATGATGCCCTTTCGAGGTTTTCATCATGCATGGATTTTGTTTTCCATGGAACTTTCTTACTCATTGTTTCGTGATCATGCCCATCCATCATTTTACTGATGGCGTTCCCTTGTCTAAGTGTACACCATGCCCATTTTTTTTTTTGAGAAGGTGTGTTTAGAGTCGTGCCTTCGAGACCTATGCGAAGCCTTTTAACATCACGTGGATAGGACGTGCAATTTAGTTTAAGGTCATACAGTTGAACGTAGTCATGATGAATGGTAGTTTGTGGAGGCCATAGAGTGAGCTTGGTGATGACTTTTGACTCACTTGGGAAGATGGCATGAAGTTTTCATGTCAAGAGTTGTAGATGGCTGAATGGTAGGTGAGCAATGGTGACCCACTAGCTGACGGCAAGTATGGCTTGTGGAAGGGTTCGCCATTAGGTAAGCATGGGTAATAGTCCTTGGGGGAAAGGATGGTAATGATGGTGAAGGTGGTGCACACACACGAATGGGCCGGCAAGGGAAGGCATGCGTGAAGATGCACACAAGGGGTGTGTGTGTGCGTATGTAGACTCACCGGGGAGGAAATGGAGGTGGAGTGTGCACACGAATGGGTCGGTTAGAGAAGACATGCGCGAAGTTGCACGTAAAAGGTGTGTGCACGTATGTGGGGGCATCTTTAAGGTCATGTGTCCTAGACCTAGGCCAAGCAGTTTAATGTCATGCGGCGAGGACGAGTATTTTGGTTTAAGGTCATATAGCTTGGATAGTGGTTATGCAGTTTAATGTCATGCAACTAGGACCATGCAGTTTAAGGTCATGTAACGAGATCTCCACTGCAGTTTAAGGTCATATAGTTTGGACCATGGCTGTGTCGTTTAAGGTCATGTAACACAGACCATAGTTGTGCAATTTAAGGTCATGCAGCATGGACCAATGTGTGGGTCATCATGTAGGTAAAGTTACATGGGGGATGAGTTGTGGATAGCCATCTGACTCTTAGGGATAAAGGTGGTTAAGGCTATACACAAGAAGAGAGGCTTTAGATGGAGATGGCAGCACTCGAGGAGTGGCAGATGGAAGAGATTTCACTGGGGGCTACTAGAGCCAGTGTGATTCCATGGGGATAATGAGCAATGTGTTGTACGAACTCCGTGGAGGATGACAGGCCAGAGCACAGATGAACCTCATTGAGGGTTCACAGTAGGATGTGACCCTCACTGGGATGTTGGTGCGGGACACACCCATTAGGGGTTAAGGGGGTAGGTATGACCCTTCCATGCATCCAACTCCACTGAGGATGTTACTGAGATACCCTTTTAGCGAAGAAGTGGTCTATCTCTCTGTTGGAGCTATGTGCATGGGCCATTTATCGTGCTGTCCAGTACAGTTTTTAGGGTCTTGTAGCTCAAACCATGGCTATGCAGTTTAAAGTCATGCGGTTAGAACTATGCAGTTTAAGGTCATGAAACTAGACCTCCGCTATAGTTTAAGGTCATGTAGTTTGGACCGTCGCGCTAAACCTTTTAACGTCATGAGACCAGGACGTGCACTATGGTTTAAGGTCACACAGCTGGACCATAGTCATACAGTTTTGAGTCAGGAACCAAGGACTATGCAGTTTAAGGTCGTGCAACTAGACTACCACTACCGTTTAAGGTCATATAATTTGGACCATGCAGTTTAAGGTCGTGCAACTAGACCTTCGTTACAGTTTAGAGTCATGAAACGAGGACTATGCAGTTTAAGGTCATGCAACTAGACCACCACTACAGTTTAAGGTCATTGTTTGAATATAATTTTTTAGCACCTTGGTCCTTGGGAGGAAGCAGGTCAATAAAGTCTACAAAACAGTGGAAATTCTTGACAATCTCAGAATGGCCCAAGAATTGGTCAGAATCATCAACAGCACTTCAAAAGACTACTTGTTAAGTTTCATCGTAATCATACATGTCTAAGGTAGTGAACACAAAGAAACAATTTTAGCAAAATTGGTCTCTAGCACCCTAAAATGGATCGTGAAACTAAAGCCATACTTTTGGTGTGTCAAATAGCTGTGGGACCACTGCAATTTGTTTCGGCACAATAAAAAATCCATATGGGTCAAGTTTCGGCTTAATCGGTCACTCTAAGACAAAGTTATGGGCAAAATACCGAAAAGGGGTAGGCCGCACACTATTCTTGTGTGGCCACCTTGCACTAAAACACTATTAAAGGTGGTTTTTTTCATAGTCACAGGCAGTCACTTTTGGAGCCTATATCTCACTCGTTCCAAGATGGATCACTCCCAAATATGGTGAGCTTGTTCGTCTCACCAAGACGAACAATTTGATATGTGGTACGCCCCATGAAGACGCCCGAGTAGAGAAAAAAATAAATGAAAGTCGCCGATCCATGAGGGAAGTTGCAGAAAATTAAGCAACATCATGCCTTGTTCGAGCAGCCAGATCACTATGCTCGTATACCTGATCGACACGAAATCAATTGGATTAAGTGCGTGATTTTGAGGCTATCTGTGGTCCAAAGTTCACGTGCGATGAATGGTTGGATTTCAGACATGAAGGCATCAAAGCTACTGTAAATTTGGGCCGCCAGATTTTAAGATTCCGACCAAAATCTCAAGACGACAAAATCTTTATCCGGACACAAAATCAAGCTGAGTTCATTGCAACGGGATCGTGACGGCATGTTCAGTGTGATTCAATGAAGAAATCGCGAAGAAACATCAAGGAATGAGCACACAATCTATCCGAGGTTTTTAAGATTCATCAAAGACTCAGGTCTCATAATCATGGCTCAAAAACATGATTCATGGCTCGAAGTTGATGTCAAAATGATCGCCATGCTGAGCCTTACAAGAAAACAATAATCTTTTGACCAAACGGGCATTAGAACAACCTTGGGATAGCCACAAAAGATCACGCAAGTTCTCAGTTAGCAGCAAGGGGCAAACCAATTTTATATAAATAGGTACTGCCTCATTGTACAAAAAAAAAAACGGATTCATTCTTCTTGGATTAATTAGTAAAATTCTGATTTTTGCTTAAGCTTGTGGGAACGTCTTGGAGAGAGAGAGGAGAGAGAAGAAAAGTGTTGGTATCCTTTGAGCAGGTAACTTTCTCACTTCTCCCCTCTTTCTCGCCCATCCCCTCTTTCTCACTCCTCCCTTTTTCTCGTATTTATCTCTTTCTCTCTCCTCCCTTCTTTCTCATCTCTATCTCTTTCCCTCCTTTCTTTCTTGTCTTTATCTCTTTCTCTCTCCTTCATTCTTTCTCATCTTTATCTCTATCCCTCTCTCCCCTCTCTTATCTCTAGCTCCATCCATTCTCCTCTCCTCTGTCATAGTCGGTGAAGCCTAACACTGACTGGATTTCTCTCTCTTCTCTTCTGTCACAGTCGGTGAAGCCTAATGCCAACTGGTTTTCCCTCTCCTCTTCCGTTAGTTGCTGAAGCCTAACGCTAACTGGATTTTTCTCTCTTCTCTTCTGTCACAGTCGGTGAAGCTTAGTGCCGACTAGTTTTCTCTCTCCTCTTCTATCAGCCGATGAAGTCCAGTATCGACTGGTTTTCTCTCTACTCGTCTGTCAGTTAGCGATGCCCAGTACAGATTGGTTTTCTCTCTCCTCTTCTTTCAGTTAGTGAAGCCTAACGTCGATTGGATTTCTCTCTCTTCTCTTTTGTCATAGTCTGCAAAGCCTAACGCCGACTGGTTTTCTATCCTCTCTTCTGTTAGTTGATGAAGCCCAATGTTGAATGGACTTCTCTCTCCTCTTATATAAGTCGATGAAGCCCAACGTCGACTGGTTTTCTCTCTCCTCTTTTATCAGTTAACGAATCCTAGCACCGACTAGTTTTCTCTCCTCTCTTCTGTCAATCAACGAAGCCCGGTGCCGATTAGATTTCTCTCTCCTCTTTTGTCAATTGATGAAGCACGACATCGACTGGTTTTCTCTCTACTCTTCTGTCATAGTCGACGAAGCGTAGCACCGACTGGTTTTCTCTGCTCTCCTCTGTCACAGTCGATGAAGCCTAGCACCGACTGGTTTTTTCTTTCCTCTTCTGTCAATCGGTGAAGCCCAGGGCAGACTAGATTTCTCTCTCCTCTTTTGTCAATCGTCGAAGCCTAACGTCAGCTCATTTTCTCTCTCCTCTTTTGTCACAATCGGTGAAGCTTAACACCGACTATGTCTCCTCTCTTTTCTCCTTTGTACAACATAGTTGGTGAAGCCTAGCACTGACTGTGTTTTCTCTCTCTTCCTTCTAACACAATCGGTAATGCTTAGCTCTGACTATGCCTTCCTTCCCTCTCTCTCCTTTATCCTCTCATCTTTCTTACTCTTCTCTTCTTTTCTTCTCCCTCCTTCTTTATTTCCCTTCATCTCTTCTTATTCTTTCCTCATAGCCTTAATGTTGTAATGTTGTTGTGCCAGGATCACTTGGCCCGCTTTATTACCGCGATAGATTGACCATCCTACCGAGCTAGTCGGTATTGGTAATGACGTCTAGTAGAAATCCTGTGAGCTAGTCATAGTTACCGAGCCCATTTTGCTGCCACGTCAGGCTAATTACTCATTAACTTAGTCACCGCTCTATCCACTCGCTTAGTCGAATTCTTCTCTCCCCCGTCATTCTTCTCCTTTTCTTTTTGAATGCGCATGCTTGTGTATGTTCATCAAAGAGGAAAAGGGTGATGTCTGACCAACTTGTCGTATAACTTTTCCCATATATGTGTATGCTTGTAAAAAATAAGAAGAATACAAAAAAAGGGAGGCGATTCTGAACCAGTTTTATTACTGAGGGGCTTTCTTCATGATTTAAGAAGGCGCCCATACGAGTCAGCCCGAGTAAGTCCCAAACCCACCTTTAAATTCCTCTCTCATGGTTGGTAACACCTGCCCTTGTTCTCGAAAGAGGTCTCGAGAGAGCATTCTCAAAAACGTCTCGGGTCTTCACTCGAAACCGGAGATGCCAGCTGCCGGATCCCCAAAGGATCCGGAGGGTGAGATCGAGGCACCTAACCAGCTTGGCGACTCCATTGGGGACTTATTACCCCTTTGGCGGGTCCTTGTTTGGCTAGTTTTTTCTTTTATTATCTGCTTTTATCTTTTAACACTTCAATTATGGCTTGCTGGTTTTGTAACCCATTTATCCGAATCGGGGATTTTCGTATCCCTGCATTCGCGAGTGTCCCTAGGGAACAAGTTCCTTCAACTTCGTTGCCAACCATCCTTTTGAGCAAAGACCCCTTTTCTAGCTCCCAGGTCATAACTTGGACCAGTGTGAGGTGGGACCTGAACATCCCTCACTCCCCATCTACTCGCTCTAGCAGAAACTCCTCTAAGGCACCCTGCTTCGACAACACCTTTTTTGCTCCACACAGCATGCACCCAGCCATCGGCACGTCACTTGCCAGTTGTGTTTTGAGATACACCGGAAGGCTACCCAGTCCCTTTCTGTAAAAGGCAAACAAGCTGCCATTGCTTTTGAGGGTCGCCATAAGGCTACCCCCCACATTTCCGCACCATTGATCTCTATCCCTAGAGGCTCAACTCATCGAGGCGGAAACCCCACGGTTTCCATCCCTCACACACACCACAAGGCTCGTGGGATACCCCCTGGAGCCACACCTCGGGGCAACCCCTCTTTTATCTCGAGTCTGTGTTCAAGACCGAACCTTCCAAGGCTAGGTCCTGTGCACGCTACTCATATGCATCTCACTGCTCGGGGCAACGCCACTGCCACACCATCCTGAGTACACAGAAGACGACCTTCTTGTCATCCTATGCTACACACACAAGTGCACTCTGTAAGGAATAGGCCTACACCTGTTCTCTTGCAAACACTTGTTATACCACTTGCTCGAGCCCAAGTATGCCCCCAGGTCACTTATGACTCTTCTTTAGGATGCGTGCACGCGTCCCCATTGCGGACGCCCTCTCGCCCTCGACTCAGGCCTCCTTATGAGTCAACCCTGCTCCGACCCACTCCTTCTTCATTGAGCAAGCACCTTCCTCCTTAGAACTCGAAGGTTTTCCCCAAGAGTACCATCCTGAAATAGCCCCGTCACTTTAGTCGTGTCTCACGAGCCCACAACAGACCTCGGGGCATTGACCGAATGGAATATTGAGTCCTTCATCCTCTCCGATCCAAGATGACTCCAAATCCTAGCCCTCATCCATTGCCGCACTTGATGGAGACATCTCTCTTCTGTGCAAGAAGAGCTGACCAGCCGAGACCTAGATCGTAGTTTTAGCGCGAGGTCCATCAAAACCTCAAAGCTAAACGCGATAAAGGTTTGCAAGTTTTGACTAGGGAGGTGACCAAGGTAGTCAAAACCACCAATTCTGATGACCCTCTTCACCTGAATCCCTTTTACTATCTTTAAACAATGAAGCTTGAAGAAGAACTCCATGAGCCTTATGCTATGGTTATTGTTGTAGAAAAAGACCAAGCCGCTCAGCAGCCATGGTCCCAAGATCGTCGAGAAGCGATCCAAACGCAATCAGCATACAAGAGTCGAGTTCAGTCAGGGCATGTTGGCCCCCTACTGACTAACCTACCACGTACGGCCCGTCAAGTTCGCAACCTCTCTGTTGCCACTAACGTCGACCTTCATAGTGAAACAATCAGTGTAATGGTCGTAGGAGAGCCTGGTGATGCGCAGGAAGAGCCCACGAACAAGTTTGAGGATATGGTACGTGCAATGATGGAAAAGATCAATCGTATCAACGCCGCACGCTAGTCGTCTAACCATGAGGTCAATTCTCATCACTCTGATGATGCACCTCCACGGGAACCCCCTTCTTTTACCTCACAGTACAATTATGTCCCTCATCTCATCTCTCTGACAGACATTGACGCTATTGTCACCCATAGCCTAAAGAAAAGACAAATCCTAGGGATACAGGGAGCAATGACTTATCAAAGGCCATACCCCTCGTATAGTGATCAGGTCCCATTTCCCTCAGATTATAAGAAAGAGAAGTTTCCTTTATTCAATGAAACCACATCCCCATACCAGCATATTGCTCACTTCCAGGCAGCATGTTGAGAAACAGTGGCTGATGGGAGACTTCTTCTCCGACAGTTTCTTGAGACCCTTGATGGCCCAACATTTCAATGGTATGCCCGACTTCCTCCAAACTCAATGCATACATGGGAGGAGATGGAGAAATTATTTTATCAACTCTTCTATGAGGTCGAGAGAGAGGTTCAAATCATCGAACTTCTCACCCTGACTCAAGACCCTGATAAGCCCATAGATTAGTTCATATCAAGGTGGAGAAACTTGGCTTCCAACCATCCTAATCCTATGTCAGAGATGGAAGCAGTCCAAACTTGCTTGCGGAACATGGGAATCGAGATCGCTCTACATGTTGAGGCCTCTAATCCAACCTCCATGTTGGAGTTGATCTCCCAATTAGTCTGCATAGAAAGTTTATCACGCCACCACGATGGGACATGACAACCATCTACAAGCTCAATGAAGGGGTAATCAGTGCAGCCGTCATGGTCACTGATTCAAAGAAGACTCCCTCCCAGACTTTGGACCTCTTTAAAAGGGTAAGCACAACAAAGGTAACAACGCAGGCTGGCAAGCCACAACAATTGTACAATCGGGTACCCCCACCAGCCAACCTCGATCGGGGTGATTATTTCACCAGGCATAAGAACAAGGTCTACCCCTTCGAGAAGGAATGGGTCCCTGTGCAGTTCTGGTTATTATTGAAACAAAATATGATCCAGTTTTCAGAAACCAAATTCCATGAACAGCCTGGCCTTGACACCCAGGCGAATTATTGTGCCTACCATCAGAGGATCAATCATCCTACAAATGATTGATACACACTGAAGGATATTATCGAGGCCCTGATTCTGAAAGATAGATAAAGCTTGAAGACTTAAAAATGGGGTTCGAGGCAGCTGAAGCCTCTCATGCTGTAATTATCTACGAGGAAGACAAAATGCATGATATCCTTTACGCCTTCTTCATTATAATGCTTCAGGAAGCATAATCACACTGAGGCAAGTAAGTCAACCTCGTCGCCTTGGTAAGGGGACTGAAAATCATTGCTGCCCATACCATCAGATAAGAGGCCATTACCTATCAGAATGCACAAGTTTCCTTGATATATTCGCAAAGAAAATGGGGGAGTGTCAGAAGATTTACAATCTCCCTATAAGTGACCCCCAAGTCACTTCTCCATCGGGGCAAGAAGATCTCCCAAAGCAGGACCTTCTTATCAATGATGTAGACTCTACGGAGCCCTTGATTCCCCAGCCATGGATAGTCTACCATGGAAAAAGCAGACTCTAGTCTTTAAGGCGAGAAGTAGTTCACCAAGCTAGGGTTGTTAGCCAGCCTAGCGAGATGAATCAAACATCACCTCAAAAAACCAGAAAAAGACAGGCACAAGGGCTATTCGCCGAAGAAACAAGATCGCTGAATCTACAATTGAGCAAGAATTTCTCAGGCCCCTTCCTCCGCTGCCAACTTTTCTGGACATCATCAATGACACGATCCTTCTTCCTTCTTCATTCTGTCAAGAAGATGTCCCCATGCTATCTCCCACTCAACATACGTCCAATGAGGGTGACAACGTTAAAAGCACTCCCCAACGGTCTAAGCAAGGGAAAGACCTAAAAGACCCCCTGCACACGTTCAATGAGGGTGACGACGTTAAAAGCACTCCCCAACGGTCTAAGCAACGGAAAGACCTAAAACACCCACTGCACCTGTCTAATCCTGGTGATGATGTAAACAGCTGCCCAGATCGGTCTGATGAGGGTAACGACCATAAAAGTTCCCCACCTTCTAACCCTTCTCCTCCTTCTACTCTAGCTTTTCATTCTCTCTTTTCTACATCCCCTGCAGGTTCAACCTTGATATGTTCGAACTTCGAGGCTCTTGACCAAGAATTCGAAGGAATCAATGTAAGCAGGACGCAGTGGAAATGTTTGAGAAATCCCCTCGCACAGGCAACAAGATTCCTAACAGTTGCTGATGCTCTGGAAGCTAAAGCGATGGCAGAGCTGCCTTCTTCAAAGAAGCACAAGAATTAGAAGCCAAAGAAGCTCCAGTGGCCCCCTGAGCCTGACTTTGAGCAGAGACTAAGAGAATCAAATGGGAAAAACTCCTATTCTTGGGGAGCATGCCACATGGCACAAATTTCAGGGGTAATATCTGCCACGGGGCAGATAAATCTCAGATCAGGGAAGACACTGCAGCCGCCACCGCAGAAGTCGAGCACCTTGAAATTCCCCAGTCCCCCACTTCCCCCTAATCCAAACACTAATCTTCCTATCTTACAGCTCCTTGGGCTCCTTCCTAATCTCAATACTTCAAACAGTCCACCTATCCACCAATTTCCTGAGACCCCTTTGATCCCATGCACTCAGTCTCTTCCAAAACCTCAAACTTCCATCACTCAATTCATGCCCGTTGTGCAATCAAGTCATCCCGCAGCCAAAAGAAACCTTTTCTACCCAAACCTACTCCTCAACCCAACATACCGCCCAAATCAGTGGCAGGACCAGGAGCACAAGGCCCTGATCAAGAAAAGGTGGAATATGATGTGACAAGGCATCTACAGAAACTTTCGGTTCTTCTCAGTGTCTACGATGCCCTCATGCTCTCAAAGGATTACTGGATGGCTTTGGTTCAAGCTCTCTTTAACCCAGAAGTGTACAAAATCGAAGTAGAACCCATTAAGGTAGACCCGACAATTCTACGAGGATGCATGCTAACCACCTTTTCAGAGGATGATCTGCAGCTAGGGGAAAAGTTTCATAATCGCCATCTCTTTGTTACTGACGAATTAAATGCATGCTCCATCAACCCAATTATGTTAGATGGAGGGTCGGCTGTCAACCTTATTCCAAGTAGGATCCTTACTCGATCAGGGTTGGGATCCAAAGATCTTACACCAACCCACGTTACAGTTCAAGGGTTCAACCACTCAAGAGAGAAGCTAGCAGGCACGGTACGCCTTCGTTTTAAGATTAGTGAGCTGAATGATTATGCCTAGTTTCATGTAATTGACATCAACACTCCCTACAACATCCTCCTCAATTGTCCATGTCTCCATGACCAGAGGGTGGTCCCATCAACATTACATCCATGTTTCAAGTATAGCCGAGATAGGAGACATCATACAGTTTATGCTGACTAAAGAACATTCCCGATGGCTGAAACTCACTATGTCGATGCTAAATATTACTTCAAAGATCTGGCATCGCCTCAAAAGCCAAACAATGAAGGTTACAAGTCTACAAGCAAGACTGCATCCTTGTCTCATGAAGTTGAGGATGTTGGGAGGACATTAATAAACATGTTCAAGGAGGAAGAAAGGCAGGGAAGAATTTTACCCTAAGTACTCTTCATTCTAACATCCCAACCATCATCCCTCAAGAAACTCCTTCTACGTTCGAAAAGGAGTCTTCACCCTCTGGGCCCAGTTCGGAGCCAACTTCACCGGAAGATGAACTAGTGGTCATTCATGAGATTGAGCAAGCCATGGGGATAGAATTCCCGGCTTCAAGGATCACTAATACACCAGACCAACAGAAAGTCTTGCACATCCCCATTGTTCTCTTGAAAGCTGAAGCAGTGTGACAACCGCTGCAAAATACTTTTTAAAATCTGGTTGCTATAAGTATAGAGGATGCACCTCAGACCGGTGACCAGCTAAAAGTTTTACTTTTCCCCGACTTCTCTGGAAAGTAGTTCAATGAAGAGAAACTTTCTTCCCCTCAAAGGCAAGATCCCCTAGCAAACTTAAGAACTAAAGTCCGCAGTCTCCAGAGTCAATTGGAGGTCATGCGTATCGCTTCAAAACATCTCAATGAAACTATGATGAGCTGAGGTAAATGCGCCACTAATGGAGGCCGACGCTCCTCTTAACTGAACTATCTATAGTGACCAGGCTCACGGAATCATGAGGAAAATGAACTATGAGCCCTTGGCCAATCAGACATTAAGAGGAGAAAAAGCAACAACTCCCTAATTCAAAGCTTTCCAAGCCGCGGCAGCCCACTATGAGGCTAACAAGGCCAAGGGTATTAGCGTCTTGGGACAAAAAAAGTGTCGAGAGGCATTCAGAAGAGAAATCACATGAGGTGCAGCAAAAGTAAGAAGAGAATGAAATCATGCAACAAAGTCAAAAGAGAGAAGCGCTTTATTCATCAGTTAAAAACTTTTACAAGTACTGACAAAAGGAAATGACATGTTAAAAAATGATCAATCATCTTATTGATCTCTGTGCTATGCGTTATAGGAGAAGTCTCGGTGCCTTGGATACGCTCCTTCAGTTCCGCCACCATTTGAGTCTCCTCTGTCGTCGCCACAATTTCCGACTCAATTGTGCCATTGAGTTCGGACAAATCTTTGACCAATGGGGCCTCCATGGACTTCCTCTGAACCATCCCCATCTCGAGGCTCGAGAATTCCTATCTATATATTTGCATCTCCTCTCGGATTTCAATCATTCGCTTGAAGCTTCCTTCCTCCTCCTTTGAGTTCCTATTGACGGCCAGTTATCGTGGCCTTCTTCTCAATGTAGAAATCTATTTTCTTGCGACGACACAAGATCGACTCTTCCAAAGAGGCTAGCCTGCCATTTTCTTCTTCATGATGTAGCGCTCCCAAAAGCCAGCTCTCCAACTCGTTTAAAGTTGCATTAAATTGGGAAAGCACTTCTGAGGCACTCCCAACCCCAGCAGTCATGGTGAACTCCCTCAGCTTTGCCAAGGCTTCGCCTAACTCATCAAGGGGTAGCTCCCTTAAGCCCTGAAGGCTTGCTTTAAGCATGCCTGCAATCATGTAAGAAACACCACTAAAAACAGGCCTTGATGGTACTGTTGAGACCACTACTGCTAAAGAAGCCTCGAACTCAAGGATCGGGCTTGTTGAAATAATAACCATCTGAGCCACGAGCTCTTTTGAAACAAGGGCAAAGCCTAGAGCTTCTTGTCCTCAGACTCATAAGCAGTCCCAGCCTCAACCTGCTTGGGTTCTTCAATACCAGTTCCGCTGGCTTGAACCTCTCTTATGGCGACCTCTACTTCCTCTTCAT
This sequence comes from Amborella trichopoda, assembly GCF_000471905.2. Next base: position 2,357,648 of record NW_006497891.1, read on the forward strand.
CGACCTGAATTGTCATCTCAGCATTATCAAGTTCAGGAACCGTCTCTTCTCTTTGGCCTTGGCTAGCCAATTCATCTCTAGTCACAGTTTCTTCCATTTGGCTTCCACCTTCAACAGCCAGAACCTCGGCTATGAAGAGTTCAACTCCCTCATCTTCATGACCTTTGTCCATCGGGGCAGCCTCCTCTTGGTGCTCAGGCACTTCATCAACCTCCGGCTCTTCTCCTTGATTCATAGCCCATGCCTCGGTCGGGGAACTAAGCTCCTGAGGCATGGAGGCCACATCAACATTAGTGCCCCTACCTAGAGCAGTTGCTTCAGGGCTTTCATCCTCATCAGTCTCTATTCGAGTCGCCCCTGGTTCAGTAACTACCCTTGGACTCAAGGGCGCCTCCCCATGATCCGGAGTCACCTCCCTATTAGAAGTAATGACAATGGGCTCAGAGAGACCGGAGTCATCTGCCTCAGCTTCTAAAGAAAAAGAAAACAATTCAGGAGAAGCAGAAGGTGGTCTAGAGAGAGCAGAAGGTGAGACCAAAGTAGTTCTTAAAAGATCAGAAGAGAAAGAGCTACCTTCTGATTCTGACACCATAGGAAGCTTGGCACTTTTGCTCCTCTGAGTACACCCACTAACTAAAGGTGGTGCACGGGTATCGACAGCGGTCGAGCACTTTCTTTTTTTCCCCCCTGTCGGAGTAGGAGCTGCCGCTTCAGATCCACTTCCTTGAGAAGGCCCTCCGGCTAATTTACTATGGGGACCACTCTCAATGAGAGCATTCAAGTCCTATGGGGGACTCTTCTCATGACTAGGGAATCTTCGCCCCTCATCCCATTCAAAGATGGAACAATGATTGTCAAAGACACTCTCAGTCCTCGTCTTCATTGCAAGGAATTCTAACGAGACCTCATCAGCTGTTATCCCACATGGAAGCCCTAAAGCCTGCTAGTTGGAGGGATAATCTAAGATGAATACAGTATTAGGAGCTGAAGCATTCATCAGTCTCCTTTGCCTGGTATCCTGATGCCAGTTGCCTTTCACCCCTTTTCAAGGGTGATCTTGATCCCAATATCCCTTACTGGTGATTCTCCACCAGTTCACATAGGTCGTGGTCATCCGAACCCTCCGGCCGAAGTGAGGTACTACATATTTGCTGGTTTCTGTCATCTCTAGACACATGGACTAAGCGGTCCGTATATGCTTTGGCAGTCAGCACTCACGAAAAGTTCCAAAATATTCCATTTTCCGCTTGTTCACCTTATTCCAATGCTTTTCGAAAAACATTGAGAAGGGGCAGTCCTAATCAAACCCATGCTGACAAGCGAAGCGATGGGGAAAATACCCCTCTAATCTGGCACTATGCAGAGTCCGATAAGGTAAGACTCCCCCTCTGTTGCTCAGAATGAACATGGGCTCCTTAATGGTTGTTGGAGCACCGTCTAGCTCCTTCCCCAACTCATCAATGAAAGCACAGTCGGTGAAGCTCTCGATCGGAAAGGGGACCGGCCGCATGTTCAAAGAATCATTTCCAAATATACCTATAGCCTCCCTTGGGGTATGGAAGATGGCCCTCTGGTTGGCAATCCTCATCAAGAAGGGCCCCAGTTTATCTCCCGAGCGCTGATGCTTGATGTAAGTGTCAGAGAAATAGGCCCCCAGCCACCCGTACATGTAATGTACAGGGAATGGAGTTTTAAAATCCCCTGGAAAAGCCTTTCGTCCAACAATGCCACTCCCTTCCTCTTTTCCCTTGTGGGCCTTTCCACGGGAGATTGCCCCTTAACCATGGTATATGTTGCACAAGACTGGATGAGCAAGGGCATACTCACACCCTCGGTCTATATCACAGGCAGCATACAGTACGCCAGGACAAATGTTGTCCCCCCAGCCAAGAAGCATGAATTTGGAAAAAAATAAGGCCCAATACATGGCCAACAAGACACGGTTATCCCCGGTCTCAAGCTGATATACAGGAGGCGTCTCCTTCGCAATTGCCTTCCCTTTCCCTTTTGGAGTATCCTGACCACCTTCAGGGTAATCCCCATAAAAGAATTTTACCCACTCTGTAAAGGTGACCCGACCGGCAATCGACTAGTTGACCTCGAAGATCTTTTGAAGGCTGATAGGTGGCTCTTCATCCCCCAAGTTAACACCACCGAAGATGACTGAGTTCGGGGGCACAAACTCGTCATACATAGCCCCAATCATCGGGAGACCTCCAATAAAATGAAGATCTAATAAGGAGATTCCTGCTTCCCCATGCCCAAGAAGCCAGGTATTACTAACATGGATCCATGTCTCTGGCAATACTTTTACTGTATTGGAGCAAGGGTCATAATAGTTGCCCGAACACTAAACCACTGCCAATAACGAAGCACATTCAGAAGTGCTTATGTATGATGCCATTACCTTAGCAATCCAGGAAGTGTATCCCTTCAGGTATTGATGTTCCCTTTGAATCTGGAGGCCTTTTGTTGACCACATTAGTAGTCCCTTCTCTTGTACCATTCGCTTCCCTAAGGTAGGCAAGTTCTTCCCGAAAGCTATGTTCCTATGCATGCAATGAAGAAGCACAATCCCTTCTTCAGTACTGATGTTGCCATCATTGCCCTCGCGAACTTTGAAATAAACAGGGTCAATAATGAAGGTGATGCTAAGGGGCCACTCTTGTTTGCATACTGGTTGGGTCAATCAAATGGGCTCACCCCTTGATAAAACTTCTCCTGTAAAATCAAAGACGCCAATCTCTCCCTCCCTTGGAAGCCTCTTCACATTGGGAATTTGGTAAGAAGAACCAGCCATTATAAAGGGCTTGGTGGTTTACTCTCAAATGTTGCTAAGACACTGGATCAGTGCTAGCTGAGGTTGCCAACACTTAGCACCAGTTTTGTTATCCAATGGCCAATGTCAGTTGAGTCCTTCAACACTTAGTGCTGGTTGAGCTTGTCAGATGCTCAGCACCTGTTGCATGCCAACTACTAAGGTCGGTTGAGTCTGTCAACACTCAGCGTCGGTTGAGCTTGTCAACACCCAGTGCCAGTTGCGTGCCAAATGCCTAGCACCGGTTGAGTCTTTCAATAATCAGCGCTGGTTGAGATTGCCAATACCCAGCATCGGTTGTGCTTGTTATCAAATATCTCACACATGCGACGAATCTTAGTCGTGACACCTCGAACTTAGCTACGCCGACTGACAACCGTCACCTCTTGAAATGACATCCAAAGAGGTAATCGTACACCTTACCTGTGACAGTTCACCTCCACGACGGTTCACCTCTTGCAACCGTACGCCTTGCACGACAGTCCACTCCCCGTGACCGTTCGTCTCTCGCCGAAACTTCTTTTAATGGCCGGACAATAACTGAAAAAACTTATCCCTCTTGTGTTTTTCACCTGGATAGCACCAGAACCTCAGCAAAAACTTCTACAAACTTCCCCTAAGTCCCCAGGAACCTCTGTAAAAAACCACTAATGATGTCCGAAAGTTACTACAATCCCTAGGAAATTTCTTAAAAATCCCAGCAAAACTCCTAAAACCCCCGAAAATGATCGCAGTTTCACTTCCTGCCTCTTCTATCAAAACCTGTTGCAGCTGGAACCCTTTCGTTTCCCGAAAAACTCCCTAGAGAACTCCCCTTTCCTGCTCCTTTCCCTGCAACTTCGCAAAATTCTTTGACGCTTGAACTATGGCCGGTGCCCTGTGTAACGCTGAGTCTTTAACAACCCAGCGCCGGTTGTCTTTTTGAGAACTCAACACCGATTCAATACTCACAAGAAACCACTAGCGTTACACAGGGCACCGGCCATAGTTCAAGCAGCCTATTATCACCTACTCCAGGTTGAAGTCTTCCTTGTCCTACTACTTATCCGTAGTGGGGTTGCACCCAAGATGTGACCTGTCATCCCCAGTGATGTTGCACCCTGGCTGTTGCACCCAAACTGTGGCTTATCATCCCTAATGGAGTTACGAGCTATCCCTTATCCCCATAGGAGTCACACTCATACTGCAGCTCATTATCCTTAGTGAAGTTAGGGTCATTCTTACCTTTTCAATTTTCAATCGGTCTGTTTCACACCAAGCCATCTTTCACCCTAAACAGTATGCTTACCACCCACTAAATCTTAGTGAAATCTACTTTTGTTAGCCATCCTTCATCAGGACACCATTTCCATCATAGCCCTCCATTTGCGAATGGTCTTAACCATTTTATCCCCAGGGAGTTGGATTGTCATCCATAGACCTATTCCACATGGAGCTCCACCTACATGGTGACCCACACAATAATCTGTGCTGCATGACCGTAAATTGCATAGCCTTGGTCCGTGCTGCATGACCCTAAATTGCACAACCATGGTCCATGCTTCATGACCCTAAATTGCACAGCCTTGGTCTGTGTTGCATGACCCTAAATTACGTAGCAATAGTCCGTGCTACATGACCCTCAACTGCATAGCTATGGTTCTTGCTGCATGACCCTAAACTACACAGCCTTGGTCTGTGCTACATGATCCTGAACTGCACAGTCATGGTCCGTGCTACATGACCCTCAACTACACAGCCTTGGTCCTTGATGCATGACTCTAAACTGCACAACCTTAGTTCGTGTTACATGACCCTAAACAACACAACCATGGTCTGTGCTGCATGACCTAAACTGCACAGCCTGGGTCCGTGCTGCATGACGTTAAACTGCATAGCCATGATCCGCGCTGCATGACCCTAAACTGTATAGCGTTGGTCTGTGCTGCATGACCATAAACTGCACAGCCATGGTCCGTACTGCATGACCCTAAATTGCATAGCCTTTGTCCATGCTGCATGACCCTAAACTACACTGCCTCGGTCCTTATTGCATGACCCTAAACTGCAGAGCCTTGATTCGTGCTACATGACCCTAAACTGCACAGCTATGGTCCAAACTATATGACCTTAAATTGTAGTGGAGTTATTGTCGCACGACCTTAAACTGCACGGTCCTAGTTGCATGACTTTAAACTGCACCATCACAGTCCAGCTGTATGACCTTAAACCATAGTACAAGTCCTAGCCACATGACGTTAAAAAGCTCAGCACCATGGTCCGAACTACATGACCCTAAACTGTAGCGAAGGTCTAGTCGCATGACCTTAAACTGCTTGATTCTAGTTGTATGACTTTAAACTGCATAAACATGGTCCAGATGTATGACCTCAAACTATAGTGCACGTCTTGGCCAAATGATGACAAACTACTTTGCACAGGTCCAAGAGGTGTGACCATAAACTTGCCCCCAGATATGTGCACACGCCTTTAATGTGCACTTTCACACACACCATCTCTAACCTACCTGTTAGTGTGTGCGCCACCTTCATTACTTCCCTAGTGAGTTCATTCACTTCACCACCATTCCTTATTCCCTAATGTGTCTCACATGCGCTCATAAAACGGAGAACCATCGTGCCATCTATATTCGTTATAAGTTAGTGGGTCACCATCGTCCACTCACTTTTCATACATCATAGGTAGCCTTGTGCCATTTCCCCAAGTGAGTCAAACCACCACCATACTCACTCCATGACCTCCACAAACTGCCATTCATCACCACTATGGTCTAGCTGTATGACCTTAAACCATAGTGCACGTCCAGGCTGTATGACGTTAAAACTGTTTCGCATAGGTCCTAAAGGCATGACCTTAAACACACCTTCACAAAAAAAACAAAAACAAGAAAAATAATGGGCATGGTGTATACCTTAACAAGGGAACGCTATGGGTAAAAGTGACGGACGGGCATGGTCATGAAACCATGAGTAAAACAGTTTCGTGAATAAAAACAGGGCACAATGAAAACCCGAAAAGGCATCGTGAGTAAAAATGGATGAAAGGGGTCGACATTACTGAAAGTTTATGGGTAAAAGAGCCCCAAAATAGGAAGAAGTTGGTGAAAACCGTCTCTACGGCTCTGCTTCCCAAGTTCAAGAAAAAATACGTAATGGACACTTGGACCAATAAATAGGTTGATGCCGCACTTGTCTTAAGAAGCGACTTCAACCGTCCCTGACAAGAAGAAAATCCCTGGTGTCATAAATGCTAAGACACCAAAAATGTGAGCTTCAAGGAAAATATTCTGACAGCCTGAGTCCAGTTATAAAACGACTAAAAAGATAGAAGACTCGCCAAGACGGCAAGACAAGTCTCCTGAGGAAGAACATAATTCCCTCGAGGTCACAAAGATACTCTAGAAATAAATACTTCAAAGGAAAGAAACTAACAAAGCAAGGGGAGAGCCTGCCAGAGATGTCAGCTTGTATAGTCGTCATGATTAGACCTTCGGGATCAGCTAATAGAACCTGCCCCCAACTGGACTCGTTAGACTAGACCCAAAGTGGTACTTTCATCATAAAAAAAAAACCCGGTGTAGCAAAAAATAATGCCTACCAAAGGAATCCAACGAACCCAGACCAAATGAGAACGATGCTCTTCTACATGGCACACAATTCTCGGACGGGCCTGATTCTGACTGACGAGGTCTGTACAAAATCCTCAGCTTCAGAATCACCAACAGTCTACATGAGGGTAAGGACTTCAATAAGATCCCTCAAAAAAATATATTCTCCCCCTAAAGTCTCCACGGACGAACCCATGAATAATGCATCCCTACGTCTAAGCAGCCTAGTGACACCATTACGTGAATCTCCTCAGCATTCACGTAGTCCTGTGGCTAGGAAGAAAAAAAGTAAAATCGGAATGAAATTTTTAAAATGATTAACCTTCTCGCTTCTCTTGAGGCACAACATTCGGTAGAGCAAGTTATTTGAATGTACTTTTTAGCATCTTGGTCCTTAGTAGGAAGCAGATCAATAAAGTCTACAAAACAAAGGAAATTCCCCACAGTCTCAGAAAGGCCCCAGAATTGGTTAGGATCGTCATCAGCACATCGAAAGATAATCTGTCGAGTTTCATCGCTATCAGACATGTCTAACACAGTGAACACAAAGAAACAATTTCAGTAAAATCAGTATCTAGCACCCTGATATAGACTCTATAACTAGAGTCATATTTTTGGTGTGTCAAACAGTTGTGGGATCACCACCACTAGATTCGGCATGGTTGAAAATACTTATGGGGTCAAGTTTCAGCTTAATCGAGCACTCTAAGACAAAGTTATGGGTAAAATACAAAAAAATGGTAGGCCGCACACTATTCCCATGTTGCCACCCTGCACTAAAACACCATTAAAGGTGGCTATTTTTACAATCACAAGTAGTCAATTTCGGGGTGTAGATCTCACTCGTTCTATAACGGATTGCTCCTAAATTTGGTGAGCGTGATCGTCTCACCAAGATGAGCAATTCGATATGTTGTACTCCCCATGATGATGCCCGAGCAGAGAGAAAAACTAAATGAAAGTCACTGATCCATGAAGGAAGTTGCACAAAATTCAGCTGCAACATGCCTTATTCAAGCAGCCAAATCATGACGCTCGTATACCTGATCGGCATGAAATCACTTGTATTAGGTGCATGAGGTCTGAGGCTATCTGTGGTACAAACCTCGCATACCATCAACGGTTGGATTTCACACATGAATGCATCAAAGCTGCTGTAAATTTTAGTCGTCGGATTTCAAGATTTCGGCAAAAAATGTAAGACAACAAAATCTTCATTCGAAAACGAAATCAAGCTGTGTTAGTTGCAACATGATCGTGACGGCATGATCAATGTGATTCAATGAAGAAATCACGAAGAAACATCAAGGAACAACCACACAATCAATCCGAAGTTTTCAAGATTCATCCAAGATTCAGGTGTCATGATCATCGCTCAAAAACATGATTCATGCCTCGAAGTTGGTATAAAAAAGATTGCCATGCTGAGCCCTACAAGAATGTAATCATATTTTGATCGAACAGGCAGCAGAAAGACCTTGGGTCAGCCATGAAAGATCACACAAGTTCTAGGGCAGCAGCAGGGACTGTTCTGAAATTCCACACATTGTTAGGCAGGGGCAAAACAGTCCTTTGCACTCTTTTTTAGAATTTCTTTAAATCAAATTAAATTGTAATTATCTCCAATTCTAGGTAGATTTCGGGCATACACCCATGTTCTAGCCCAATTATATATAAATAGGCACTACCTCATTGTACAAAAAAAGCAGATTCATTCTTCTTGGATCAATCAATAAAATTCTGATTTTTGCTTGAGCATATGGGTATGTCTTAGAGAGAGAGAGGAGAGTGAAGAAAACGGCCGCCCTTTGGGTAGATGACTTTCTATCTCCTCCCCTCTTTCTCTCTCCTCCTTTCTTTCTCATATTTATCTCTTTCTCTCTCCTTCCTTATTTCGCATTTGTATCGCTGTCAAGAGACAAGAAATACAGCCCCGAACCCATCTTTAAATTCCTCTCTCACCAATTGGTAACACTTGATCCCGTTCTCGAACGAGGTTCCTAATAGAGTGATCTCAAAACATTTGGGGTCTTCCCTCGAAACCCTAGACGCGCACCGCTCGATCCCCAATGGATCTGGAGGGTGAGATCGAGGCACCTAACTAGTCATATAGGTTGGACCTTGCAATTTAAGGTCATGGAACTAGACCTCGGCTGTATAGTTTAAGATAATGCAGCATGGATCGTGGTCACACAGTTTTGAGTCATGAGACCAAGACTATGCAGTTTAAGGTCATGTAACTAGACCACCGCTACAGTTTAAGGCGATATAGTTTTGACCATGGATATGTAGTTTAAGGTCATGCAGTAAAGACCGTGGTTGCACAGTTTTGAGTCATGAAACAAGGACTATGACGTTTAAGGTCGTGCAACCAGACCACCACTATAGTTTAAGGTCATATAATTTGGACCATGACTATGCAGTATAAGGTCATGCAGCACGGACTGTTGTCGTACAGTTTTAGGTCATGAGACAAGGACTTCGCAGTTTAAGGTCGTGCAACTAGACCACCACTACAGTTTAAGGTCATGTAGTTTGGACCATAGCTATGCAGTTCAAGGTCATACAGCACGGACCGTGGTCGTAAAGTTTTGAGTCATGAGACCAGTACTATACAGTTTAAGGTCCTACAACTAGACCACCGCTACCGTTTAAGGGCATATAGTTTGGACCATGGCTATGCAGTTTAAGGTCATGTAGCACGGACCGTGGTTGCAAAGTTTTGAGTCATGAGACCAGGACTATGAAGTTTAGGGTCATGTGATTAGACCATCATTACAGTTTAAGGTCATATAGTTTGGACTATGGCTATGCAATTTAAGGTCATGCAGCACGGACCGTGGTCACACAGTTTTGATTTATGAGACCAATACTATGAAGTTTAAGGTCCTGTAACTAGAACACCGCTACAGTTTAAGGTCATATAGTTTGGACCATGGCTATGCAGTTTAAGGTCATGTAGCAAGGAACGTGGTGGCAAAGTTTTGAGTCATGAGACCAGGACTGTGAAGTTTAAGGTCTTGTGATTAGACCATCGCTACAGTTTAAGGTCATATAGTTTGGACTATCGCTACAGTTTAAGGTCATATAGTTCGGTATACAAGATGATGGTCTCGATGAGAGTGCCATGGCATGCGTGTGGCACTAAGTGTTGGATGGCGCATGAGGCATTATGCCCCTTGGTGAAACATGTGATAGTAACCTTTGGCAAAACATGCAATGATAAACCCTTTGATGAGGCCGGCAGTGAAGGTCTTGAAGAGACAGGTTCTGTCAAGGCGGTAGAGGCAGCGAGGGCCTCTTGAATTCTGACGGCCGTCGTGCCTGATGAGGATAGGGAAACCCCGGGGGAGGTCGTGATAATAAAAGAGGATGAAGCCTCAAGAGCTGAAGAGGGGTCACCAGAGCTATGGGAGATGACTACCTTGAGTGATAGATCTGCGGGGGGTGCAGAAGCAGGACACCCCGACGGATCAAGCTTCCAGGGCCCTGAGGTGATGCCCATGACTGTAGAGGAGGTAGGCGCCATGGCCATGGAAGACAAGGGAGGAGAGGCAAGGGAGAGGGTGTCTAACCTCTCGAGGTGGAGATGGCTATAGAAGAGGGGACACTGGGAGAGGTTGCTGCCCTGGGCGAGGAGACTACCGAGGTGCAACCCGAGACTGAGGTAGTGGCTCTAGGGGAGGAGACTAGCCTTGCCTCGACTGTGGTTGCGGGCTTGCAGAGGACGAAGCGATGGTGCTTGGGCATGAAAGGATCGAGCCTAACATGGTCATGACTGGGGGCCAAAGCGAGAAAGCCGTTGCCAAGGTACTAGAGTTGCCTAAGGTTGTTCCTGAGGAACATGAGACCTTGACTGTAGCTAGGGGTCCTCCTGTTATGGTTGCTCCTACTGTATTCCCCAGGCCTTCTTTCAGTGGGCTGCCAGGCGTTATTTTCGAGATGCTTCACACGGGCCTCCATAAACTAAAGGAGTTGTCCTTTGAAGAGCTTGGAGAGACGATCCAACTGATGAGGGGGATTGCATCAGGGAATGCGCTCGAAGTCCTTCCTTATTTTGACATCGTTGTCAATGAGCTGGAGGGATGTAGGGTGAAGGCCCTGTGAGAAGAAGCAACTGCGTAGTGACTGGAAAGCTCACAGTTGCCCCCTTTAGAGTCTTCTCTTCTATGCTACCATGAAATGGTAAACACTCATTCATAGCAGCTGGATGCCATAGAATCCCAGAGATCAGGCCTTGCTATGAAGGCCATCGCCTGCTAGTGCCAGGTAATGGCTTTGAGGTCGAAGATATTAGAGCTAACATAGAAGCTTGACCAGCTGGAGCAAGAGACTGCAGACTGGGAAGCGAAGGATAAAGTGCTTCTTTATAAAACTTTGGCCATCCAGTCTTCTTTAGGAGAGGTGACCGCCTTGATAGAGCAGGAGGCGGCATTGGTAGCAGAGTTGAAAAATGAAATTGAATGGGCGAAAACATCAGTTGCAATGTATAGGGGAAAGATCAATAAAGAAATTGATCAATTTTGATGATGCCTTCCTTCTTTTTTTTTCATTTCTTTTCATTGTAAAGGAAAACTACTTGTAACACCCTCTTGATTTGCAAATGAAACAATTCTTTTTACTTTTCTTTCTATTTCATTGCCTTCTCCATCTCATGATTTCAGACAAAACGGAATAGCCCACGCCTTGCTTTGTCTAATGGCAGCTGGTTTTAGCTTCAGCGACCTCTCATGGGGGAGCAATTGCTTCCTCACCCTTGAGTGTTTGATTGGAGAGGGGCTCATAATTCATGGTTCTCATGATTTGATGAGCCTGCTCGCTGTAAATGCTCAAATCTGGGGGAGCTTTGGCTTGATTTCGAGTTGCATTGGTCTTGATCTCATTGTAGGTCTTAGTCTCAGGGACAAACCCCTTTAAATGCTTTGAAGCGATGCGCATAACCTCCAATTAGCCTTGGAGGTTTTGAACCCCGCTTCTCAGCTCTGCCATGGGGTCTTGCTCCTAGGAGCCAGAGGGATGGCTCTTGTCTGGCTGTAATTCTTCAACAACCCTCGAGAAGTGTAGGACCTTCTTTTGGTTGCTAATGACCCCTTTGTTCACGGAGGATGGAACTTGGAGTACCTTCCTTGGTGGTTGGTATGCCAGTTCTACTTTTAGAAGAGCGATGGGGACATGTAGGACCATTTGTTGGTCTAATGTATAGGTTACCCTTGGTGCTGGAAGATCTAGCTCCGAGGCTTCTTTAGGCTCGGGGGCCGCTTCTAGCTCGCAATTTGTTTCTGACGGAGTAGAAGTAAAGGGGGAAGCTTTGTCTTTAAGAGAGGATACCATGGCATCGGAGAGGTGGCAAGGTATGCTTGGGTGGATAGGGGGTCAAGAGGAGGATCTTGCCCTGTCTTTCCTCTTCTTTGAACATTTCCATGATCATTAGCCCCAAGTCCTCAACGTCATCATGAGACGAAGGTCCTGTCTCTCTCACAGGCTCCCAATCATCATGCTTTGACTTTTTTGATGTTGAAAGTTATGTGAAATAGTACTTGGCATCGGCATAATGAGTCTCAGCTACAGAGAATGTTCTTTTGTCAACATAGACCATGGGTTGCCTTCCATCTCGGCTGTACTTGATGCATTGGTGGAGTGTGGAAGGAACCACCCCCTGGTCGTGAAGCCACAGACGACCAAGCAAGACGTTGTAAGATGTATCGGTGTCGATCACATGAAATTGCACGTAATCGTTGAGATCACCGATCTTGAGACGAAGGCACACAGTGCCGGCTGGCTTTTCTCCTGACTGGGTAAACCCTTGCACAGTGATGTGGGTAGGAGTGAGGTCGTCAGACCTTAATCCCAATCGGGTGTCCTTCTTGGGATCAAGCTAACTATTGACCCTCTGTCCAACATGATCTGATTGAGAGGGTAGGAATGAAGTTCACCATTCATGAAGAGGGTGCGATTGTGGAATTTACCTCCCAACTGAAGGTCATCTTCAAAAAAGGAGATTGTCAGGCACCCACTAAGGATGACTGGGTCAACCTCAATAGGTTCCACTTCAATCTCGTACACCTCTAGGTTAGAAAGAGCTTGAACCAAAGCCATACGGTAGTCTCTAGACAGCAGGAGGGCATCATAGATACTTAAAAGGGTTAGAAGCTTTCTCAAGTGCTCAATTACATCGTATTTCACTTTATCCTCATTAATCTTCTGTGTTCTTGATCCTGTCACTGGTGTGGGTGGTAGGGTAAGCTTAAAAACAGGTTTTGGCTTGCGACACCGGCTGACTTTGTTGTTCAACCGATGCAGTCTAGGTTGATGAGGAAGTGATAGGAGCTTGTATTAGTAGAGATTTGAGGCTGGGGTTTAGGGGAAAGCGGAGGACCAAGAAACTTGAGGGCCTTGAACTTTTGAGGTGTGGGCTGTAGCTTCCTTCCCGAACCCATTTGCCCCGTGATAGCTAGAACCTCCAAGATTTACACCATGTAGGAGACTTCTTTGGAATAGGAGCCTGAAGATGACTCAACTTTTGCTCGGGTTGATAGGGCATCGGTGACTATCGAGAATCCAACCGCCTGGGCTAGCATCTCTCTGAAGAGCTCTTACTGTGGCTGGGTGAGGCTGATGTGTCCGAACTCTTTGTTTAGAGTGTTGAAATCTGGGCGCCGTAGAGCTGCACCTGTGGAGAAAATAGAAGAGGATGGAGGGGAAGAAGAGTTAGAATGTTCTGGGCAGCTTTTCATGTCGTCGTCGGAGTTGGATGTGCCTAGGGGATATTTTAGGTCTTGCCCTTGATTTGACCATCGTGGGGTGCTTTTAGCATCATCACCCATATTAGAGGAATCCCAAGCTGTTGGCGACTTGGGGTTGTCCGCCTAATTGGACGAAAGGATGGGGCGAGTTGTGCCTAGGATAAAGTCTTGCAAGGTAGGCAGTGGAGGAAGGGGCCTGAGGAATTCTTCCTCGACTGGTGGCTGAGGAGGATGATTCCTTCTGTGGGTCGACCAAGGTGCCTTCCATCTCCTTTAGGATCCTTGAGGTGGTGTTTAGACTGCTCTATCAGGCGGGCGAGTGGCCCTTTCTTGGTAGACCGCCTCATGTTTCAAGTATTTCATCCCACTCCGCCCATGGTAGAATTTCCAGGGCTGAGAGGTCGAAGGCTCTGGAGGGTTCGATGGATACTCAGGAGGGGCCAGTAATGTCGCTTCCTTTGAAATGGGAGCGATAGCCTAGACGCGTTCTGGGAGAATTGCACAAATTATTTTTCCTAGCTGAACTTTGTCTGTGATTATAGCTTTGAACCTAGAGCATTCGTTGAGTTTGTGGCCCCATACTTGGTGGTATGGGCACCAGAACGTTTCCATGCCCTGGGTAACACACCTCGCTGCCTGGCAAGCTTCCGAGTGACAAGGCCTTGTTGAAGCATTGCCATGAAGAGAGCTTGCAGAGGGTCTAGCTCAGTGCTTCCTTGGGCTGACGTCAGGAGGTCTTCTTACTCATACGGAAGAGGGACTCAACGGTGTCCTTCTAGGTTACCTTGAACTTCCTGACACTGCTACATCTTTTCTGCCAAGAGCTTGTGGAAGCCAGTGCATTGGTTGACGTCATGGCCTCGTATCTGGTGATACGCACACCAAAGGTTCTTGGTTCCTGGAGACAAGAACTTGGGTTGCCTTGCCGGTTGGGGAATGACAAGCCCTTCTTCAAGCATTATGGAGAAAAATGCACGAAGGATAGCGAGTGCCCCATCGTCCTCTTGGATTGTGACTATGTGAGAAACCTCAGTTGCCCTGAACACTCTTTTCAACTCTTCGAGCTTTATCTGACCCTTGTTTATAAGGGCTTCGATCGTGTCATTGAGCTTATAATAGTCTTAAGTGGGGTGGCATACCCTCCTGTGATAGGCGCAGTACTTCTCATTTGCCTCTTGCCCAACTGACTTTGCAGTATTGGCCTCCAACAACTGTGTCAGGTTATATTCTAGCAACAGTCGGAGTAGTGCAGGCGTCCACTCTGTGTCGAAGGGGTAAACCTTATTCTGGTGCTGAACCCAGTAATCGTTTCGCCTAGAAGTTTTAAGAGGTGGGATACTATTGTAGGACTGCTGCTTGCCCCCGGTCGGAGACACCTGTGCCTTGGAAAGGTCTAGGGTTTGAGGAACCGTGCTTTGGTGTCGACCACAGTGACGGCCGCATTGATTGTTGGAAGTGAGCAGTATGCTGGTGCGGAGATGTAGTACCATTGAACAGGGGGAGCTTCCCCTTTTGATAGTTTAGAGGGAAGGGTACTGGTCTATGTATGAAGGGTATGGCTTTTGATAGAGAGGTGTCTCCTGCATGCCTGAGACATTATTCTTGAGGCTATGGGCCACCATAGCATCTATGTCGGACTGGGAGACCCCGCAGGAGGTAGAACTGTCTTGGGAGGATGATGGAGGAGTTTTCCTGGGGACTGTGTCCTCACCAGGAGGGGAATTGGTCGAAGAAGGGTATCTGGAGGCCTTTAGGCGTTCCATCTATCCAAGGATGGCTTGCATCATTTCCTCGAACTTGTTCATCCGCTGCTCCTGAGCGTCGTCCGGGTCATTGATCACCATAACACTGACCATCTCTTCTAGAGGGTCAGAACCTGGTGGGAAAGAACACTTTCGAGGTCAGCGAGTGATGCGTGGCAAGTCAGTCTGGAGGAGTTCAGCTTGCCCCGACTGGACCTGAGCCTTGTATGCCGACCTCGTGAGGACAAGTACTTAACGGTCTTGAGAACGTGTCTTCTGAGTAGTGATGAACCAGCAATACTCTTGGACTCAGTCAGGCTCTAGAGTTTTGAGAGGGAAAAAGCGTTATGAGGCAGGAGGTCATCGAAGGTGGTGGCCTCAACTGCCATGGAGGCTTCTTTGGTCAGGATCTGAAGACCTCTTTCCTACTTAACTCTGAGACGGCTGTGGACTTCACTTTAGAACTGAGCCTGAGACCTGGGCTGTCCCACCTTCTTTGAACACGCAAGGGCCATGTCTATGAGCTGAAACAGGGAGTGGGGTCCAAGGACGGAAGGCAGCCTGGGTTTTTTCCTTGGACGCTGGAGGCCTCTGTATGACATCAGGCCATTGCACCGAGTTCCTTGTGGGGCACACGTGAACGGTTGACTTGAGGCTGGCTCAAGATGGTACTCTTAGGGAAGACCTTCAAGTATTAGGGCTTGAGGTGTTTTCTTGGTGTCGAGAGAGTGACAGAGGAAGGAACTGGTTCACGACTTCGTCTGAGTTAAGGTCGGGAAGGAACCTGCCAAGACGATGCGTGTGCACCTTTAGAGTTAGCTGTCCAGGTGACCTGGGGTGGACCCAAGCTCTGTCAAAGAGTCCAACTTGAGGAGGTCGAGACCCATGAGTTTGTGTCTATGACGGGTGAGGCAGAGGGCCACCTCTCATAGGGTGAAGCTGTGCATGTTGGGAGGGAGAATGGAGTGGTCGACCCTCATGTGCTCGAGGTGGCGTAGAGTTAGCGCTGCCCCGAGTTGTGGAAAGAAAATGCATGATGTATACAAGGTTTGGCTCGACAATGCCTAGCCCTGAATGCGAGCTCAAGGCAACGTGAGGGTTGTCCCAAGGTGAGGCTTGAGTGGATGAACCATGAGCCCTTGAGTGTGTGAGGGGTGGAGATCTCAGAACCTTCGCCTCTATGTGCCGACTCTCCAGGTGTGGAGGTTCGGGTTTATGAAGGAGCATAAGGGGTTGCCTTTCAGCGAACCTCAGGAGAGACGACAACTTGCTTGCCATTCACGAGAGTGATGGGGGCAGCCTACCGGCGTGCCTCAGCAGTATGACTAGTAGTAGACTTACCAGTAGCAGGGTGCGCGGCAGCAGGTGTGCTACCCATGCAAGGGGCCTGGTGGAGAGTCCACCAGGGCTACAAAGCAGGGAGGCAGGGACCTTTAAGTCCCCTCTCACACCTATCCAGGTGAGAACTTGGGAGCAAGACCGTGAGTTCCGACTCAGGAGGAGGGTGCGGAAGGAGGCTTGAGTAGCTCGCTTCTCAGGAACAGCCACGAGTGTAGGGATAAGGAAATCCCCGACCCGAAAAAACGGGTTGAACAACCCAAATATATTAATAAGTGCAGAATGTAAAAGAGGATATTGGTCAAACAAGAGCGAACCAGCTAAGGGTAGTAAGTCCCCAGTGGAGTCACCAAGCTGGTTAGGTGCCTCGATCTTGCCTTCTAGATCCAGATGATCTGGCAGCATTGACCTCGGGTTTCTAATGAACACAAGGTTTAAGATCGCTCTCTCAGAACCTTGCTCGACAGCAAGGGTAGGTATTCCTATCAATGAGAGAGGAATTTTAGGTGGGTTCTGGACTTACTCGAGTTGGCTCATGTCGGTACCCTTTTTGATCGTGAAGAAAGCCCCCCCCAGCTTTAGTTACTTCAAAATCGCCTCCCTTGACCTGTAATCCTCTTATTTTCTGCACAACACTTATATGATTAATTTGTAAGACAAGTGGGTCAAGGAGACCCACCCTTGTCTTAGGGCAACGTACGTTCATATGATGAAACGTAAATTTTTAGATAAAGATAGAAAAGAGAAGAAAAAATCGACGAAGAGGCAAAGCTAGCATGCTATCGGGACAATTATCGACTCCGAGTGGTAGCAAGACGGGCATGGTCCTCAGAACCAGCACGACGACAATACTACTCAAACCCGAGACCGAGATAGCGATGATAAGCTAGATCTATCCTCAGTCAAGTTAGAAGAGAAAATGATGAAGAGGAGAGAGAGACAGCAGAGGGAGGAAGAATCCAGACGACAATGGGAATCGCCGTTGGTAGCACGAGGAGGCGGCATGTCACTAGCGAACAGTGATGGATCCTAAAGAGGCACACGACGATAAATTCTCATAGGTCTCGTAGTGATTACTTCTCATAGGGCACACGAAAATGGGTGCAGGGAGGCATGGAAGAAGTCAGCGCATGGAGACGAGTATTGCCTTGACGACGATGGGTATTGTTGTCTGCAATGATCACGCGACAAGGTGAAGCCCCTGCAGGCGGGGATAGGCTTTGTTACCCATGTCCTTCATTGAGGCACTAAGGATATGTTTATAGACAGCGATGAGCAGTGCCATCTGTAGGCCTCGTGAAAGAGATAGATCAGAGGGAGAAAGAGACACGCGCGTAGAATTGTCATCGCCATGCGCAACCTGTGAGGCTATCAAAGAGGCATGCACAGCACTGTCACTACCGTGCTTGGCCTCTGGGGAGAGCTCATATGGGGATGAAGAAGAAGAAAGAGAAGAAGAGAGAAAAGAGGAGAAAGAGAAGAAAAGAAAAAGAAGAGAGAGAAGGTTTACCTTGAGCCTAGGGGTACCGGTCAAAAGTTTCTCTCAACTCACTCTCTCTCTCAAGCTTGACACAATAGTGGGAAGAAAGAGAAACTATATGCAGCAAAAACTATTTTTCTTGCATGGAGATGGATCCTATGTGTGTGTCCTTTTTTCTACGTATAATGCTGGTAAGTATATATAAAATTTGCCCCAAACATGGGTGGAAGATCAAAAGTAACCCTAATTACTAGAAATTAAGATTAAATTGCCCTAGAACTTGCATGATCTTGCATGGATGATCCGGGGTCGTTCTAATGCCCAGTTGATCGTAAGATGATTGTTTTATTGTAAGGATCGACAAGGCAATCGATTTGATACCAAATTCGAGCCATGTATCATGTTTTTAGTGCACGATCATGTAACTTGATATTTGATTGGATATTGAAACTTTGGATCGATAATGTACTCCTTCCTTGATGTTTTTCGATGATTTCTTCGTTGAACTACACTAAGCATGCCATTATGATCGTGGGGCAACAACGCAGATCGATTCCGTGCCCGAACGAAGATATCGTAACTTTTGAATTTTGGTCAGAATCTGGAATTTCGTTAACAGATATTTCAGTTGCTTCGTCGGCTTCGTGTGAAGAATTCGATCGTTCATTATGTATGGGGTTTGGTTCTGTGATAGCCCGAGACCTTACTCCCGTAATGGAATTAGTCTAGAGTTGATCGGGCTTACGAGCGGTGTGATCCGGGCACTTGAGTGAGACATGACATTGCTAACTTTCCTGCACTTTCTTCATGGATCAGCAACTTCTCTCTAGATTTTCATCACATTCGGTTGTCGTCATGAGGTGTGCCACATTTTGAATCGCTCATCATGACTAGGCAAACATGCTCACCAAATTTGAGTGTGATCCGACTTGAGAAGGGTGAGCCATGAGCATCAAAATTCAATGGTCGTGACTATCCATTCCATGGCGTGGAGTTGCAGGGTGGTTGCATGGGAATAGTGTGTTTTTCCTATAACTTCTTCAAGGAGTGTCCGTTCGAGTTGAAGTTTGACCCTTAGGGGCTTTCAACTGTGTCGGTTCCAATGGTGGTGATCCCAACAGTAAATTGAGACACCAAAAATATAGCTCTAGTTATAGGGTTTATTTTAGAGTGCTAAAGGTGGATTTTTCTGGAACTATTTCTCAGTTTGCACATGTAGGAATACGACGAAACTTGGCACGAGACTTTTGAGAGACCTCATGAAGATCTTGACTAGTTTTGGGGCTATTCTGAGACTTTTTGCTAGGCCTTTATTGAGTGAGGGCCCCATGTTGATGAAAAATACCTTCCAACAATCTTTTCCTTGAAGCTCATATTTTTGGGGTCCTGGTATGGTGATGCCAAGGGTTTTTCTTTCTTGAGTGTGTGTTGAAGCCACTTGTTGAGGCGAGTGCTGCATCAACCTGTTTATTGGTCCAAGTTTCCTTTTGCGGATTTTCACTTGAACTTGGGAAGCGGCTTCGTAGAGATGGCTTTCACACACTTCCTTTTTATTTGGGGCTCTTTTACCCAAGACCTTTTAGTCATGTTCACTCTTATTCTCCATTTTTACTCACGATACCCTTTCGAGTTTTACCGTGCCCATCTTTTATTCACATAACTCTTTTACTCATGGCTTCGTGACCATGCCTGTCAGTCATTTTTACTCATGGCGTTCCTTTGATAAGGTATACACTATGCCCATTATTATTAATTTTTGTAAAGGCCTTTTTAAGGCCATGCCTTCGGGACCTGCGTGAAGCCTTTTAACATCATGTGGCCAGGGCGTGCACTACAGTTTAAGGTCATATAACTGGACTATAGTGGAGATGCATGACAGTCGATAGAGGTGATGGAATGAGTATAGTAGTTGTTCTAGCTCACTTTTGGGGAGATGGCACGAGGCTACCTATGAAAGATGGATGATGTATGAAAGGTCGGTGATAAATGATGACCTACTAACTTACGATAAGTATAGGTGGTGAGATGGTTCACTATGTTGTGAGCACGGGTGAGACTCACTGGGGAATGATGGAGGATGGTGAAATGAATGAACTCACTGGGGACGTAGTGAAGGTGGTGCACGCGCGGGCACATAAAAGGTGTGTGCATGTATGTGGAGGTGAGTTTATGGTCATACCTCTGGGACTTATGTAAAGTAGTTTATCATCATGTGGTCAGGACGTGCGCTATAGTTTAGGGTCATATAGCTTGGACTGTGGTTATGCAGTTTAAAGTCATGCAACTAGGACCTCCACTACAATTTAAGGTCATATAGTTTAGACCATGAAGTTTAATGTCATGTAGCACGGACCATGGCTATGCGGTTTAGAGTTTTGCGACTTGGACTATGTAGTTTAAGGTCGTGCAACTAGACGTCCACAATAGTTTAAGGTCATATAGTTTGGACCATGCAGTTTAAGGTTGTGCAACTAGATCGAGGCTGTGCAGCTTAAGGTCACATAGCACGGACCAAGGTTGTGCAGTTTAAGGTCATGCAACTAGACCTCCGTTAAAGTTTATGGTCGTATAGTTTGGACCGTAGTGCAGGTTGCCATGTAGGTTAAGCTCCATGAGGAATAAGTCTATAAATAGCAATCTGGCTCCTTGGATATAAAATGGGTAATGTCATACATCAGCAGAAAGCTTTTTAAATGGAGATGGTGGCCCTACAAGAAGTGGAAAACTTTACTGGGGGTTAAGAGGGCAAGTGTGACTCCCTGAGGATAAAATGATTAAAGCAAGCAAGAGGTTGTGGTGAGAAGGACAAATTCATTGGGGAAAAGGGGACAAATGTGGGTCCTTTACATCCTTGAGGACAGAGTAACTAGGTGTGAGGTAGACCCACTGGCGATTGCAGCAGTAAAAATGACCCTAACTGCATTGGGGATAAAAAGTCTGCAGTATGAGAATGACTCTCCTATAGGAGATGAGAAGTCATGACCGAGCTTCAAAGACCTGGGTACCACTTTGCCAGGCATAATCAGTCACGGTTAAGGTGCAACTTTATCGGGGATAACAGTAGTAGGACACATACGGCTTCGGCCTGGGGTGTGCGACAATAGGCTGTTTTAAAATGCAGTAGACGGAAGGCGCAACGACCATCACCTCTTGAACAATCAACAGGCGCTGCGATTAGTCAACATTGTTTCTTTGACCAGTCAGTCAGCACTGGAGTTGTTAAAAACACAGCCGGTGCTAAGAACAACCCTTGCTATTTCTTGAGCACAGCCAGCATTGGGTCACTGAGCACACAGCCGATACTGAAGTTACTAACATAGCCGGCGGTGAAGTCACCAACAACACTACTGGCGCTGAGTCTTTTAGATAACATAGCAGGCACTAGGTGTGCGCTAGTATTTGGGCTCCAACCCGAGCCCGACTCGGTCCTGGCTTATGTTGGGATTTTACGTGGCAATAGTAAAATTTGATCGGCGCTCAAGTCTTAGCCTGAGCAGGTCCGACCTGTTTGTCATTTGGCTTTCCTTGGACGTGGCTGGGATTCCCAATTTGTGAGGGACATTTGAGGGAAGGATTGGCTATAAAAGGGGGTAAACCCTCATTTCACCTCTTCTCACCGAAGGTAAAAAAACTTAAGCAAAAAGAAAAAATTTAACGGTGAGAAGAGGGTTCCTAGTGGAAGCTCCGACAAACAGTGGGTGTTCCGAGAAGGGTTAGCTGGAGGTTTGCCAGCAAGCAGGGGGGGTTCCGATCGAACAAGGAGATGCCCACATAAAAAGGAGGGAGGCTCAGTTGAAGTTGCAAGAGATTCATAATCGACATAGGGGGTTTTCCAAGGAAATTCTAGTTGTCCTTTTTAGGGCTCTAACGAAGGAAGAAAAAGACAGGAGTTGCAACAGTAGGCTGCCCATGCATTTCCGCTAGTTTTAGCAGTTTTCCAGCAGGTGCATGTGGTTTCTCAGTGTTTTATGGAAGAGTTGTAGAAGTTTTTTGGCAACGAAAGGGGAGTTCCGGTAGAAAACCGAACAGTCAGGGAACGAACCATCACTGAAGGTGGACAGTTGCGCTTAAAGGGTGTGCAACCGTCAGGGAGGAGAAGCATCTTAGGCCCTGAAATTGAGAGGTCTCGAGAATCCAAGAGATGCGTAGAAATGAAAAGTCACCAGGAGGTGAATAGCCTCGACAGAGAACACAGCCGACGTTGACTTAGAATATGAAGCTGGCGCTGGGCCTCAGTATCATAGCCTACGCTAGAGTTTAAGACACACAACCAGCGCTACGCTTTTTGGAAGCATAGTTGGCGCTGATCATCAAGAAAACCAGGTAGCACGGGGATTTATCACCGCAACCAGCTTTAGCCTTTAGAAGACAACCGGTGCTGGCCCCAGACGGTTCTCATCAGCACATGGTCAGTGTCATTACGCACCTGGTGTGGCTCGCATGCGGTAGTGAGTCACGTGTGGGAATTTTTACCCATGACGATGAGCCATGTACGATGTGTTCATGCACGATGCTAACTTAGGTCAGCAAAGGGTGGTGATCGATGGTAAGGCTTGGCTTATGATGCCTGTTTGAAGCCAAGCCCTCCAGTGCAACAGCAATGTCCATGTTGTTATGTGGAAGGGCATCCACTGTGAATAGGGTGTGCACTCCATCATAGTCCAAATCCTTGCCAGAGAAGTCTTCTTTGTGTGTTTGATATACATGTCAGATGAATTAAAGCTGACCCAAAAATGGTTAGCTTCTTCTTTTGGCCTATAACCATCCACTTTGGTGGCACTAATCAGATGAATTGAAGCTGAATCTTGAAGTGGTTTTGCTTCTTCGTCATGATGAGGGTGCTTCTTTGGTGGGTTTGCTTCTTTTAGGAGAGCAACTCTTTCGTGGGTTTGCTTCTTCTTCATGAGGAAAGATTTTTTTTGGACTGTAACCGTCCTCTTATCCTTAGATGCAAGAGTTATACTGCAGGTTTTTGTTTGTAACAGTCCTCTTATCCTCAGATGCAAGAGCAACACTTTTGGTGTCAATTGTTCTCTTTTCCTTAGAAACAAGAGACTTGTAAGCTCCTTAATAATGGGCTTCTTTTGAGCTTATAATTTGCAATTCATTTTTATTGCAATAAAAAGAGTTAGAATTTGTTTGGACTATCTTGCATACTTTCCATTGAGTCTCTTTCCTTTGCATATGCATCATGGGTATCATTTCTTTAGGCATCGCCCATTGATAGGGGGTATTGCCTCCTCTCCATCAGGATGTGCTAATATGTAAGCTCCATTTGAGGAGACCTTTTTTTACTATAAAAGGAACTTCCCACTTGGGTTCAAACTTCCCTTTATAACGTCCATGTATAACAATCGGCCTCTTGATGGCCAGAACTAAATCCCCACGAGCGAATGAGCAGACTTTGTCTGACGTGTCAAAAGCCCTCTTCATTCTCCCTCGGTTGAGTTCGAGGTTCCGCTAAGCCTCTAGCCTCTTTTCATCGAGCGCATTCAATTCTTGATACTGAAGTTTGACTCTCTCATCTTCAATTAGTCTTTGATGTATAACGACACGTAATGAGGGAATCTGAATTTTGAGGGATAAAACTGCTTCACCCCCATAAACAAGAGAATAAGGAGTGGAGTCAGTAACATTTCGTATAGTAGTAAGATAGGCCTAAAGTTCTTCGGGAAGCTTCTCATGCTAGTTCCTCTTTATTTTCGATACTGACTTCCTTAAAACATTGCACAGAGTCTTATTGAAGTCCTCAGCTAATCCATTGGCCCAAGGGTGGTATATAGTCGAGTACCTCCATTCGAAACCGAACTAGTTAACCAAGCGATCAATATGATGACTTTGAAATTGAGGGCCATTGTTAGAGATAATTCGGTTAGGCACCCCAAACCGGTATATAATTCGATGTCGCATGAAGTTAGCCACCATGGTACCAGGAACTTGCTTAAGGGGGACCACTTTAGCCCACTTAGAGAAATAATATGTTGCAGCTAGTATAAAGACATGATCTATTGCCGAAGGAGGGTCAATAGGTCCTACAATGTCTATACCCCATTGTGAAAAGGGCCATGACGCCACTGTAGGGTGTAAGGGCTCTGAGGGTTGATGAACGAGGACATAATGTATTTGGCACATTTGGCACTTTTTATCATAGTTTAAGGAATCAACAATCATGGAAGGAAAATAATACCCCAATCTGTGTACCCGTTCATAGAGCTTAGGACCAAATTGGTGCAGTCAAAAAATGAGTGAGTGTACCTCTTCCAAAACTTTATTTGCTTCTTGCACGTCCACACATCTAAGAAGAATATCATCAAATGACCATCAAAAGAGAGCATCCCCTTCAAGGAGGGTATACTTGGTAGATATTCGATGTATACTATTACGTTCGGCATGATCTTCTGGGAGCTTGCCATGTTTTAGGAAACTAGTGATAGGCTCTCTCCAATCTTCCACTTGCTCAATTTCCACACAAATTGAGTCGAAGAATTATGGTTCTTGATTTTGAATCTTAGCTCCTTGACTCCGTGCCATTTCTTGTTCAGTTTTAATTACTTTTTTAGCTGATAGAAATGCTTCGAATGGATAAGGAGGGCACTCGGGGAAGATATTCCTCTCATCATCAGTGTCTACCTCGGCTCTTAGTTCAATGTGTCTCCATTCTGCCACCCAAACAAGTGTGGGTTCTGATGAGGACAATTGAATTGTAGCCCCGAGTTTTGCATTTGTGTCAGCTTGCAAGTTTAGCCTCTTGGGGATGTGACTTAAGGATACGTCCTCAAACTAGGCCATATACGATTTTGCAGTATCATTATAAGGTTTGAGAGTGTCTTTTCTCACGCCATAGATCCCTTTGAGCGGCCGGATAACCAACTCAGAGTCGCCATAGATCTTTGGCTGCTCCAAGTCTAGATCGAACGTTATCTCCAACCCAATTATAAGGGCATGATATTCTACCTCGTTATGAGAACCAGTCTCGATGAGAGAGAAAGAAAGTGGAAATACTCCTCCTTTCGAGATTAGGAATACCACTCCGGTGCCTCCACAGTCTGATTAGAAGTCTCCGTCGAAGTACAATTCCCACGCATGAGCAAGCTCTGCAGAAAATACTTATTCATCAAGGAGATCATTGTTTTTGTGCCAACAATGCTTCAAGTGACTCGTCAAGAGCGGTCATGTATAGGATGAGGGTTTTCGTAGCACTAGTGTGGAGGGTTGAGTAAATATTGTTTGATGTCATCAAGAGCTACTTGACATGCTTCATCCCAAATGATCAGAGTACCCTTCTTTAACATGTGTGTAAAGGGTTTACAGCGATCTGAGAGATTTGAGATGAACCTGCGGATATACGCCAATTGCCCTTGAAGAGAGCGCAGTTCTCGTAGTGTAGTTGGTAACGGCATTTCTTAGATTGCCTTGATCTTGACTTGCTCAACTTCAAGCCCTCAATGTTTGACAATGAACCCTAAGAACTTTCCTGAATGCACACCAAAAGCGCATTTCAGTGGGTTCATTTTAAGCTGATGAAAGCGTAGTCGCTGGAATACCTTTTTCAAGTCTCTCATGTGAGCATCCTTCTCTTTGGATTTTACCACCAGAGCATCCACATAACACTCAACATCTTTATGCATCATGTCTTTAAAGATGGTCATCATTGCTCTCTGGTATTTGGCACAAATATTCTTTAATCCAAAAGGCGTCATTGTGTAATAGAAGACCCCTTTTAGAGTTAAGAATGCAATGGCGTCCTCATCTTCAGGCGCTATCCGTATCTGATTATACCTGGAGTACCCGTCCATATAGGAGAAGACTTGACAGTGAGCCGTAGAATCGATGGCATCTCGGCGAATGGCAACGGGAAGTCATCCTTGGGACTGGCGGTATTCAAGTCACGGAAGTCAATGCAAACCCTAATTTGGCCATTTTTCTTCTTGACTGGAACAACATTTGCTAGCCATTTAAGGTACTTGACCTCACGAATGTAGCTTGCTTCTCGAAGTTTGGTTACTTCGGCATCTATCTGCATTTTGAGGTCAGGCCTAAACCTCCTTGATTTCTGCTTGACATGTTTGACAATCGGATCAATGCTGAGACGGTGAACGGCGACTTGAGGATCTAAACCAGGCATCTCATGGTAATGCCAATCAAAGACGTCTCGATTTGCTAGTAAGAAAGTAGAGAAATTTTATTTTTCTTCTAGAGACATATTTGCTGAGATGAAAGTAGGTTTAGAGTCGGCTTCATCCCCTAGATTTATTTCTTCGAGTTTGTCAGCAATAGCTTTACAACCTTCTTGCCATTCTCCTAGAGCCTCTTGCAACTCTTCCTTTTCATTTTCAGAGGTCTTTTGATCAACCTCAAGTGTGGAGACCCATGATCCTGATATCTCTTCCTTCAATAGGGCTCCATAGTAGGTCATGATTTTTGTGCCTTTCTCAAATCGAGGGACAAAAGGGCCAACCTCAAACATGGAAAGCATATTAGGTTGCAGAAGCTCATCCTAAAAATTAAGGGGAATTTGAGGTTCAACGATGGTGAGGTTAGAAGCGTCCTTGTATGAATCACACAGTATTTGCACGAGAAAGTGTGGTTTTTTCCCCATGCTGGCTGGTGCTTCATAGACTTGTACCATGTGGCAAGCTTCCTGAGAATAAAAACTCTACCCCCTTGATTCTCTCAGTCTCTGCTCAAAGTCGGGCTCAAGGGGCCACTGGGGTTTCTTCAACCTTGAGTTTTTATTCGTCTTTGAAGAAGGTGGTTGTTCTTTAGCTTTAGCTACAAGGGCATCAGCAACTGTTAAGAATCCAGCTGCCTGGGCTAGGGTCCTTTTCAACTGCTGTCATTGGATCCTAGTTATATTGGATTCTTCAAGTTCTCTGTCGAGAGCTTCAAAGTTCGGAGATTTTAAGGTCTTACCTGCAGGAGATAGAGAAGAGGAAGGGTGAGACGTAGAAGAAGAATAAGGAGACGGGTTACAAGGTGGGGGACTTTTAAGGTCGTTCCCCTCATAAGAACGATCTGGGTAGCTTTTTACGTCATCACCAGGGTTGGACATGTGCAGAGGGTCTTTTAAGTCTTTCCCTTGCTTAGGCCATTGGGGAGTGCGTTTAACCTCATCACCCTCATTGGATGTGGTTTAAGGAGAGGATGACACAAGGACGTCTTCTTGATGGGATGGAGAAGAAAGAAGGATCGTGCCAAGGATGAAGTCCAATAAGCTTGGTAATGGGGGAAGTGATATAAGAAATTCCTGCTCAATTGGAGGTTGAGTAGTCTTGTTTCTCCTACGAGCAGCTCTTGGTACCCATCTCCTTTTGGTTTTTTGAGGTGGTGTTGGATTTGTCTCACTGGGAGTGTGAAGAGCCCTAGCTTAGTGGACTGCTTCTCGTCTTAAGGACTTGAGTCTACTTCCCCCATGGTGGACTATCCATAGCAGGGAAGTCGAGGGTTTAACAGAGTCTGAATCATTATTAGGAAGGTCTTGTGTTGAGAGATGCTCTTGCACCGGTGGAGCAGTGGCTTAAGGATCATTTACTGGGATATTCTAAATAGCTTAACATTCCTGCATTTTCTTTGTGAATATATCATGGAAACTGGTGCATTCCCACAGGTAGTGGCCCCATATCTGATGGTACGGGCATCAACGGCCTTCAGTCCCTGAGCCAGGTGTTGGGGCTGCCTTGCCTATTTTGGTGTGATTAGACCTACCTGAAGCATTATACCAAAGAAGGCGTGAAGGATACCAGGGGCTTCGTCTTCTTCTTGGACGGTTACTGCATGGGAGTCTTCTGCTGCCCCAAATGCCTTCTTTAAGTCCGCAAGCTTTATCTGACCCTTCTGAATCAGGGCCTCAATGATATCTTTTAGCGTGAAGCAGTCATTTGTGGGGCGATTGTTCCTTCAATGATAGGCACAATAATTTTTCTGAGTATCGAGCTCAGCTTGTTCAGGGAACTTGGCTTCTGAAAGCTCGATCATATTCTATTCCAATAATAACTGGAACAGTATAGGGACACATTCCTTCTCAATGGGGTAGACCTTGTTCCTATGCTTGGTGAAATAATCATCCTAATTAATAGTCATCGGCTGGGGTACTTGGGTGTACGACTGTTGCTGCTTGGCTGTCTGAGGAGTCATCTTTACTGTGCTCACCCCTTTGGAGAGGTCCAAAGTTTGGGAGGGAGCCTTCTTCTGATCAGTGATCGCTATAGCTACATTGATCACTCCTTTTTATTGGCTGCCTCGAGTGTTAGTCCGAGAGTTTCCATTGCCCCGGTTGTTCCCCGAGCTTGCACAGGATTGTTGAGACCCGTTGTGGTGGCATGATCGACTTTCTATGAGGACTGATTTAGAAATCAGCTCCGACATGGAAGTTGGATGAAAGGCCTCGACGTGTAAAGAAATTTCAGGTCGCATGTTCCGCATGAAACTTTGGAGTGCTTCCTTCTCGGGCATGGGATTGGGATGGCAAGCAGCTAAATTTCTCCATCTTGATATGAATTAGTCCACAGGTTCATCGGGGTCTTGAGTCAGGGTAAGAAGCTCAATGGTTTGAACCACTCTCTCGACCTCATAGAAACGCTAATGGAACAGCTTCTCCATTTCCTCTAAGTATGCACTGAGTTTGGGGGAAGTCGAGCATACTTCTGAAAAGCTAGGCCTTCAAGGGTTTCAACAAACTAGAGAAAAGGAGTCTCCCATTAGTCGCTATTTCTTGACGTGCTTCTTGGAAGTGAGCGATATGCTGATTCGATGACGTGGTTCCGTTGAATAGGGGAAACTTCCCATTCTTGTAATCAGAGGGAAACGGGACTTGGTCAATGTATGAAGGGTACGGCCTTTGATAAGGCGTTGCACCCTATATCCCCAAAATTTGCATGCTCTTTAAGCTATGGGTCACCATAGCATCTAGGTCAACCTATGAGACGGGGCGGGGGACAAAATTGTCCTGTGAGGTAGAGGGAAGGGGCTGCCTTGGAGGTGCATCATCTGAGTGGTGGGAATTGACGTCATGATTAGCTAATTGTCGTGCGGTGTTTATACGATCAATCTTCTCCATCAATATGTGCACCATATCTTCAAACTTGTTCATGCGATCTTCCTAAGAGTCTGATTCATCTATAACCATCACATTGACTATTTCTCCAAGGAGGTCAGCATTAGTTGTAGTTGAAGGCTTACAAACTTGACGAGTCGCACGCGGCAGATCGATCAGCAAGGGGCCAGTATGCCCTGACTGAACTCACCTTTTGTATGTCGATAGCGGAGGACCGGTTCTCGATGATCTTGAGACTATTGCTGCTGAGGGGTTGGGCCATCTTCTAGGACGCTAACCACAGTGCAGAGCTCATGATGCTTTTGTTTAGGCTTTGACGTCTGAAGAGGGTAAAAGGGGATCAAGCGAAGAGGGTCATCAGAGATGGTTACCTTGACCACCTTGGCACTTGCTTGGTGAGAAATCACTGGCCCCAATCGTGTTTAGCTTTGAGGTTTTGATGGACCTCGCGCCACAACTGTGATCGGGCCTGCCGTTGGCCAGGTCTTCTTGCACAAGAGAGAGTTGTATCCATCAGGTGGGGCTAAGTATGAGGGCCAAGGACTGGAGTCATCTTGAGCTGGGGAGGATGAAGGACTTGATCTTCCATAAGGTCTTTGCCCCGAGCTATCTTGTGGGCTCTAGAGACACAACCGAAGTGACAAGGCTGGTTCAGGATGGTGGTCTTGGGGAAGGTCTTCGAGTACCTTGGCTGAAGGTGCTTGCTCGATGTAATGAGGAGCAGGCAAGAATAGGGTTGACCCATGAGAACGCCTGAGTTGAGGGTAAGGGACTGTCTGAAACGGCGACGCGTGTGCGCCCCTTGAAGAAGGATCACGGGTTACCTGTGGGTCAGCCCGGGCTCGAGCAAGTGGTCTGGCCTTAGGAGACCGAGAGATGTAAGCATGTGTCAATAAGAGAACAGGTGGAGGCTTACCTCTTACAGGGTGTGCTTGTGTGTGTTGAGTAGGAGGACGAGAAGATCATCTCTTGTGTACTTGGGTTGGTGCACTGAAGGCACTGCCCCGAGCAGTAGGATGCCTATGAGCAGCGTATGCAGGACCTGGCCTTGGGAGGTCTGATCCTGGCCGCTTACTAGAGGTAACGTAAGTGTTACCCTGAGGTATGACTCGAGTGGGTGACCCACGAGCCTTATGATGTGTGTAAGGGGTGGAGGCCGCAAGGTCTACGCCTAGATGTGTTGAGCCTCTAGGCATAGAGACTCGTGGTGGTGCAGGAATGTGGGGGGTAGCCTTGCAGCGACCCGCCGGGGCAAGGACAACTTGTTTGCCTTTTGTAGAGAAGGACTGAACAGCCTTCCGGCGTACCTCAATGATACGACTGACAAGTGGCTTGTCGATGGTAGGGGGATGCTATTTGTTGCAACAGATGTGTTGCCGATGCAAGGCGCCGCGCTAGAGGTTTCACTAGAGCGAGAAGATGGGGATTTAGGGACCTTTCGGTCCCTCCTCACGCCAATCTAGGTTAAGACCTTGGAACGAAGTTAGAGGAACTTATTCCCTGGGGACACATGCGAATGCGGGAATAAGAAAATTCCCGATCTGGATGAATGGATTACAGAAAATAAAAATAAAAAATTAGCCAAACAAATACAATCTGACTAAGGGGTAGTAAGTCCCTAGTGGAGTCGTCAAGCTGGTTAATTTCCTTGATCTCTCCCTCTGGATCAGAATGATCGGGCGGCACGCGTCTTGGGTTTCAGGGAGACCCAAGACTTTGAGATCGCTCTCTCGGGAACCTCGTTCGAGAACAAGGGCAGGTATTACCAACTGATGAGAGAGGAATTTAAGGTGGGTTCAACTTACTTACTTGGGCTGACTCGGGTGGGCGCCCTCTAAGATCACGAAGATAACCCCCCAATCGTAAAACTGGTTTGGAATCACCTCCCTAGGCATGTATTCTCTTATTTCTGCAATCACACACATATGGCAAATGTTACAAGATAGGTTGGTCAAGGGACCACACCTTGCCTCTAGGTGAATGTACACATGCATGCACATTCAAAGGATGAGAAGAATGGGAAAATGAAGATTGGGGTAAGAAGAATTCGATCGAGTGGTGAGACCGACACAATGACCTGAGTAGTAGGTAATTGACCTCTCGTGGTAGTAAAATGGGCTAAGTAGCTTAGACCAGCTCAATAGACTTACTACTAGACGACCGTACCAATGCCGACTAGCTAAACACAATGACTTATCTGTCGTGACAATAAAGCGGGCACAATAACTATGACCGAAACAACAACATTATAGCTAAACGACACGACTACCATTCAAGGCCAATCTCAACCATTCTTGATCAAAGGAGAGAGTAAAAGAAAGAAGAGAGATCAGAGAGAAATAAGGAGAGAGAAAAGAAGATAAAAGAGAAAAAGAAACAAAGTATGATAAAAAACCATGAGAGAAGAAGAAGAGAGAGAAGGGAAGGAAAACACGAGGAGGACATAGACGGGAATGAGAGGAGAGGGAAAACTCAGATGATAATGGCTTTCGCTAGCTTGAAATAAAGAAAGAGGAGAGAGAAAGCATGCAGGCGGTAAAGGGCTTGCACTAGTTGTGTCATAGGAAAGAGGAGAGGGAAAGCTCAGTCGATAATGGCTTCAGTCGGCTGTAAAAGAAGAAAAGAAAGAGAGAGAAAACTTAACCGGTGATAGGCTTGTGCCGGTTGTGACAAAGGAGAAGAAAACGAGAGGAACACAGCCGGCGCTAGGCTTGAGCTAGTTGTGACAGAACATAAGAGAAGAGAAGAAAGAGAGAGAAACCCAGCTGGCACTAGGCTTGCATCGGTTGTGACAGAAGAGAAGAAAAGAGAAGAAAGAGAGAGAAACCCAACCGACACTATGCTTGCACCAATTGTGACAGAAGACAAGAAAAGAGAAGAAAGAGAGAGAAACCCGGCCGGCGCTAGGCTTGCACCGGTTGTGACAGAAGAGAAGAAAGAGAGAGAAAACTCAGTCGGCACTAGGCTTGCCCCGGTTGTGATAAAGAGAAGAAAGAGAGAGAAAACCTAGCCTCCGATAAGCTTACATCGGCTGTGCCAAAGGAGAGGAAAAAGAGAGGAAACCATCCGGCACTAGGCTTGTGCTAGTTGTGAAAGAACAAAAGAGAAGAGAAGAGAAGAAGAGAAGAAAGAGAGAGAAACTCAGCTGATGCTTGGCTTACACCGGTAAGACTAAGGCTGGGCCCACTGTTCATGTCTCAAGAGCGAGAAGGCATCACACCAAGTGATAGGTCCACCATGCGTGAATGGAGAAAGTGAAGCAGGGAATGAGGGGCATGATAGACCAGAGGAGGAAGAGAGAGAAAGAGATAAAGATGATAAGAAGCCAGAGAAAGAAATATAGAGATGAGAAAAGAGGAGAGAGAAAGATAAAGATGAGAAAAGAGGAGAGAGAAAGAGGGAAGGAGAGAAAAAGAGAGAAAAGTGGAGGAGATAGAAAATTACCTTATCAGAGGGTATCGGTCATTTTCTTCTCTCTCCTCTCTCTATCTCCAAGACGCACCCATGAACTCAAGTAATAAGAGAAATTTTATTGAATTAATGAACCCAGGGTTTTTTTACAATGAAGCTTTGTATGTTTATATAGAATTGGGCCCAAACAGGGGTGGATGTCCAAAACTTCCTAAAATTGAAGATAATTACATTTTAATTGAATTAAAAGAATTTCTAAAAAAGGGTGTAAATAGACTGTTTTGCTCCTGCCTAACAATGTGTGAAATTCTAGAACAATCCCTGCTGCTGCCCGAGAACTTGTGTGATCTTCCATGACTGATTCAGGGTTGTTCTGATGTCTATTTGATTGAAAGATTATTGTTTTCTTATAGGGCTAGGCATGGCGATCGATTTGATACCAATTTCGAGCCATGAATCATGGTTTTAAGCCATGATCATGAGACTTGAATTTTGGATGAATCTTATAAACTTTGGATCGATAGTGCGCTCTTTCCTTGATGTTTTTCTTCTATTTTTTTATTGAACCACACTAATCATGTCCTCACGATCACGTTGCAACAAGCGTGGCTTGATTTCATGTCTAGATGAAGATTTTGTCGTCTTGAGTTTTTTGCCAAAATTGTGAAATCAGGAGGCCAGAGTTTACAGCAACTTCAATGCCTCCATGTGTGAAATCCAACTGTTCATCGCATGCGAGGTTTGGACCTGAGATAACCTCAAACCTTACGCACATAATGCAATTGGTTTTGTGTTGATTGGGTATGCTAAGTACGCCATGATTTGGCCGCTCGAGTGAGCCATGCTGCTGCTGAATTTTACGTAATTTTCTTCACGGATCAACAAATTCTTTCTAGTTTTTCTCCCTGCTTGGGCATCATCACGGGGTGTACCACCTATCAAAACGCTCGTCTTGATGAGATGAACATGGTCACTAAATTTGAGCATGATCTGACTTAGAACGAGTGAGATATAGGTACCGAAAGTCACTGTCAGTGATTGTAAAAACAACCACCTTTAATGGTGTTTTGGTGCCAGGGGCCACACGGGAATAGTGTGTGGCCTACCCCTTTTTGGTCTGTTACCCATAACTTTGTCTTAGAGTGCCCGATTAAGCCGAACCATGACCCATGGGGATTTTTTACCGTGTCGGATCCAATGGTGGTGGTCCCATAGCAATTGAGGCGCCCAAAATATAGTTCTAGTTACATGGTCCATTTCAGGGTACTAGAGGCCAATTTTTCTGAAATTGTTTCTTTGTGGTCACTGCCTTAGACATATCTGATCATGATAAAACATGGAAGGTGGCCTTTTGGAGTGCTGATGAAGATCTTGATCAATTATTGATTCTGAGGTTGTCAAACTTTTCACTATTTTCTAGGCTTTATTGACCTGCTTCCTCTCTATTCCGCATCAGGGACCAAGGTACTGAAAAATGCGTTCAAACAATGAGTAGTCATTCGAGAAATTTCCCCTGGCTAGCCACAGGACTACATGAATGTCAAGGAGATCCACGTAATGCTGTAACTGGGACTGGACGCAATGTATTGGTCCATCTGTGGAGGCTTTAGGGGGAGATAAGACTTTTTTAGGGATCTGTATAAGTCCTCACCATCGAGGGACTATTTGTGATTCTGATAGCTTGAGGATTTTGTAGGGACCTCATTTGTCAGAATTGGACCTATCGGACGGCCAAGTGTTATGAACCTTTGGTCGGCATTGTTTGTTGCTACACCAGGTTTGCTTTTGATGATCAAGGTATCTCTGTAGGTCCCATCCAGTGGGGTCGAGTCTGGGGCTTCTAACCTATCTCAAAGATTTAGGCCTGTCGGCTAGGGGGAATTTTGACGAGGCAGCCTTGTGGGCCCCATCCTGTCGGGGGCTTTTTATGGGTCTGCCCTAAAAATCTGGGCCTGTTGGCTAAGGAAGGTTTTGGCAAGGCAATCTCATGGTGAGGACTATCCTTGAAGTCTCTGGCAGGTTAGGCTCCGGATTTATCAGTTTCCTGCCTTCGTAGGGATCTTTAGCATTTTGAAGGGATCTTTCAGGCGTTATCCTCACCCTCTAGAACTGTTGTTGTTTTTGGAGGTAAACTGTGGGGGATCTTATGAGGCTCTCTCTCCCAGGTGAGCCATTGTGTGTTGTGATTGGATGATGGCAGTTAAGGATTTTGCATAGATTTAATTAACCAGAATAATGCTTGTTTTGGTAATTGGGTGCCGCCTGAGGCTTGTGATGTTGTGTCAACCTGTTTTTATTGGTCCAAGCGCCATTTGTAGGTTTTCACTAGGACAGGGGAAGTGGCGCCGTAAAGACAGTTTTCACCAACTTTCGTTTGTTTTTGGCTCTTTTACTCATGGCCTTGGGGCCATGTCCACCCTTTTCATCCCTTTTTTACTCATGATTCCCTTTGGGGTTTTCACCGTGCCTGGGTTTTTGTTTTTACGAAACTCTTTTTACTCATGGTTTCATGACCATACTCGTCTGTCATTTTTACTCATGGCATTACCTTGTCGAGGTGCACACCATGCCCGTTTTTTTTGTGAAGGCATGTTTAGGGTCATGCTTTCGAGACCTGTGCGAAGTCTTTAAATGTCATGCGGTCAAGACTTGCACTATAGTTTAAGGTCATACAACTGGACCATAGTGGTGATGAATGGCAGTCTGTGGAGGCCATAGAGTGAGTATGGTGATGTTTTTGACTCACTTTGGGGAGATGATACGAGGCTTCTTATGAAAGATGGAAGATGTATGAATGGTGAGTTAAAAAATGATGACCCATTAGCTAATGACGAGTATAGATGGCAAGATGATTTGCCATTTTCTGAGCATGGGTGAGACTCACTGGGGAATGATGAATAATGGTAGTGAAGTGAATGGGTTTATTTGGGAGTTTAAGAAGGTGGTATGTGCACACGAATGGGTCGATTAGGAAAAGCGTGCGTGAAGATCCGCGTAAAGGGGGTGTGCGTATATGTGAGGGCATGTTTAAGGTCATGTCTCCAGGTCTTGGGCAAAGCAGTTTAACAACATGCGACCAGGACGCACACTATAGTGCAAGGTCATATAGCTTGGACCGTGGTTACGCAGTTTAAAGTCATGCAACTAGGACCATGAAGTTTAAGGTCGTGCAACTAGATCTCCACTATAGTTTAAGGTCATATAGTTTGGACCATGATGCTAATCCTTTTAATGTCATTGAGCTAAGACGTAGACTATGGTTTATGGTCATATAGTTCGGACCATGGCTATGTAGTTTAAAGTCATGTAGCTAAGACTAGGCAGTTTAAGGTCGTGCAACTAGACCTCTACTACAATTTTCGGTCATATAGTTTGGACCACGGCTGTACAGTTGAAGGTCATGCAGCACGGACCAAGCAATTTAAGGTCGTGCAACTAGACCTCCGTTACAGTTTAAGGTCATGTAGTTTTGACCATGGCTATGCAGTTTAGGGTCATGCAGCTAGGACTAAGGCTGTGCAGTTTAAGGTCATGTAGGTGAAGCTGCATAAGCCTGTGGAGAGTAATTTGACTCCTTGGGGATAAAAATAGCTAAGGCTACACACATGCGGAGAGCTTTTAGATGAAGGTGGTGGCCCTACGAGGAGTGGCAAATGGAGGCGAACTTGACTAGGGATTAAGAGGGCAAGGGTGACTCCCCTAGGATAACGAGTAATGGTATGTAACTCTGCTGAGAATGAAATTTGTGTGACAACCGTCATTAGATCTGGCACGGTCGAAAACCCCTATGAGTCAACTTTCGTCTTAATCAAGCACTTCAAGACAAAGTTATGTGTAGAATATCGAAAAGGGATAGACCGCGCACTATTCCCATGTGCCCACTCTGCATCAAAACACCAGTAAAGGTGGTCGTTTTTACAATCATGGGCAGTCACGTTCAGGACCTATAACTCATTTGTTTCAACACAGATCGCTCCTAAATTTTGTGAGCATGTTCGCTCTATCAAGAAGAGCAATTATATATGTGGTACGCCCCGTGATGACTCCTGAGCAGAGAGAAAAACAAATGGAATTCGTTGATCTGTGAAGGAAGTTGCAGAAAACTTAGCAGCAGCATGCCTTGTTTGAGCAGCCAGATCACGATCCTAGCATACCCGATCGGCACGAAACCAATTGCAATATGTGAGTGAGATCTTAAGCTATCTCTGATCTGAACGTCATGTACGATGAGCCGTTGGATTTCACACACGATGGCATCAAAACTTCTGAAAATTCCAGCTGCCGAATTTCAAGATTCCGATCAAAGACTCAAGTAGACAAAATCTTCATCCGGACACGAAATCGAGCTACATTTGTTGCAACGTGATCATGATGGCATGCTCAGTGTGATTCAATAAAAAAGGTTCAAATAAACATCAAGGAATGAGCACACAATCTATCCGAGGATTTAAAGATTCATTGAAAATTCAAGTCTCATGATCATGGCTCAAAAACATGATTCATGGCTCGAAGCTGGTATCAATATGATCGCCTTGCCGAGCCCCACAAGAAAACAATAATATTTCAAACAAACGGGCATCAGAATGACCTCGGGTTAGCCACAAAAGATCACGCAAGTTCTCAGGCCGCAGCAGGGACTGTTTTGAAATTTCACACATTGTTAGGCAGGGGCAAAACTATCCTTTTGCACCCATTTTTAGAATTTCTTTAAATTTAATTAAATTTTAATTATCTTCAATTCTAGGTAGCTTTTGGGCGTACACCCACGTTTTAGCCCAATTCTATATAAACAAGAAATGCCTCACTACACAAAGGACGGATTCATTCTTCTTGGATTAATCAATAAAATTCTGAATTTTGCTTAAGCTTGTGGGTACATCTTGGAGAGAGCGAGAGGAGAGAGAAGAAAGGCGTCGGTACCCTTTGAACAAGTAACTTTCTCTCTCCTCCCGTCTTTCTCGTCTTTATCTCTTTTTCTCTCTTCTTCTCATTTCTATCTCTTTCTCCTCCCCTCTTTCTCTTTCTCTCCCCTCTTTCTCGACTCTATCTCTTTCTCTCCCCTCTTTCTCGTCTCTCTCTTTCTCTTCTTCTCATCTCTATTTCCCTCTATTCTTTATCAGTTGCAGTCGGTGAAGCTTGACACATACCGTATTTCTCTCTCTCATTCTTTTCTGTTGCGATCGGTGAAGCTTAGCGCCGGTTGGATTCCTCTCTCTTTTTTTGTCCCAATCGGTGAAGCTTAACACCAGCTCGATTTTTCCCTCTCTCTCTTCTATAACGATCGATGAAGCCTAATACCAGATTGGTTTCTCTATTTCTTCTCTTCTGTCACAATCGGCGAAGCCTAGGGCCAGCTTGATCTCTCTCTCTTGCTTCTCCTCCATCACAACCGGTGCAAGCCTAGTGTCGGCTGGGTCTCTCCCTTTATTCTCTTCTAGCACAATCGGTGAAGTCTAGCACCGATTGCATCTTCTCTCTCTTCTTCTGACACAATCGACAAAGCGTAACACCGACTGCATTTTCTCTCTCTTCTTTTGGCACAATCGGTGACGCCTAGTACCGATTACGTTTTCTCTTTCATCCTTCTAACACAACCAACAATACCTAGCGCTAACTACGTTTTCCTTCTCTCTCTCTCTTATATTCTCTCACCTTTCATACTCTTCTCCCTCCTTCCTTCTGTTCCCTTCTTCTCCTATTTCATTTCTTATTATTTCCTCATAACCATCATTTTGTTATTCTTTCATTGGAGTAAGAGGGATTGAGGTTAGCCTCTCATGGTAGTCATGATGTCTAGTCGTAATGTTGTTATGCTGGGATAACTTAGCCCGCTTTGTTGACACGAGAGACTAACCATTGTGCCTAGCTAGTCGGTATTGGTAATGACGTCTAGTAGTAATCCTGTAAGCCGGTCGTAGTTACGGAGCCTGTTTTGCTTCCACATCAGGAAAATTATTCACCGGCTTAGTCATTACTCTGATCCTCCTGCTCAATTGAATTCTTCTCCCCCCCATCTTTCTTCTCTTATTTTTCTCTTCTTCTTTTTGGATGTGCATGCTTGTGTACGTTTGTTAAAGAGGAAAAGGGTGAGGTCTGACCCACCTGTCTATCTCTCAAATAGACATTGATGCTATGGTCTCCCATAGCATAAAGAATAGACAAATCCCGAGGATACAGGTGCGATGCCTTATCAAAGGCCATACCCCTCGTATATTGATCAGGTCTCGCATCCCTCAGATTTTAAGAAAGGGAAGTTTCCTTTATTCCATGGAACCACATCCCCAAACCAGCATATTGCTCACTTCCAGACAGCATGTCGAGAAACAACAGCTAACGAGAGACTTCTTCTTTGACAGTTCATTAAGACCCTAGATGGCTTAGCATTCCAATGGTATGCCCGACTTCCTCTAAACTTAGTGCATACATGGGAGGAGATGGAGAAACTGTTCTACCAACGCTTCTATGAGGTCGAGAGAGAGGTTCTAACCATCGAACTTCTCACCCTAACTCAAGTCCCCGATGAGCCTGCGGATCAGTTCATATCAAGATGGAGAAAATTGGATTCTCGTCTTCCTAATCCTATGCCTGAGAAGGAAGCAGTCCATACTTCCACGCAGAACATGCGACCCAAGATCGCTCTACATGTCAAGGCCTCTCCTCCGACCTCCATGTCAGAGTTGATCTCTAAATCAGTTTGCATATAAAGTTTATCATGCAACCATGGTGGGACACGACAACCATCTACAAGCTCTGCAAACAGTCAGGGCAATGGTAGCTCTCGGAATAACACACGGGGCAACTAATAGAAAGGGGTAATCAGTGTAGCTGTCATGGTCACTGATTGAAAAAAGGTCTGAACCTCTTTAAAGGGGAAAGAACGGCAAAGGTAACACCCCAGGCTGGCAAGCAACAACAGTCGTACAATCGGGTATCCCCACCAGCAAACCTTGATCGGGGTGATTATTTCATCAGGAATAGGAACAAAGTCTATCCCTTTGAGAAGGAATGGGTCCCTGCATTGTTCCGGTTATTATTGAAATAGAATATGATTCAGCTACCAAAGCTAAGTTCCCTGAGCAACTTGGCCTTGACAGTCAGGCAAATTATTGTGGCTATCATCGGAGGATCAATCATCCTACAGATGACTGCTACATGTTGAAAGATATTATTGAGGACCTGATTCAGAAGGGTCAGATAAAGCTTGAAGACTTAAAGAAGGCCTTTGAGACAGTCAAGGCCTCCCATGCCGTAACGATCCAAGAGGAAGACGAAATGCCTGAAAATGAGGGAGTGTCAGGAATTTTACAATCTCTCTGTAAGTGATCCCCAAGTCATTCCTCTATCAGCGCAAGAAGATTTCACAAAGCAAGATCTTCCAATCAATGACTTGGACTTCGTCAAATCCTCGACTTCCCAGCCATGGATAGTCTACCATGGCCGAAGCAGATTCAAGTCCTTAAGGCGAGAAGAAGTTCACCAAGCTAGAGCTGTTTGCAAGCCCAATAAGATGAATCAAACACCTCCTCAAAAAACCCGAAAGCGACTGGCACTAAGGGCTACTCGCCCAAGAAATAAGACAACTCAACCCACAGTCGTACAGGAATTTCTCAGGCCCCTTCCTCCACTGCCAACTTTACCGGACTTCATCCCTGACACGATCCTTCTTCCTTCTTCATCTTGTAAAGAAGACGTTCCCATGCCATCTCCCACTCAGCACACGTCCAATGAGGGTGACGACATTAGAAGCATTACCCAACGGTCTAAGCAAGGGAAAGACCTAAAAGACCCCCACACCCGTCCAACCCTGGTGATGACGTAAAAAGCTGCCCAGATCAGTCTGATGAGGGGAACGACCTTAAAATTTCCCCATCATCTTTTCCTGCTTCTCCTTCTCCCTCATCTACGTCCCCTGCAGGTAGAACCTTGATATGCTTGGACTTCGAGGCTCTTGACCGAGAATTCAAAGGAATCAATAAAAGCAGGATGCAGCATAAATGATTGAGAAAGACCCTGGCACAGGCAGCAAGATTCTTAATACTTGTTGATGCCCTGGCAGCTAAAGCCAAGGCGGAGCGACCTTTTTCAAAGGAGCACAAGAAGTCGAAGCCAAAGAAACCCGAGTCACCCCCTGAGCCTGACTTTGAGTAGAAGCAGAGAGAATCAAATGGACAACGCTCCTATTCTCAAGAAGCTTGCTACATGGTACAAATTTTTGGAGCGATACCCACAACGGGGTAGGGAGAATGGTGCAGCCACCATCGCAGAAGTTGGGCACCTTGAAGTTCCCCAGTCCGCCACTACCCCCTAATCCCAAGACTAGTCTACCTATCTTATAGCTCCCTGGGATCCTTCCTAATCCCAATACTTCAAACAATCCACCTATTCTCCAATTCCTTGGGACTCCTTTGATCCCATACACTCAGTTGCTTCAAAAACCTCAAACTTTCATCACTCAAACTATGCCCGTTGTGTAATCAAGTTAGCCAGCCAGCCAAAATAAACCTTCTCTACACAAACCTGCTTCTCAACCCAACATACCACCCAAATCAGTGGTAGGGCCAGGAGCACAAGGCCTTGATCAAGAAAAGGTGAAATATGATGTGATAGAGCATCTACGAAAACTTTCGGCTCTTCTCAGTATCACGACGCCCTCATGATCTCGAAGGATTACTAGATGTCTTTGGTTCAAGCCCTATCTAACCCAGAAGTCTACGAAAACGAAGTAGAACCTATTGAGGTCGATCCGACAATTTTAGAAGGAAGTATGCCAATCACCTTTTCAGAGGATGATTTGCAGCTGGGGGAAAAATTTCATAATCGCCCTATCTTCCTTACTGGCGAATTACATGCATGCCTCATCAACCGAATTGTGTAAGATGGAGGGTCGGCAATCAACCTTATTCCAAGGAGGATCCTTACGTGATTAGGGATGGGGTCCGAAGATGTTACCCTGACCCACGTCACAGTTCAGGGGTTCACCCAATCAGGAGAGCAGCCAGCTGGCATTGTACGCCTTGCTTTTAAAATCGGTGAGTTGAACAATTACACTCAGTTTCATGTAATCGACACTGACAGTTCTTACAATATTCTCCTTGGTCGGCCATGGCTCCATGACCAGGGGTGGTTCCATCAATCCTCTGTCGACCATGGCTCCATGACCAAGAGGTGGTTCCATCAACATTACAGCAATGTTTCAAGTATAGCCGAGACGGGAGATAGCATACGTTATCTGCTAACAAAAGACCATTCCCTGTGGTCGAAACTCACTATGTCGATGCTAAATATTACTTCACAGTTATGGCATCACCCTAGAAGTCAAACGATTGAGGTCACAAGTCTATGTCTTTGTCTCATGAAGATGTTGAGGATGTTGGGAGAACATTGGTGAACATGTTCAAAGAGGAAGAAAGGTAGGGCAGAATTTTCCCCCGAACCACCCTTCATTCTAACATCCCAACCATCATCCCTCAAGAAACTCCTTCTTTGCTTGAAAAGGAGACTTTGCCCTTTGCCCCCATTTCTAAGCCACCTTGGGCGAAAGATGAACAAAATTTCATTCCTGAGAATGAGAAAGCCATGGGGATAGAATTCCCGGCTCTAAGGATCACCTATACATCGGACCAGTAGAAAGTCCCCATTGTGCTCTTGAAAGCCGAAGTGGTGCGACAACCGCAGCGAAACATTTTTCAAAATCTGGTTGCTATAAGTATAGAGGATGCTCCTCAAACTGGTGACCAACTGAAAGTTATACTTTTCCCCCACTTCCCAAGAGGAAAGCAGTTCGATAAAAAGCAACTTTCATCCCCTCAATGGCAGGATCCCCTAGCAAACTTAAGAACTGAAGTTTGCAGTCTCCAGAGTCAGTTGGAGGTCATGCATATCGCTTCAAAACATCTCAAGGAGTTCGTGCCGAAGACTAAAAGCTATGATGAGCTAGAAGTAAATGTGCCACTAATGGACGATGAAGCCCTTCCTGAATGGACTGTCTATAGCAACCAAGGTCACCAAATCATGAGGAAAATGAACTATGACCCCTTGGCTACTCTGAAATTAAGAGGAGAAAAAGCCACGACTCCTCATTTCGAAGCTGTCCAAGCCACGACAGTCCACCATGGTGCTAAACAAGGCCTAAGGTATTAGCCTCTTGGGGAAATAAATGTGTCGAGAGGCATTCAGAAAAGAAATCGCGTGAGGTGCAACAAAATTAAAAAGAGAATGAAATCATGCAGTAAAGTTAATCAAAAGAGAGAAGCACTTTATACATCAGTAAAAAACTTTTACAAAGTACTGGCAAGAGGAAATGACTTGTTCAGAAACTATCAATCATCTTATTGATCTCTGCGTTGCGCGCTGCAAGAGAAGTCTTAATGCCCTAGACACGCTCCATCATTTCCGCCACTGTTTGAGTCTCCTCTGCCATCACCATAGTTTCTGACTCAATTGTAACATTGAGTTCAGACAAATCTTCAACCAATGAGGCCTCCATGGCCCTCCTATGAACCATCTTCGTCTCAAGGCCCACGAATTCCTGTCTCAGTATTCGCATCTCTTCTCTGATTTTGATCATTCTCTTGAAGCTTCCTTGCACCTCCTTCTTGAGATCCTACGGATGGCCAGTTATCACGGCCTTCTTCTCAATGCAAGCATCTATCTCCTCACGACAGTGCAACATCGACTCTTTCAAGCCTCCTAGTGTCTTTCTCATGATGTAACACCCCCAACCCCCAACCTCTAGCTCTCCAACTCGTTAAAATGGGAAAGCACTTCTGGTGCACTCCCAATTGCGGTGGTCACACCAAACTCCTTTAGTCTTGCTAAAGCTTTGCCTAGCTTGTTGAAAGGCAACTCCCCTAAGCCCAGAAGGCTTACTCGAAGCATGCCTGCAATTATTTGGTGTTTTACCCCCGCCCAGTACGTAACTATGGTGTATTGAGAATTGCAATGTGTATATACATGTGACGGCCCATTTCTCTTGACAAATCCCACCTGAGTTTGGGAACACAGATAAATTTGTTGGGCAGTGGGCAACAGGTTTCCCACTGCCTGACAATAAACTCTCTCTATCATATGTGTATACAAACGATTGTTGGGCATATATCACATATATCACGTATATGTATACATATGTGTATAAATCAACAACGCACACATTGTTGGGCAGGGGTAAAACCCTGGCTTCATCAGTTTCTTACCTTCGTGATGATCATTAACATTTCAGAGGGATCTTTTGGTGATCGTCCTCACCCTCAAGGACTCTTGTTATTGTTGATGTTGAAATGCGGGAGATCTTATGTGGCTCTCACTCCTTGAAGTTCCTACCTCCTGGACCTATACGAAGTAGTTTAATGTCATGCGGCCAGAACGTGTACTATGGTTTAAGGTCATATAGCATGTACTGTGGTTATGTAGTTTAAAGTCATGCATCTAGGACCATGCAGTTTAAGGTCGTGCAACTAGACCTTCGCTATAGTTTAAGGTCATATAGTTTGGACCGTGACTGTGCACTTTAAGGTCATGCAATGCAGACCACGGTTGTGTAGTTTTAGGTCATGCAATGCGGACCATGACTGTGCAGTTTTAAGTCAAGAAATACGGATCATAGCTATGCAGTTTAAGGTCATGTAATGCAGACCATGACTGTATAGTTTAAGGTCATGCAATGCAGACCGTAGCTGTGCAGTTTAAGTTCATGGAATGCGGACCATGGCTATGCAGTTTAAGGTCATGCAACTAGGTCCATGAAATTTAAGTTCATACATGGTTAGGTGACTCGATCTCGCTCTCCGGATCTAGGTGATCTGGTGGCACGTGTCTCAAGTTTCTGGTGAAGCCACGATTTGAGATCGCTCCCTTAGAACCTTGCTCGACGGTAAGGGCAGGTATACAAACCAATGAGAGAGGAATTTTATGTGGGTTCGGGACATACTCAGGCTGGCTCATGTGGGTACCCTCTTAGATCACGAAAAAAGCCTCCTAGCTACTTGAGCTGGTTTGGAATCACCTCCCTTACCCTGTAATCCTCTTGTTTTTTTGCCCAACACTTCTATGGTTAATTTGTAAGACAAGTGGGTCAAGGGGACCCACCCTTGTCTTAGAGCAATACATGTTCACATGAGAAGGCAATAACGTGCAAGGTTTGGTGAAAGATAGAAAAGAGAAGAGAGCTTGACTTAGGGGTGAGACTAGCATGACAACAAAAAATTATCAACTCGGAGTAGTAGCATGACGAGCATGGTTCTCAGGATCAGCACAGCGGCAATACTACTCGAAACCAAGGTTGGCGGGTCAGTGATAGGCTAGGTCTACCCTCGGTTAAATGAGAGGAGAAAGAGGTGAAGAGGAAAGAACGAGACGGTAAAGAGAAGGTGAAATCCAAAGGTGGGCAATGCAAGGAGACGACGCATCCCTTGTGGACGTCACTAGCTCCTGACAAGGCACACGACAATAGTTTCTCCTAAGTAGCACAACGATAGGCATGAGACGTAGGGAGAACGGCGACGAGCACTGGGCAAGCGGAGGAGGCTCATAGATGGTGATTGGTGTTGTCAAAGCCCCTAACAGGAGACTATAGGTATCGTCATCTACACTAGACTCGCGACAGAAGGAGGCCCCTGGAGGTGGAAACGAACCTTACCGT
Source organism: Amborella trichopoda (assembly GCF_000471905.2). The sequence continues at coordinate 2,402,477 of NW_006497891.1, forward strand.
CTGGGTTCTTCACCGTGACATCAAAGCTATGTTTGTGGGCAGCGATGGGCAACGCCGTCTATAGACCTCACTTGAAGGAAGAAACAAACGAGTAGAGGGGGAAGGAGACTCGCGCAGGACCCTGCCATTGCCATGTGCACCCTGTGAGACCAAGGGAGAGGCTTGCATGAGACTTCCACTACTGTGCATGACCCCTATGAGGAACTTAGATGATGAAGGAGAAGAGAGGGGAGAAGAAAGAGAGAAGAAAAAAGAAAAAGAAGAGAGAGAAAGTTTACCTCAAACCTAGGGGTACCGATCAAAATTTTCTCTCACCTCACTCCCTCTCTCAAGCGTGACACAACAATGGTAAGAAAAGGAAATTTGTATTAAGTGAAAACTCTCTCTTTTGTGTGTACGCCTCTTGTCCCTTCTTTTTTTTTTCTATGTACAATGAAGGTACATATATATAGAAGTGTGCCCCAAACATGGGTGTATAATCAAAATTAACCCTAATTGTTGTAAATTAAGATTAAATTGAATTAGAAGAAATTATAAAGTAGGGTGCAAAATGATAAATTTGCCCCTTCCTAACAAGTTGTGGAATTTCGGAATAATCATTGTGTTGCCCCAGGACTTGTGTGACCTTGCATGGTTGATTCGGGCTCGCTCTGATACCTAGTTGATCGTAAGATGATTGTTTTCTTATAGTGCTCGGCATAGCGATCGATTTGACACCAACTTTGAGCCATGGATTGTGTTTTTAGTGCATGATCATGTGACTTGAAATTTGAATAGATCTTGAAACTTTGGATTGATAGTGTGTTCGTTCCTTGATATTTTTCTGTGTTTTCTTCACTAAATCACACTGAGCATGCCACTACGATCAAGGGGCACCAAACGTAGCTTGATTTTGTGGCAAAACGAAGATTTTAAAAGTTTGGAATTTTGGTCAGAATCAAGGATTTCGGCTACAAAATTTGCAGTTTGTTCGTCAGCTTTGTGTCTAGAATCTGACCGTTAATCATTTACGGGTTTCGAATCAGAGATGGTTCGAAGCCTTATGCCCATAATGGAATTGGTCTCGCGTCGATCGGGCTCGCGAGCTGTGTACTAGAGCGAGGCACAACTCTGCTGAATTTCCTGCACTTTCTTCACAGATCAGCAACTTCTCTCCAGCTTTGCTTCGTGCTCTGATCTCGTCACGGGGCGTGCCACATATCGAATTGCTCGTCTTGACTAGATGAATATGCTCACCAAATGTGAGAACAATATGACTTAGGACGAGTGAGATATGAGTGTCAAAATTCACTAGTCTTGACTGTCCCTTCAATGGTGTAGTGTTACAGGGTGGCCGCATGGGAATAGCATGCGGCTTCTCTTGTGTCACTCTTTCGCCTATAACTTCTTCCTGGAATGTTTGTTTGAGCTAAAATTGACCCTTGGGGGTTTTCAACCGTGCTAGATCCAATGGTGATGGTCCCACAATAATTTGAGACGTTGAAAATGTAGCTCTAGTTATAGGTCTATTTCAAGGTGTTAGAGGTCGATTCTTCCGGAATTGTTTCTCAGTTTGCACTACCTTAGACATGTTGGAATGCTATGAGACTGTCAAAATTACCACTACTTGTTAGGCCTTTATTGAGCGGGGGCCCTATGTTGATGAAAAATACCTTCCAACAGCATGCCCCGCCGAATGTTGTGCTTCAAGAGAATTGAGAAGTGCAATCATTCGGGAAGCTTCAAGGATCTTTATCAAAATCCACACCCTCAAGAGACTATCTGTGGTTTTGGAGCATGAGGCCTTTGTCAGGACCTCCTCGGACAATGTTTAAGGTCCTGCAACCAGACCTCCGCTATAGTTTAAGGTCATATAGTCTGGACCATGGTTGTATAGGTTTGATTCATGTGATAAGGATTTTGCAGTTTAAGGTCATGCAACTAGACCTCCGCTTTAGTTTAAGGTCATATAGTTCAGACCATGTTCATACAGTTTTGAGTCATGTGACAAGGACTTTGACTCTACAGTTTAGGGTCAGGCAGCATGGACCATGGCAGTGCAGTTTAAGGTCATGTAGCACGGACCATGGCAGTGCCGTTTAAAGTCATGTAGCATGGGCTATAGGAGTGCAGTTTAAAGTCAAGCAGCTTGGACCATGGCAGTGCATTTTGAAGTCATGTAGCACAGACCGTGGCAGTACAATTTAAGGTCATGTAGTGTGAACCATGGCAGTGTAGTTTAAGGTCATACAGCGTGGACCGTGGCAGTGTAGTTTAAGGCCATGCAACGCGGACCGTGGTGGTAGCAATGATGGGATGTGACTCCATGGGGGAATAGAGCCATCACTGGAGATTGGGCTCCCAGTGGAGTGAGATTGTGATGTAGGGAATGAAGTTCCTGAGGATGATTAATGATGGTCATAAGGGGAGTGTCAAGGCCTGTGAGTGACACTAAGTGTGGAGTGGCACATTCATCAATAAGCTCAGGTGATGCATTAAATCCCTTAGTGAAGCACGTGGGAGTAGCCCTTGATGTTTCGAGCTGCAGTGAGCTCTGGACGAGACGCACGACGATGACCCCTGGACGTGACTTGCAGTGATAATCTCTGGACGAGATGCATGGCGATAGTCTCTGGTCGAGGCACTCGGTAAAAGTCTTGATGGCGCACTTGGCACCATCCTTCTTATGAGGCATGCGACGCAAGTCTTGACGAGGCGTGTGGCGATGATGCTTCGGGTCTTGGGCTTGGGCTGCCCCGACTTATTCTTATCACCATCAAGGGCTAAGGACTAGAGCATCATTCCATGTTTGTCGGGGAAGTTCATGGTACTGCAGAGTATAAAAAGGGGAGAAACCCAATTTTACTGTTTTACCGAAGGGTAAAGTAGTAGAAAGCTTTTTAGAGAGAGAGAGAGCCAAAGCTTTCTGGTGAGGGTTTTCTGGCAAGCACTTTCTGGCTAAAACTTGAAGAGACAAGGCCTTGGGGATTTTTCTGACAAACTTTAGGAGGTGCAAAGCTTCATAGCGTGGTTATGAAGACTTTTCAGCTAGTGTAGAGGTTTTTTGAGCAAGGAAGAGGGTGTCTTGGGGCCTTAGCAAAATTTGCAGAGGTGCCATGTCGGGGTTCGAGTGCTTCTCCGGCCATTCAACTACTGAAGTGAGGTCACAGAGAGTTCAGAGGGCTTTGTCAGCTCTCTGGTTGTTGGAGGAGAAGGAGACGGGGCTGCATTGAGTTCACCGAAAACTTAGCAGAATTCTGATGAGCTTTGGTAAACTGCTGAAGTGGGAAACCGGGGAGAAGGGCAATCCGCAGGGTCGCGGGGACTTAGGGGAGCTTTTTCTGGGGACTTCCAATGGTTTTTCGCTAACTTCAGCAACGAGCAAAAGGTGGGAAGGATATTCCCAGTGTTTTTCGTGATATTTTCAACCATCGAAAAAGGAGAAAAGCAGGGTCAGATGGGAGGATTCCCCACAGTCAGAGGTGCGTTTCCAAAAAAACCCAAAGGATTGTGGGGAAGGCGGAAGTTCATAGGAAGGTGGACCATCGGCGAGGGGTAACTATTGGGGGAACCAAATAGATGTCAATGCCCCTAAAAAAATTGGAACATTGGGGTGCTTCAAAGTCATGCATGCCATTAAGTCATATGCAGCGCCACCTTCGCACATCCTTGGGTCATAGACGGAGATAGCCACGCTTGGGGGCGTGAGGCTCACGGCGATAGTCCCGCATGGTGTTAGCTTGCCCGTGGTGATGATAGGACGTGGCATTGTGTTGCGCATAGCGATGACCTAGAATGACGATGTCTTGCGGGGTCAAGAGTGATGGCAAATGGGGAGGCCTTGCCACCACGGTGTGTTGAAAGTCCATAATGTTCTGTGGAAAGGCGTCCACTGTGAATAGGGTATGCTCTCCATCATAGGCCAGTTCCTTGCCAAAAACGTTTGCCTTGTATCTTTGATGTACTCATTGGATGAATTGAAGCTGACTCAGAAGTGGTTGGCTTTTTCTTTTGGCCTGTAACCATTCTACTTGGCAGGACCGAGGCTAACTTCTCCAAGTGGTTTTGCCACTTCTTCATGGGGCATGCATTTCTTTAGTGGGTTTGCTTCTTCTGTATGAGGAGGGTGTTTCTCTAGGATTGTAACTGTCCTCTTATCCTCATATGCGAGATCAATGCCGCTAGCTTTGGTTTGTAACCGTCCTCTTATCCTCAGATGCAAAAGCCTTGTAACTTCCCTCACAATGGGCATTCGGTTGTATCTTGCAACTTTTTCTAATGTAAAAAAGAAATGAATTTCCTTTGAGTTGGCTTCATGTTTCCCATCTTCATTTCTTTCTTTTTATTGCACACACCACGATTTATTGCCATGTTAGGGATAATATTTCTGTAAATATCACCCGTTGATAAGGCATCGCCTCTTCTCTATCAGAGTTTGTCACTATAAAGGCCCCACTAGGTGTAACCTTGTTGATTACGAATGGCCCTCCCACTTAGGCTCGAACTTTCCTTTGCGATGCTTTTGACTGCTTGGACTAGGTCTCCATGAGCGAATGAACGAACCTTGACATACATGTCAAGGGCTCTCTTCATTCTTCCTTGATTGAGCTCAAGTTTCTGTTGGGCCTCTACTCTCTTGTCATCAAGGGCATCAGCTCTTGGTAGCAGAGCCTGACCCTCTCATCCTCAGTTTGTCCTTGATGTATAGCAACATGGAGTGAGGGTAGTTGAATTTCTAGGGGTAGGACCGCCTCACCCCCATAGACCAGGGAATAAGGGGTGGAATTCATAACAATGCGAGAGGTAGTGCGATAGGCCCACAGAGCCTCATGAAACTTCTCGTGCCAGTTCTTCTTTGACTTTGACACTGACTTCAGGAGAGCCCCGCACAAAGTCTTGTTGAACGCCTCAACTAACCCATTGGCTCAAGGGTAGTACATAGTTGATTACTTCCACTGAAAACCGAACTGGTTGACTAGGTAATCCACTTGCTGGCTCCTGATCTGAGGGCCATTATTAGAAATTATTCTGTCTGGGACCCCGAACCGGTAGATGCTGTGGTGCCAACCACATTGATCCCTGGAACCTATCTAAGAGGGACTGCCACAGCCCATTTGGAAAAATAGTCTATCGCCACCAGAATGAAGGCATCACCCAAAGCAAAAGGATGGTCGATGGGTCCAACAATGTCCACGCGCCACTGGGACAAGGGCCATGATGTCACTGTAGGATGGAGAGGCTCTAGGGGCTGATGAATGAGACTTGAGTGAATTTGGCACATCTGACATCTTTTGGCACAACTTTGGGCATCAGCTACCATGGAAGGACAGTAATAAACGAGTCTACATATGCGCTCATTGAGCTTGGGGCCAGACTGATGCAGCCCGCAGAAGCCCGAGTGTACTTCTTCAAGCACTTTGCTTACCTCTTGTTCATCGACGCATCTGAGGAGGATTTCGTCGAATGACCGATGAAAGAGGACATCCCCATCTATAACGGTGTACTTGGTGGACATTTGTCATTCGTCTTTACGCTCCGCCCGATCTTGAGGCAACCTCCCATGTTTTACGAAGTCCATGATAGGCTCCCTCCAATCCTCTACTTGTTCAACCTCTGCACACATCGGGTCGAAGAATTTGGGCTCCTACTCCCTGGCCTTGGACTCTTTTCCTTGGGAAATTCCTGCTCTGTCTTGATGACATTCCTAGCTGTGAGAAGTGCCCCGAATAGGTAAGGCGGACACTCAGGGAAGACATCCCTCTCATCATTTGTTTCAACTTCAGTTCTCAAGTTGACGTGTCTCCATTCGATTACCTGGACTATAGTGGGCTCTATTAAAGACAATTGGAAGCTGACGTCGAGCTTTAAGAGTTCATCAGCCTGCGAGTTTAACCTTCTAGGGATATGACTCAGTGATAATTCATCGAACTGGGTCTTGTAAGTTTTGGCTATGTCATGATAAGGCTTGAGAGTATCCTTCCTTACATCATTAATCCCCTTTAGCTGCCGGATGACCAGCTGAGAGTCGCTGAAGATATTTAGCTGCTCTAAGTCTAGCTCCTGAGCGATCTCCAGTTCGATTATGTGAGTTTGATACTCAAATTCATTATGAGAAAATGCCTCTGCAAGTGAAATGATAAAGGAATTATTCCTCCATCGAGAGTCAGGAACACAACTCCAGCACCCCCTCTATCAGACTAGAATGCTCCGTCAAATTACATCTCCCACGACCGAGATAGCACCTCATAGAAAACTTCTTCATCCAATGACAGGGGAGATTCTGAAGGGACTGGGTGAGTCGCAAGGAAGTCTGCTAGGGCTTGACCGTTAACTGCCTTCTTTGGTACATGCTTGATTTCGAACTCCATCAACAATAGTGCCCACTTGGCCAAACGTCCTTACAAGCATGGCCATAAGGAACTTGACCGGGTATGCCTTGGAGATTTGACCCCGTGGCTAATCAAGTAATGGCAGAGCTTCTGTACCCCAAAGATCAAGGCTAGACATATGTTTTGATGGGAGGGTAATTCTTATCGTTCCCTTGCATTCTACAGCTGAGATAATAGAGCATTATCTCTTTCCCTCCATCATTGTTCTGTGTCAGGAGTGCCCCGAGTGACTTGTCGAGGGTGGTCACATATAGGATGACAGGCCTTCCTAACACTGGCGTATAGAGTACTGGTGGATTCAACAAGTACTTCTTGATGTCCTTGAGCATAGCTTGGCACACTTCATCCCATATGAAGGGTGTGTCCTTCTTTAGAAGGTGAGAAAGGGGTCTGCATCACCCTGAAAGGCCCAAAATGAACCTTCAAATGTAAGCGAGTTGTCCTTGGAGAGACCACAGTTCATGGGGTGTTGTAGGTGGCAGCATGTCCTGGATTGCCTTGATTTTCACTGGCTCGATCTCCAGCCCACTGTATCTCATGATAAACCCTAAGAATTTTCCTGAGCATACACCGAAGGCGCGTTTCAAGCAATTCATCTTGAGCTGGTGACGCCGCAGCCACTCAAAGACCTTTTTAAGGTCTTGCATGCGAGTGGCTTTTGTTTCAGACTTTACCACCAGGTCATCCACATAACACTCGACCTCCTTGTGAATCATGTCCTTGAAGATGGTTGTCATGACTTGCTGGTACATGGTGCCAGCAATCTTTAGCCCAAAAGGCATAACAATGTAGCAAAAGACACCTTTTGGAATCCAAAATGTAGTGGCCTCCTCATCCTCTAGTGCTATCCTGATTTGGTTGTAACCAAAATAACCGTCCGTAAATGAAAAGATTTGAAAATGGGCCGTGGAGTCAACTAGCATCTCAGTGAATGGCAGGGGGAAATCATCCTTGGGACAAGCAATGTTCAAGTCACGAAAGTTGATGCAGACCTTGATTTGGCCATTCTTCTTCTTGACTAGGATGACATCCGCCAGCCATCTTGGGAATTTGACTTCACATATGAATCCAGCTTTCCTGAGCTTTTTCACCTCAGCATCGATCTGCAATTGGCCTAAAGGTGCCATCAGCTTGCGACAACATTTACGGTGTGTACAGGGGCTTCCGGGTAATACTGCGAGGGAGTGGTAGTTCTGCTAGACTTCGAGTGATCTTTGGCTCGTTCTGTGGTTGCTGGCATGTTGCAGAGTGGTCAGGGGACTCTGACGGTCTTTTAGTTATTGGAAGAGAAGGAGGAGTAGCATTAGACTTCACTGGAAACATTGTGAAATTTCGGTGAGTTGTGGCGAACTGTAAGGGAAATCGAAAGGTCGCAGAGGGTAGTGCTCGGGGAGGAGAAGGACTGTCGGACAACGTAGGGTTGCCCTCTGCACTCACGGTGACTGGGCATGCCGCGAGCGTTACGCAACATGCCCGGATTTTGAGGGACGTGGTGTGCCACTCATGCGACATGTGCGAACAACTGGAGCGTAGGTGTTTCTGCTTTCAGACGGTGATAGCCCCTTAGTTGTGAGATGGCGATAACTTCAGTGAGTAGACGGTGATAGAATTTTAATCGTGAGATGGCGATAGCCCTGCTTTCAACGAGCAAACGGCGATAGCCTTTTAGTCGTGAGATGGTGATAGCCATGCCATCAGCGAGCATACGGCGATAGCCTTTTAGTCGTGAGACAGTGATAGCCCTACCTTCAGTGAGCAGACAGCGATAGCCTTTATAAAAGCAGTCGGCGTTACGCTTTAAGTGACCAGCTGGCGATACATCCTTGTGAACGTGTAGGCGCTAAATCTTAGCATTTTACGGAAGTCTTGTGCAGCCAGCGATACTCCTGATTCTGGGCACTGTGATAAGGCTATCCGCATGGCTGTAAAGCCTTTGTCTTATCTTCATGGACTAGCCTTTAGCCGCTATCCCTAATGTGAAGAACCTACCACGAGTAGGGGAACTTGGAACTAACGAATTCGCTGACGAGAGCTTGGTGAGGGGTGAGCCAATCTAGCTCACCGAGGACGTTTTGTGTGTTCCGCGGTTGCCTTTGAGCATCACCTTTGCTACAGACCCCGTCCGCTTTGAGGTTAGAGAAGACAATGACAGGAATGTAAGAAGCGAAGTAGGGGTAGGCCTCCTCCACTGCTTACATAGAAATATAGCCTCAGGTAGGGATTTGCCAATCCTAGGTAAAAGAATGGTGAAGAACTCGAGCCTAAAGTGGTCCTCTGCCGGCTTCCGAATGCAAGGGGAGCACCAATAAAGAGCGATCTCAAAGACGTCTTGGGTCTTCTCTCGAAACCCGAGACGTGTGTCGCCTGATCCTCAATGGATTCGAAGGGTGAGACCGAGGAACTTAACTAGGTTGGCGACTCCACTGAGGACTCACTACCGCTTAGTCGAATAGTTTATGTCTGGCGAGTTTCTTCTTTTATTATCTGCTTTCATTATCTTTTCACATTTTATTTATGGCTTGCGGGTTCTATAACTCATTTATCTGAATCGGGGATTTTCTTTTCCCCGCATTCGTGAGTGTCCCTAGGGAACAAGTTCCTTCGACTTCGTTCTCAACCATCCTCTTGAGCAAAGACCCCTTGTCTAGCTCCCAGGTCTTAACCTGGACTGGTGTGAGGCGGGACTTAAAGGTCCCTCCCTCCCCATCTCCTTGTTCTGGTGGAAACTCCACTAAGGCACCCTGCATCGACTACACTTATGTTACCCAGCCGCCGACAAGTCACTTGTCGATCGTGTTCTTGAGGTACGACGGAAGGTTGCCCAGTCCCTTTCTACAAAAAGAAAACTAGTTGCCATTACTTATGTGGAATGCCACAAGGCTAGACCCCACATTTCGACAGCATTGGTCTCTATCCCTAGAGGCTCAACACATCGAGACGGAAACCCCACAGTCTCCACCCCTCACACACACCACAAGGCTCTTGGGTCACCCACTCGAGCCACATTTCGAGGCAACCCTTGTGCTATTCTGAGTCAGCATCCAGGATCAGACCTTCTAAGATTAGGTCCTGCGCACGCTGATCACATGCATCTCACCGCTTGGGGCAATGCCATCATTACGCCAACCCGAGTACACAGGAGACGACCTCCTCGTCTTCCTATCCAGCCCACATAAGTGCACTCTAGAAGGGGTAGGCCTACACCTGTTCTCTTACAGACACATGTTCGTAGTTCTTGGCCTCCTAAGGCCAGATCATTTGCCCGAGCCCGGGCAAAGCCCTAGGTCTCCCGTAATCCTTCTTCAAGGGGCGCACACGCGTCACCATCACAGACGTTCCCTCGCCCTAGACTCGAGCGCTCTCATGACTCAGTCGTGCTCCAGCCCACTCCTCCTTCATCTAGCAAGCACCTTCAGCCTTGGCACTTGAAGGTTTTCCCCAAGAGTACCATCCTGAACCAGCTCCATCACTTTGGTTGTGTCTCTAGAGCTCATAAGAGAGCTCAGGGCATTGACCTAATGGAACATCAAGTCCTTTGTCCTCCTCAGCCCAAGATGACTCCAGTTCCTGACCCTCATCCATTGCCGCACCTGATAGAGACAACTCTCTCTTGTGCAAGAAAAGCTAACCACCCATGACTTAGATCGTAATTTTAGCACGAGGTCCATCAAAAGCTCAAGGCTAAACGAGATTGAGGTATGCAAATTTTAACTAGGGAAGTGACCAAGGCAATCAAAACAACCAATTCAGGTCACCCTCTTCACCTGAATCCCTTGTACCCCCAATAGACGATGAGGCCTGAAGAAGAGCTTCATGAGCCCTGTGTTGTGGTTACTATTGTAGAAGAAGACCCAGCCACCCAGCAACCACAGTCCCAAGACTGTCAAGAACCCATCCAAATGCGATCAGCATACAAGAGTCAAGTTCAGTCAGGGCATGCTGACCCTCTGCTGACTGACCTACCATGTACGACCCGTCAAGTTCGCAAGACCTCAGTTGCCATTAACGTTGACTCCATAGAGAAACGATCAACGTAATGATTGTAAGCGAGCCCCGTGATGCGCAAGAAGAGGGCATGAACAAGTTTGAGGATATGGTGCGCGCGATGATGAAAAAGATCAATCGTATCGATGTCGTACACCAGTCTGCTAACCATGAGGTCACTTCCCATCACTCTGATGGTCCACCTCCATGGCAGACCCCTCCTTCTACCTCACAGGACAATTTTGTCCCTCATCTTGTCTCTCAGACAGACATTGACTCTATGGTCACCAATAGCCTAAAGAATAGACAAATCCTAGGGATACAGGGTGCGACACCTTATCAAAGGCCATACCCCTTGTATATTGATCAGGTCTTGTTTCCCTCAAATTATAAGAAAGGGAAGTTTCTTTTATTCAACAAAACCACATCCCCAAACCAGCATATTGCCCACTTTTAGACAGCATGTCGATAAATAGCGATTGACGGGAGACTTCTTCCCCAACAGTTCGTTGACCCTAGGATTTCAATGGTATGCTCGACTTCCTCCAAACTCAGTGCATACATGGAAGGAGATGGAGACACTGTTCTATCAACGCTTCTATGAGGATGAGAGGGAGGTTCAAACTGTCGAACTTCTCACCCTGACTCAAGACCCCGATGAACCCGTGGATCAATTCATATCAAGATGAAGAAATTTGGCTTCCTACCATCCTAATCCTCTGCCTGAAAAGGAAGCAATCCAGACTTGCATGTGAAACATGCGACCCCAGATCAGTCTACATGTCGACGCCTCTAATCCGACCTCCATGTCTGAGTTGATCTCTAAATCAGTTCGCATAGAAAGTTTATCACGCCAGCATGGTGAGACACGACAACCATCTGCAAGCTCAGCAAACAACAGAGGCAATGGTATGGCGCAGCCAACAGAAAGGGGTAATCAGTGCAGCCATCATGATCACTGATTCAAAGAAGGCTCCCTCCCAAACTTTGGACCTCTCTAAAGGGGTAAGCATGGTAAAGGTAACTCCCCAAGCTGGCAAGAAACAACAGTTGTACAATTGGTTACCCCCACTAGCCAACCTTGATCGAGGTGATTATTTCACCAGGCATAGGAACAAGGTCTACCCCTTCAAGAAGGAATGGATCCTCGCTCTATTCCGGTTATTATTGGAACAAAATATGATCCAGCTTTCGGAAGCCAAGTTCCCCGAGTAACTTGGCCTTGACACTCAGGTGAATTATTGTGCCTACCATCGGAGGATAAATCATCCTACAGAGACTGCTACACACTGAAGGATATTTATCGAGGCCCTGATTCATAAGGGTTAGATAAAGCTTGAAGACTTAAAGAAGGCCTTTGGGGCAGCTGAGGCCTCCCATGCCATAACCTTTCAAGAGGAAGATGAAATGCATGGTATCCTTTATGCCTTCCTCATTATAATGCTTTAGAAAGGCCTAATCACACTGAAGCAGGCAAGGCAACTCCGTCGCCTTACTAAGGGGACAAAAGATCGATTGTGCCCATACCATCAGATAAGAGGCCATTATCAGTCGAAATGCACAAGTTTCCTCAATATAGTCGTAAAGAAAATGTGGGAGTGTCTAGAGTTTTACAATTTCCTTGCAAGTGATCCCCAAGTCATTCCTCTATCAGAGCAAGAAGATCTCACAAAGCAGGACCTTCCTATTAATGACTCGGACAATGCTGAAACCTCGACTTCCCAGCCATGGATAGTCTACCATGGCCGAAGCAGGCTCAAGTCCTTATGGCAAAAAGCAGTTTGCCAAGCTAGAGATGTTCGCAAGCCCAGCGAGACAAATCAAAGATCACCCCTGAAAACCAGAAAGAGACAGGCACTAAGGGCTACTCACCAAAAAACCAGGACCGCTCAACCCACAGTCGAACAGGAATTTCTCAGGCCCCTTCCTCCATTGTCAACTATATTGGACTTCATATGAGGCACAATCCTTATTCCTTCTTCATCCTGCTAAGAAGATGTTCCCGTGCTAACTCCCACTCAACACACGTCCAATGAGGGCGACGATGTTAAAAGCACTCCCCAACGATCTAAGCAAGGGAAAGACCTAAAGACCCCCTGCACTCATTCAACCCTGGTGATGACGTAAAAGGCTTCCCAGATCGGTCTAATGAGGGGAACAACCTTAAAAGTCCCCCACCTTCTAACCCTTCTCCTTCTTCCAGTGCTTCTCATTCTCCCTCTTTTACGTCCCCTGTGAGTACAACCTTGATATGATCGGACTTCAAGACTCTCGAATGAGAATCCGAACGATTCAATATAAGCTGGACGCAACAGAAATGATTGAGAAAGACCGTGACACATGTAGCAGGATTCCTAACAGTTGCTGATGTCCTGACAACTAAAGGCAAGTCAGAGCCACCAACTTCAATGAAGCACAAGAAGTCGAATCCAAAGAAACCCTAGCGACCGTTGAGCCTGACTTCGAGCAATGATTGAGAGAATAAAAAAGGCGAAGCTTCTATTCTCAGGACGCTTCCCATACGATACAAGTCTATGAAGAACTAGCAAGCTCGGAGCAAACACTTCAGGCATCCGTACAAATATCGTGTGATTCGTACGACTCTTCGCATCACCATCACTCAACCTCAATTTTCTCCTAACAGTCCAAAAGAACTCTTCAACCTGTTGTGTTTTCTACATTTGGAGTTGACCTTTTCGTCACTCGGTTTTAGAAAAACACAGGAAGCATGACCAACCCTGGAGCCCTATTGAAGGCAGGATGTCAGGGTCATGGGTCTCCTCGCATGATGTTGGTGAAAGGGCCTTTGAGAATAAGGAAGAAGAGTTGCAAGAAGCCCCAGAAAAATGGGAAGAAGGTGGTCAAGCCACAGCTGACGAACTCGAAGAAATAAATTTTGGAAACGAAGCATGTCCCAAACCCACTTTCATTTCAGCGAATATGTCTCCAAAAGAGAAAGAGAATTTCACTACCTCCTTGAGAGCAAACTGGAATGTCTTTGTTTCGCATTACCATGATATGTCTTGTTTAGACCCTCAAGTCGTTGTTCACCGTCTCAGTGTTGATTCAACTGTCAAACAGAAATCACGAAGGTTCATGCCTGACCTTGAAATGCAGATAGACACTGAGATAACCAATCTTAGACAAGCAAGTTTCATCGATGAAGTCAAGTACCAGAAATGGCTAGCAAATGTTGTTCCGGTCAAGAAGAAGAATGGTCAAATCAGGGTGTGTATTGACTTTCACGATTTGAATACCACCAGTCCTAAGGACGACTTCCCGTTGAGATTCACCAAGATGCTCATCGACTCTACTTCTCATTGTCAAATCTTTTCCATCATGGATAGATACTTCGGGTATAATCATTTAAGATGGTTCCCGTAGATAAAGAGGCCACTGCATTCTTAACTTCAAAAGGGGTCTTCTGTTACACAATGATGCATTTTGGATTAAAGAATGCTCGCGCCCCATACCAGAGAGCAATGACTACCATTTTTAAAGACATGATGCACGAAGAGGTGGGGTGTTATGTAGATGACTTGGTGGTAAAATTCGAAGAGAAGGATGCTCACATGAGAGACCTTGAAATGGTATTTAAGCATTTGTGTCTTCATCAACTTAAAATGGACCCTCTAAAATGCGCTTTTGACAAGCGTTCCAAAAAATTCTTGGGGTTCATCATCTAACATCGAGGGCTTGAAGTTGAGCCAGTCAAGATCAAGAACTGCGCTCCCTCCAAGAGCAACTGGCATACATTCGCAGGTTCATGTTGAACCTCTCAGGTTGCTGTAAACCCTCTACACACCTGCTGAAGAAAGTTACCCCATTCATCCGGGATGAAGCATGTCAGGCAGCCCTTGACGACATCAAGCATTATTTACTCAACCCTCAAGCACTCTCTACACCAGTATTGAGAAAACCCCTCATTCTATACGTGACTGCTTTAGACGAGTCACTTGGAGCATTGTTGGTTCAAAACATCGAAGAGGGAAAAGAGACTGCCTTATAATACCTCAGCCGCAGGATGCAAGGGGCCGAGAAGAATTATCCCCCTATTGAGAAGATGTGCTTGACCTTGATCTTCGCAGTATAAAATCTCTGCCATTACTTGCTTGGTCATGAAGTTAAACTTATCACGAAAGCGAATCCTATAAAGTTTCTCATGACATGCCCATGCTTGTCGGGACGCCTTGCTAAGTTGACATAATTGCTGATGGAGTTCGAGATCACATATATCCCACAGAACGCCGTCAAGGGCTAGGCCTTGGCTGACTTTCTCGCAGCACACCGTATCTCGACAGAATCTCCTCTATCAAGCGACCTCCCTAATGCAGAAGTATTATGTGCTGACCTTGTTCATGTGTGGGAATTGTACTTTGACAGAGCATTCCAATCCGATCGAGGAGGTGCCGGAGTAGTATTCTTGACTTTGAGAGGAGGAATATTGCCACTTTCTTTCTCTCTTGCTCAAGTCGGTTCTCATAAGGCAGAATATCAGGCCCTTATAATCGGACTGGAGATATCCTTCTTCCTCAACTTGGAACAACTCAAGATATATGGTGACTCTGAGTTAGTTATCCAACAGCTCGAAGGGATTTATGATGTGAGAAACGACACTTTCAAGTCTTATCATGATATTGAAAAATCATATATGGCCCAGTTTGAGGACGTATCCCTGAGAAACATCCCCAGAGGCCAAACTCACGGGCTGATTCACTTGCAAAACTCAGTGCTACAATTCAGTTGTCCTCATCAGGACCCACGCTTGTTTGGGTGGCAGAATAGAGACACATCAAACTAAGAACTGAGGTCGATGCGGATGACGAGAGAAATATCTTCCCCGAGTGCCCTCCTTATTCATTTGGAGCACTTCTATCAACCAAAGAAGTAATCAAGACTGGATAAGGAATAGAACAGAGTCAAGGAGCTAAGGGTCGAAATCAAGAACTAGAATTCTTTGACCTAATATGCGCAGAAATTGAGCAGGTAGAAGACTGGAGAGAGCCCATCACTAGTTTCTTAAAACAGGGCAGGCTCCACGAAGATCATGCCGAACGCAACAGCATACGTCGAATGTCTACCAAGTAAACCCTCCTTGAAGGAGATGCTCTCTTCAGATGGTCGTTTGACAACATTCTTCTTAGATGCGTCGATATCCAAGAAGAAAATAAGATGTTAGAAGAAGTCCACTCAGGAATTTATGAACTACGTCAGTCTTGTCCTAAGCTTTATGAATGAATGCGTTGGTTGGGATACTATTGGGCTTTCATGGTCTCTGAATCCTTAAGCTACACTAAAAAGTGCCAAGTATGGCAAATACACTCCAGCTTGGTTCACCAGCCTCCAGAGCCCTTACGCCCTAAGGTTGCATCATGGCCCTTCTCATAATGGGGTATGGACATCGTAGGGCCTATTGACCCCCCTTCCACAATGGGCCATGGTTTTATCTTAGGTGCAACAGATTATTTCTCTAAGTGGGATGAAGCGGTCCCCCTTAAGCAGGTTCCTAGGACAGCGATGGCCGACTTCATTTGACATCATATCATATATCGCTTCGAAGTGCTTGACCGGATTATATTTGACAGCGGTCCTCAATTTAGGAGTCATCACATCGATCACTTAGTTAAACAATTTGGTTTCGAATGGAGGTACTCTACTATGTACCTCCCTCAGGAGAATGGATTAACTGAGGCTTTTAATAAGACTCTATGCAACGTTTTAATACAGTCAGTATAAAAAACAAGGAAAAGCTGACATGAGAAGATTCCCGAAGCACTATGGGCTTATCATATTACTACAAGAAATGCTACTGATTCTACTACTTAGTCTCTGGCTTATGGGGGTGAAGCTGTTTTACCTCTCGAAACATACATCCCTTCATTGAGAGTCGCTATTCACGAAGGAATAACTGTAGATGAGAGAGTCAAGCTCCGATATCAAGAATTGGATGCACTCGATGAAAAGAGGCTAGAGGCTCAATAGAACCTTGAACTCAACCAAGGGAGAATGAAGAGGGCTTTTGACAAGTGTGTCAAGATTCGCTCATTCAGCCATGGTGATCTAGTCTTAGCAATTAAGAGGCCTATTGTTATGCATGGCCGGCATAAAGGGAAGTGTGAGCCTAAGTGGGAAGGTCCTTCTATAGACAGAAAGGTCTGACCCAACGGACCCTACATACTGGCACTTCCAGAAGGAGGGGAAGCGATGCCTCCTATCATTGGACGATACTTAAAGAAGTACTACGCGTAATGCATATTCAAAAAAAGAGACCCGACGGGAAAATAAGCAAGACAGTCCAAACAAATTCTTACTCTTTTTATTGCAGTAAAAACGAGTTATGAGTTACACGTTAAAGAAGCCACACGATGGAGGTAACAAGTCTCTTGCATATGAGGATAAGAGGACGGTTACGGGCCTAAAGAAAAGTCCTCCACATGAAGAAGAAGCAAAACCAATTGGACAGTTAGCCTCAATTCTGAGTAAGAATATGGTTACAGGCCAGAAGACGAAGTGAAGCCACTCCAAGAAGTTAGCTTCAGTCCATCTGATGTGTATATCAAACATAAAAGTCGGACAACTCACCTAACGTGCACATCAAACATACAACGTAATATTTATTCAACATGTGTATCAAACATACAAAGCGGCCTAGACCTGGCAAGGAACTTTCCTATGATGGAAAGCATACCCTGTTCATAGTGGATTCCCTTCCACAGAACAACATGGACCTCACTATTGTGCTGGAGGAATTTGCTTCCAACAGGTACCACAAGCCATGCCTTACCATCATTCACCACTTTTGCTGGCCAATGAACATAGTCGTGCATAGCTCATCGTCGAACATCATGAATCCCACACCTGCCTTACTGCCACATGTGAGCATTACTCTCTGCATCATGACAGACCACACTGCTGATGAGCACCGTTTAAAGTCAACGCCGGTTGTGTCTTCCAAAGGCTAACACCGGTTGCCTTTCTTGAGGATCAACATCGGTTGTCTCACAGCTGGTTACACTTCTAAACATCAGCGTCGGTTGCCCCAGCGTCGGCTGCACTTCTTTTAGTGCCACACCCCCTTAATGGTCGCATGATTTCCAAGGGCGATGGTTCACCTCTCACAACTGTTCACCTTCCCTGCAACTATTTTGTCCCTTCGATTTACCGACAGAACTTCTTCTACACGATCGAAAAAATCCAGTGAAGGACTTCCCCCGCTCGTGTTTTGGGTCAAAAAGTCATCAAAACCTTTGCAAAATCACAACAACGCTGAAAAATACCCAGGGCGTTGCACCTAAGTGTTGACCTATCATCCTCAAAGGAGTTAGGAGCAGGCCATTATTCCTCATCCCCATAGAAGTCACACCCATACTGCAACCCATTATCCCTAGTGGAGTTAGGGTCATTCTTACCTCTTCAATTCCTGGTGAGTCTGTTTCACACTAAGCTATCATATCCTCAGGGAGTCAGGTTACCTGTCATAAGACAATTATCCATAGAGTCTGATCTTTCACCCCAGGGAGCCATGCTAGCCCCTCTAAGCCCTAGTGAAGTCCACTTCTGTTCGACATCCTTCATCAAGTCACCATTTCCATCTGAGCCCTCAGTTTGTAACTGGTCTTAACTATTTTATTCTTAGGGAGTCGGATTGTCATCCACAGACTGATTCCCCATGGAGCTCCACCTACATGATGACCCAGCCTCGGTCTGTGCTACACGACCCCAAACTGCACAACCTCGGTCCATGCAGCACAACCCTAAACTGCACAGCCTCGGTCCGTGTTGCATGACCTTAAACTACACAGTCCTTGTTGTATTACTTTAAACTGCATAACCACGGTGCATGCTGCACGACCCTAAACTGCACAGCCCTAAACTGCACAGCCTCAGTCCGTGCTGCACGACCCTATACTGCATAGCCTCGGTCCGTGCTGCACAACCCTAAATTGCATAGCCTCGGTCTGTGCTGCACGACCTTAAACTACATGGTCCTAGTTGTATGGCTTTGAAGTGCATAACCGCGGTCTAGTTGTATGACCTTAAACCATAGTGTACATCCTAGATGCATGACATTAAAGGACTCAGCACCATGGTCCAAACTATATGACCTTAAACTGTAGCAGAGGTCTAGTAGCATGACCTTAAACTTCACGGTCTTAGTTGTATAACTTTAAACAGCATAACCATGGTCCAGCTGTATGACCTTAAACTGTAGTGCACATCTTGGCTGTATGACGATAAATTGTTTTGCACAGGTCCCGAAGGAATGACCTTTAAAACTTGCACTGACATACGTGCACAAGCCTTTAAGTGCACTTTCACGCACGTCTTCCCGAACCTACCTGCTAGTGTGCGTGTGCCACCTTCATTATCTCCCTAGTGTGTCATTCACTTCATTACCATACCTCATTCCCAAGTGAGTCTCATCCGTGCTCACAAAACAGCAAACCATCTTACCATCCATACTCGTCGTAAGATACTGGGTCACCATCATCCACTCACATTTCATACATCATCCGTCTTTCATAGGTAGCCAAATGTTAGGTCAAACCACCACCATACTCACTCCTTGACCTCCATAGGCTGCCATTCATCATGACCACGGTCCAGCTGTATGACTTAAACCATAGTGCATGTGTTGGTTGCATGACATTAAGCTGTTTCACACAGGTCCCGGAGGCATGACTTTAAACACACCTTCACAAAAAAATGATGATGAAATAACGGGCATGGTGTATACCTTAACAAGGGAATGCTATGAGTAAAAATGACGGATGGGCATAGTCACGAAACCATGAGTAAAAGAGTTTTGTGAGTTAAAACGGGGCATGGTGAAAGCCCAAAAGAGCATCATGAGTAAATATGGATGAAAAGGGTGAACATGGCTGAAAGGTCATTGGTAAAAGAGCCCCAAAATAAAAAGAAGTTGGTGAAAATCATCTCTACGGCGTCGCTTCCCAAGTTCAAGCAAAAATCCACAAAGGACACTTAGACCAATAAATAGGTTGATGCAACACTGCCTAAACTGGTGGACTCGACCCTCACTCAAAAACAAAAAGAAAATCCCTGGTAACATAATTTCAGGAATCCAAAAATACGAGCTTCAAGGAAAAGATTCTGACAGCTTGAGTCTAGTTGCAAAAGGACTCGAAAGACAGAAGACTCGCCAAGACGGCAAGACAAGTCTCATGAGGAAGAACATTATTCCCACGAGGTCACAAAAACACTCTAGAAACAAACACTTCAAAGGAAAGAAACTAACAAAGCTACCATGAAACCTGCCAGAGACTTCAACTTGCCTAACCGGCAGGCCCAGACCTTCAGGATTGACTAATAAAACTGCCCTCGACTGGACCCTGTAGATGAGACTTACAATGGCACTCTGATCGTCATAATCAAACCTGGTGTAGCAACAAATAGTGCTGACCAAAAGCAAACAAACAAACCCAGACCAAATGGGAACAATGCCCTTCGACATGGAACTCAATTGCCAGACGGACTTGATTCTGACTAATGAGGTCCGTACAAAATCCTCAACTTCATAATCACAAACAATCTACAAGAGGGTGAGGACTTCAACAAGATCCCTCAAAAAAGTCTATTCTCCCCCTAAAGTCTCTATGGACGGACCAGTGAACTATGCATCCCTACGTCTGAGCATCCTAGTTACACCGTTACGTGAATCTCCTCGACGTTCACGTGGTTCTGTGGCTAGGAAGAAAAAAATGAAAAGTTGAAGGAATTTTTTGAATGATTGTCCTTCTCACATCTCTTAAAGCGCAACATTCGGTGGGGCAAGCTGTTTGAACGTATTTTCAACACCTTCGTCCCTGATGAGAAGCAGGTCAATAGAGCCTACAAAACAGTGAAAATTCTTGACAATCTCATAATGGCCCCAAAATTGGTCAAGATCTCCATCAGCACTACAAAAGACCACCTGCCAAGTTTGATCACAATCAGACATGTTTAAGGCAGTGAACACAAAGAAACAATTTCAGCAAAATTGGTCTCTACTAACTTGAAATTGACCATATAACTAGAGCCACACTTTTGTTACATCAAACAGCTGTGGGAACACCCCCATTAGATCTGAAACGGTTGAAAACCCATATGAGACAAGTTTCGGCTTAATTAGGCACTCCAAAATAATGTTATGGGTGAAATACCGAAAAGGGGTAAGCTGCACACTATTCCCATGTGGCCTCACTGAATCAAAACACCATTAAAGGTGGTTGTTTTTACAGTCACGGACAGTCACCTTCGGGGCATATATCTCACTCACTGCTCGTGACCTATATCTCACTCGTTCCTAGTCGGATCGCTCCCAAATATGGTGAGCGTGTTCGTCTCATCAAGAAGAGAAATTTGATATGTGGTACGCCCCATGACAATGCCCGAGCAGAGAGAAATACTAAATGAAAGTTGCTGATCCGTGAAGGAAGTTGCAGAAAATTCCGCAACAGCACGTCTCATTTGAGCAGCCAGATCACAACGCTCGCATTCCCTATCGACATGAAACCAATTGCATTATGTGCATGAGGTCCAAGGCTATCTCTAGTTTGAACCTCACTTATGATATATGGTTAGATTTCACACATGAATGCATCAAAGCTGCTATAAATTCTGGCCATCGGATTTCAAGATTCCGGTCAAAAACTCAAGATGACAAAATCTTCATCCGGACATGAAATCATGCTACATTTGTTGCAACGTCATCGTGACGGAACGCTCATTATGATTCAACGAAGAAGTCACGAAAAAACATCAAGGAACGAGCACACAATCGATATGACGTTTCCAAGATTCATCCAAAATCCAAGTCTCATGATCATTACTCAAAAACATGATTCATGGCTCGAAGTTGGTATCAAAATGATCGCCATGTTGATCCCTATAAGAAAACAATAATCTTTCAATCAAACGGGTATTAGAACGACCCCGGGTCAACCACGGAAGATCACGCAAGTTCTTGGGCAGCAGCAGGGACTGTTCTAAAATTTTCCACGTTGTCAGGTAGGGGAAAAACAATTCTTTTACACCCATTTTTAGAATTTTTTTAAATTCTAAATTGTAATTATCTTTAATTCTAGGTAGTTTTTAAGCGTACACCCATGTTTTAGCCCAATCGTATATAAACGGGCAATGCCTTACTTTACAAAGGACGAATTCATTTTTCTTGGATCAATCTATAAAATTCTAAATTTAGCTTAAGCTTGTGGGTACGTCTTAGAGAGCGAGAGAAAAGAGAAGAAAGGTGTTGGTACCCTTTAGGTAGGTAACTTTCTCTCTCCTCCCCTCTTTCACTCTCCTTCCCTCTCCTCCACTCTTTCTCATCTCTATCTCTTTTCCTCTCTTCTTCTCATCTCTATCTCTTTCTCTCTCCTTCCCTCTTTCTCTTACCTCCCCTATTTCTCTCTCCTCCCCAATTTCTTATCTCTATCTCTTTCTCTCCCCTCTTTCTTGTCTCTATCTCTTCTCTCCCCTCTTTCTCGTATCTATATCTATCTCCTCCCCTCTTTCTCGCCTCTCTCTCTTTTTCTCTCTTCTTCTCGACTCTATCTCTTTCTCTCTCTTCTTCTCCTCTCTATTCCCCTCCTCTCTATTGCAGTTGGTGATACCTTGCGCTAGCTGAATTTCTCTCTCCTTCTCTTATGTTATTGGTAAAGCCTAGTGCTAGCTGGATTTCTCTCTCTCCTTATCTTCTATTGTAGTCGGTGAAGCCTAACACTGGTTGGATTTCTCTCTCCTTGTCTTCTGTTGCAATCGGCAAAGCCTAGCGTCGCCTGGATTTCTCTCTTTCCTTCTCTTCTGTCTCAATTAGCGAAGCTTAATGCCTGCTCGATTTCTCTCTCTCTCTCTCCGCTGTAACAGTCGGTGAAGTCTAGCGCCAGTTAGATTTTCGTCTCTTCCTTTTCATTCATCACAGTCGGCAAAGCTTAGTGCCGACTCGATTTTTCTCTCTCTCTTTTATCACAGTCAGTGAAGCCTAGCACGGGCTCGATTTCTCTCTCTTACTTCTCTTCCATCTCAACCAGCACAAGCTTAGCATTGGTTGGGTCTCTCCCTTTCTTCTCTTCTGGCATAGTCCGTGAAGACTAGTGTCGACTACATCTTTTCTTTTGACACAGTTGGTGAAACCTAGTACCGACTGTATTTTCTCTCTCTTCTTTTGGCATAGTCGGTGAAGCCTAATGCTTACTGCAATATCTCTCTCTTCTTTTGACAAAATCGGTGAAGCCTAGCGTTGACTACGTCTTCTCTCTCATTTCCTTTGTATAACATAGTCGGTGAAGCCTAACACCGACGGTGTTTTCTCTCTCATCCTTCTAACACAGTTGGCAATGCCTAGCTCAGACTGCATCTTCCTTCCCTTTCTCCCTTTTATTCTCTCGCCTTTCATACTCTTCTCTTCCTTTCTTCTCCCTCCTTCCTTCTCTTCCCTTCTTCTCTTATGTCATTTCTTATTCCTTCCTCATAACCATCATTCTATTATTCTTTCATTCGACTAAGAGGGATTGAGGTTAGCCTCTCATGATAGTCCTGTCGTCCAGCCGTAATATTATTGTGCAAGGATTACTTGGCCCGCTTTATTGCCACGACAGCCTAACCATTGTGCCTAGCTAGTCAGTACTGGCAATCCGTCTTGTAGTAATCGTATGAGCCGGTCTTAGTTATCGAGCCCATTTTGCTTCCATGTTAGGCCAATTATGCACTAGTTTAGTCACCCCTTCTTCTCTCCCCCATCATTCCTCTCTTATTTTTTTTTTCTTCTTTTTGAATGTGCATGCTTGTGTACGTTTATTAAAGTGGAAAAGGGTGAGGTCTGACCCACCTGTCTTATAACCTTTACGATATGTGTGTGATTGTAGAAAACAGAAGAGTACAAGCCAAGGGAGGTGATTCTGTACCATTTTTATTACCAGGGGGTTTATTTGTGCTCTAAGAGGGTGCCCATGAAAGGCAGCCTGAGTTAGTCTCGAGCCCACCTTAAATTCCTCTCTCACCAATTGGTAACACCTGCCGCCGTTCTCAAACGAGGTTCCCAATAGAGTGATCTCAAAGACGTTCGAGGTCTTCCCTTGAAACTTGAGACACGTGCCGCCCAATCCTCAAAGGATATGAAGGGTGAGATCGAGGCACCTAACAACATATGTTTCTCTTGTTATTTCTGTATCACCCTATGCTGTTGAGGATTCACCTTCTGCTCACCCAAACCTTCTCTTGGCCCTTTAGAGGTTCAGGCCAGTGCCTCAGATCCCACTACCCCGATCTAAATTGCTTCAGATCAGGAAGTGACGTCTGTGGCTAACGGGGAGGGACTAGTGCCGATGGCGGTGAACGGGGCTGATGAGGCTGGCCTTGAGGAGGAGGTTGAGGCGAAGAGGGCCTCTGGAGGTCAAGAGGTTGTTGTGCCTGCCGAGGAAAGGGAAGCCCCGGTAGAGCTTATGGTCATAGAGGAGGCTGGTGCCCAGGGGACTGATGAGGGGCCACCCGAGCAACAGGAAGTTGCTACCCTAAGTGATGTAGTTGTAGAGGATGCAGCGGCAAGACATCCTTAGGGGTCAGATCTTGAGGGCCCAGAGGTGGCACCCCTGGCTGCAGAGGAGGTGGGCCCTATGGGGGAGCCCATAGCTGAAATGGTCGTCATGGAAGACAAGGGCGAAGAAGAAGAGGGGGAAGGTGTCGAACTTGCCACGGCAGAGATGGTGGTTTGAGAAGAGAGGGAGAAGGGAGAAAGAGTTGGCCCAGAAGGGGCTGAGGCTGCTTTGGAGCATAATGCGATTGCTCCAGAAAATGAGGGGAAAGGAGAAGAGGCTGGCCTTGGAGGTATTGAGCCTATTAATGGCGAGGTTAACAAGCCAGGTGAGGAGGTTGTGAACGCCAAGCAAGTTGAAACCCCACCTGCAAATGATGAGAGCTTGGACTTCACAGTCTTTCAAGATGAATCAGCAACTCACATGGCTATCATCCCTTCGAGTTCTGTCGTGGTGGCTGATGCCCCTTTCATTGTAGCAGCCCCAGCAACATTGCCTAGGCCTAGCTTGACTAGGATATTCGGCGTAATCATCTACATGCTTCATTTAGGCGTGCAGAGAATCAAGGGTCTGCCTCTAACTGAACTTGATAGTGCAATCCAATAGTTGAGGTAGGTTGCCCTTGTAGGGGGTGCACCAGAGGTCATCGCTTACTTTGATGATTTTGTAAATGAGCTAGAAGGGTGGAGAATAAAGGCCTTGCATGAAGAAGAACCTGCGCTGCGGCTGGAGAGCATGTAATTGCTCCGTTGGAGTCTTCATTCATGCGTTACAGCGAACTGGTAGAAGCTCAATTGCAGCAGAACGATGTAGCACTCTCCTCGCCCTTGCTGAGGAGGCCATTGCTCGCCACCACAAGGTGAAGGCTCTGAGGGCGAAGATATTAGAGTTGATGCAAAAGATTGACAAGTTAGAGAAGCAGACCGCGGCTTGAGAAGCGAAGGACCACATGCTTTTTGACAATATTTTGGCTCTCGAGTACTCCTTGAAAGAAGGGATCACCTTGATGGATCATGATGCTGAGCTGGTGGCAAATTTAAAGGAACGCATCCAAGAGGCTAAAGCATCAGCTGCAGCATATAGGGGAAAGATCAATGAAGCAATTGATCCATTTTGACGATGCCTTGTTTGTCTTTTTCTTTTCATCTCTTCTTATTATATCGAAAATGACGTTTGTAATGCTCTCTTGATTTATGAATGAAATAGTTCTTTTCTCTTTCTATGTGAGATATGTCTTTTATTCTTCCTTCTCTTTTTCATTGCTTCCGCCCTTTCACAATGTGCAACGAAAAGAATAGCCCACTCCTTGCTTTGTCTTCTAATAGCTTGCAGCGACTTCAATGACCTCAAATGGGGGAGTAGTATCTTCCTCTCCCCTTAGGGTTTGATTAGATAGGGGCTCATAGTCCATGATTCTCATGATCTGGTGAGCCTGTTCGCTGTAAATAGTCCGACGTGTACGTGCTCGAAGGTCCACCTCTAGGGCTTCCTTAGCCTTTGATGTTACTTCTAACTCGTCATTTTGGTCTGGTGAATTATAAGTAGAGGAAGAAGCCTCATCTTCGGGGGATGACACCATGACCTCGGAGAGGAGGCAAGGGGAAGATCTTTCCTTGTCTTTCCTCCTCTTTGAACATGTCCATAATCATTCGCCCTAGGTCATCAACATCATCATGAGATGAGGATCTTGTCTCTCTCACAGGCTTTCAATCATCATCCTTTGACTTTTCAAGTGCTGAAAGGTCTGTGAAATAGTACTTAGCATCAGCATAGTGCATCTTGGCTACAGGTAACGGTCTCTTATCAGCATAGATTGTGCGTTGTCTCCCATCTCGACTGTACTTGAAGAATTGGTCGAGTGTGGAAGGAACCAACCCCTAATCACGAAGCCAATGGTGATTGAGGAGGACATTGTAAGTTGTATCAGTGTCGATTACATGAAACTGAGCATAATCGTTTTCTTCAGGTCATCGATCTTGAGGTGAAGACGAATTGTCCCAGCCAGCTTTTCTCCTGATTGGTTGAACCCTTGCACAGTGATGTGGATAGGAGTGAGGTCGCCAGATCCTACTCCCAATCACGTGAGGATCCTGCTTAGGATCCGGTTGACTCTTGACCCTCCATCCGGCATAATCCGGTTGATACAGCAGGTGTGTAATTCATCGTTCACGAAGAGGGGGCGATTGTGAAATTTTCCTCCTAATTGAAGGTCATCTTCGAAAAAGGAGATTTCCAAGCACCCACTCAGGATGGCTGGGTAATCCTTAATAGGCTCTACTTCAGTCTCGTACACCTTTAGGTTAAAAAGGGCTTGAACCAAGGCTATTCGGTAGTCTCTAGACAGCAGAAGGGCATCATAGATTCTTAGAAGGGCTGGAAGCTTTCTCAAATGCCTAATTATGTTATATTTCACCTTATCCTCATTAGTCTTCTAAGTTCCTGATCCAATCACTAGTGTAGTTGGTAGGGTAGGTTTAGGAGCATGTTTTGGTTGAGTTTAGGTTTGTAACACTTGCTGACTTTGTTGTTCAGTTGGTGCGATCTTGGCTGATGGGGAAGTAATAGGGCTTTGTATTAGGGATGTAGAGGTTTGAGGTAGAGGAATAAGAAAAAGTGAAGGATCCGAAAACTTGAGGACCTTGAGCTTTTGAGATGTGGGCGGTAGCTTCTTCCTTGAGCTTAGGCTTATTTGCCCCGGTGCTGGATGGTACTTCCAAGATCTAGACCATATGGGAGGCCTCTTTGGAATAAGATCTTGATGATGACTTGGTCTTGGCTGGGGCATTCAGGGCCTCAGCGACTGATAAGAATCCAGCCACTTAGGCCAGCATCTTTCTTAGGCATTTCCATTGTGACCTGCTGAGGTTGTTAGGTCCGAGCTCTCTATTTTGAGCGTCAAAGTCTGGGCACTGCCGCGTTGCACCTGTGAAAGAACTAGAAGAGGAGGGAGGAGAAGAAGAAAAAGGGGAGTTAGCATGTCCTGGGCTGCTTTTTACGTCGTCAGCATAATTTGACATCTGCAGGGGGTATTTTAGATCTTGCCCTGGCTTCGACCGTTGGCTGGTGCTTCTAGTGTCGTCACCCATATTGGACGAATCTCGAGCTGTTGATGACTCAGGGACATCCGCCTGATTGGATGAAGAGATATGGCGAGTTGCACCTGGGATGAAGTCTTGTAAGGTTGGCAGTGGAGGAAGGGGTCAGAGAAATTCTTCCTCGACCGGTGGCTGAGGAATGCGGTTCCTTCGGCGAGCTGACCTTGGTGTTCGTTTCCTTTTGGATCCTTGAGGAGGTGCTTGGTCCCTCCGATCAAGCTGATGAGTAGTCCTAACTTCACAGACTGCCTCATGCTTCAAGGACTTGAGCCTACTCTGTCCATGGTGGACTTCCTATAGCTAAGAAGTCGGGGGCTCTGAAGGGTCCAGTGTATGCTCATAGGGAACCTGTAGTGGGTTTTGCACTTGGATGGGAATGATGGCTTAGAAGTAATCTGGGAGAACGGTGCAAACAACGTGGCCTTTCTGTACCTTTCCCGTGACTATAGCTTCAAACCTAGAGCATTCCTTCAATTCATGGCCCCATACCTGGTGATATGGGCACTAAAGGTTTTTGGTACCCTGGGCATGACGCCTAGGCTGCCTAGTGGTCTTGGGAGTGGCGAGACCCTGTTGGAGCATTGCCTCAAAGAGGGCGTGCAGAGGGTCTTGATCAGTGCTTCCTTGGGCTTGTGTCAGGAGGTCTTCTTGTATTGGTGGAGCGAGGACTTGAGGGTGTCCTTCTGAGTTACCATGAACTTCTTGGCATTGCTGCATCTTCTCTGCCAAGAGCTCATGGAAGCTAGTGAATTTGCTCAAGTCATGGCCTTGTATCGGGTGATACGAGCACCAGAGGTTCTCAGTTCCTGAAGGCCAAAACTTGGGCTGCCGTGTCGGCTTTAACATGACGAGCCCTTCTTCGATCATTATGGAGAATAGTGCACGGAGGATAGCCGGTGCTTCATCATCCTCTTGGATTGTCATTATGTGGGCAGCCTCAGTTACCCCGAATGCTTTCTTTAACTCTTTGAGCTTTATCTAAACCTTATTAATAAGGGCTTCGATAATGTCTTTGAGCATATAGAAGTCTTGAGTGGGGTGGCCGACTCTCCGCTGATAGGCGCAATACCTCTCGTATGTCTCCTGCCCAGCTAGCTCTGAGGTTTTGACCTAAGGCAGATGGATCATGTTCTACTCTAACAGTAACCGAAGCAGCACAAGAACCCACTCCTTCTCGAAGGGGTACACCTTGTTCTGATGCTGGATCCAGAAGTAATTTTGATTTGTATTGTTAAGGGGAGGGACCCTGTTGTAGGACTGCCGCTTGCCCTAGCCTGAGGTGTCTATACCTTGGAGAATTCAAGGTTTGAGGGGAGGCTTTCTTACTGTCAGTCACGGTGATAGCCGCACTATTCACCGCTTTTTGCTAGTTGCCCCGACTGTTGGAACAAGAATTCGAGCTAGAGGGTTGCTGACAAGATTCACCATGGTATTTGGACAAACCTTCTATACAAACTGCTTTAGCGATGAGCTCTGACATGGAAGGTGGATTGGAGGCCTCAACATGTAGAGCAATCTCGGGCATCCTATTTCGTATCCAAGTCTAAACAGCTTTTTTTTTCGTCATGGGAGTGGCATGAAAGGTTTCCAACTTTCTCCAGCAGGTGATGAACTTGTCAACTAGCTCACCAGGGTCTTGAGTCAGAGTGAGGAGCTCGATGGTTTCAACATTTCTTTGGACTTCATAGAAGCATTGGTAAAACAACTGCTCCATTTCCTGGCATGTGTGCACCGAGTTGGGAGGCAGCCGAGCATACCATTAGAAGGCTGGCCCTTCGAGATTTCTCGACGAACTAACGGAGGAAGAGTCATCTGTTAGTTGCCGTCTCTCGACAGACTGCTTAAAAGTGAGTAGTATGCTGGTGTGGGGATGTAGTACTACTGAACAGAGGAGCTTCCCTTTTTCAGAATTTGAGGGAAACGACACCTAGTCGATATACAAGGGGTACGACTTGTGGTAGAGCGACGCCTCTTGCATGCCTGAGACCTAGTTCTTGATACTGTGAGGCACCATTGCATCTATGTCAGTTTGGGAAGCCCCGCGGGAAACAGAGCTCTCTTGGGAGACCGATGGGGGAGTTTACTTGGGAACTGTGTCTTCACCAGACGGGGAATCGGTCTCTTGGTGAGAAGAAGGGGACCTGGAGGTCTCTAGGCGATCCATCTTTTTAAGAATGAACTGCATCATTACCTCGAACCTGTTCATCCACTCTTCCTGAGCATCGTCTAGCTCGTTGATCACCATGATGCTGACCGTTTCTTCTGGTGGATCAGAGCCAGGTGGAGCAGTGGACTGTCGGGGTTGGCAAGTTGCACGAGGCAAGTCTGTCTACAGAGGCTCAGCATGCCCCTACTGGACTCGAGCCTTATACGTCGATCGTCTGAGGACCGATTATTGGCGGTCTTGGGACTGTGACTACTTGGCAATAATCATCGAGCAATACTATTGGACATGCTCAGGTTCTGAGATCTGAAGAGGGAAAAAGGGATTGTGAGGTAGGAGATCATCAAGGATGGTAATCTCAACTGCCTTAGGGGCCTCTCTAGCTAAGATTTGCAGGCCTCTCTTCTAGTTGTTTCTGAGGCTACAGTGGACTTCACTTCAGAACCGAGCCTGAGACTTGGACTGCCCCGTCTTTCTTGAGCATGCGAGGGTTGTATCTATTAGCTAAAGCAGAGAATGGGGTCCAAGGATAGAGGGAAATCTGGGCTGCTGCCTTGGAGGTTGCAGGCTTCTGTCTGACATTAGGTCGTTGCCCCGAATTCCTTTGTGAGGCGCGGGTGCATGCTTGACCTGAGGCGGTTGGCTCAAGATGGTACTCTTAGAGAAAACCTTTGAGTGCTAGGTCTTGAAGTGCTTGCCTGGTGAAGGAAGAGTGACAGAAGAAGGAACTGGTTCTTGACCCGCTTAAGTTGGGATCGGGAAGGAACCTGCAAAGCTGGTCCGTGTGCATCTTGAGGGTTAGCAATCCAGGTGACTTAGGGGTTAGCCCCGGCTCAGTCAGCTGGTTCGACCTTAACAGGCTGAGACCTACAAGATTGTGTCTTTGAGGGATCAGATAGGAACCTATCTCCCATAGGGTGAAACCGTGTGTGCTAAGTAAGAGGACGAAGTGGTTGGCCCTCGTGTCCTCGAGTTGGCAAAAAACTGGCGTTGCCCCGAGTTATGGGATGCAGATGCATGGTGCGTGCAGGGTTCGACCCGAGATGACCTAGACCTGGACGCGAGCTCACGGTAGCGTGAAACTTGCCCCAAGGTGTGGCTCAAGTGGATGGACCACAAGCCTTTATGTGTGTGCAAGGGGTAAAGAGCCCAAGATCTCAGCCTCCGTATGCCAAGCCTCTGGACATAGAGGTTCATGGTGGTGAAGAAATTAGAGGGGTGGCCTTGCAGACTTGCTTGCCTTTCGCGAAAGTGGACATGGCAGGCTTCCGGCATACCTTAGTAATGTGACTGGTAAGAGACTTACCAGTAGTAGGGTGTCTGCTGTGTGTGATAGCAGATGTGCTACCAATGCGAGGGGCCTTGGTGGAGGGTCCACTAGGGAGAGGAAGAGGGGAGTCGGGGACCTTTAAGTCCCTTCTCGCACCAATCCAAGAAAGAACCTGGGAGCCAGACTGTGAATCCAGACTCAAAAGGAGTGTAGGGAAGGAAGCTTGAACAACTCGCTTCCTTGGGATGGTTACGAGTGCAGGGATGAGAAAGTCCCTAACTCGCATGAATGGGTTGAATAACCCAGATGCCATAGAATGCAATGCAGAAAGTAAAAGGTGATAATGATCAAGCAAGAACAAACTGATGAAGGGTTAGTAATTCCCCAGTGGAGTCATCACTCTGGTTACGTGTCTCTATCTCACTTCCCCAGATCTAGGTGATTGGGTGACATCTGTCTCGGGTTCGAAAGTTGGGACTTGAGATCGCTCTTTCGAGAACCTTGTTCACAGAACAAGGGCAGATGTCCAACTAGTAATAGAGTAATTTCAGATGTGAGGTGGGTTCCAACCTCATATGGGTCCGTCACTTACTAGAGCTTACTCGCACGAGCACCCTCTTAGATCACAATGGAAAGCCCCCTAGCTGCTTCAACTCGTTCGGAATCGCCTCCCTTGACCTGCACTCTTCTTGTTTTTATGCACAACACTAGTATGGTTAATTTTCAAGACAAGTGGGCTGAAGAACCCTTTTCTTAGGGCAATGTACATTCATATGGCAAAGAAGGTGAGAAGTTAGGAAGATGAAAAGAAGAGGGTTTGAATGAGAGGAGAAAAGAGAAGGGGACAAGCCTGACATGATAGCTGGACCATGCTATGACCGACTTGGAGTGGTAGCAAGATAGGCACGATGTATTTGAACGTATTTTTTAGCACCTTAGTCCCTGATAGGAAGCAGGTCAATAAAGCATACAAAACAGTGGAACTTCTAGACAATCTCATAATGGCCCTAGAATTGGTCAAGATCTTCATCAGCACTTCAAAAGACCACCTGTCAAGTTTCATCGCGATCAGACATGTTTAAGGCAGTGAACACAACGAAACATTTTTAGTGAAATTGGTCTCTAGCACCCTGAAATGGACCCTGTAACTAGAGCCATACTTTTGGTGCGTCCAACAGCTGTTGGACCACTATCATTAGATTCGGCATGGTTGAAAACCCCTAGTAGTCAAGTTTCCACTTAATCGGGCACTTCAAGACAAAGTTATGGGAAAAATACCGACAAGGGGTAGGCTGCACACTATTCCTGTGTGTCCACTCTGCATCAAAACACCATTAGAGGTGGCTATTTTTATAGTCACAGGCAATCACTTTTGAGGCTTAAAACTCACTCGTTCCAAGTTAGATAGCTCCTAAATTTGGTGAGCATGTTGATCTCATCAAGACAAACAATTCGATATGTGGTATGCCCCGTGACGACCCCCGAACAGAGAGAAAACCTAAATGAAGGAAGTCGTGAAAATTCAACAACAGCATGCCTCGCTCGAGCAGCCAAATCGACACGAAACCGATTGCATCATGTTCGTGAGGTCGGAGGCTATCTCTAGTCTGAACCTCGCGTATGATGAACGGTTGGATTTAACACACGAAGGCGTCAAAGCTGCTGTAAATTTCGGTAGCCGGATTTCAAGATTCCAATAAAAACTCAAGACGAAAAAATCTCCATCCAAACACAAAATCAAGCTACGTTTGTTGCAACGTGAACGTGAAGGCATGCTCAGTGTGATTCAATGAAGAAGTCACAAAGAAACATCAAGGAACGAGCATACAATCGATCTGAAGTTTTCACCAAAATTTAAGTCTCATGATCATGGCTAAAAAACATGATTCATGGCTTGAAGTTTGTATCAAAATGATCGTCATGTCGAGCCTTGTAAGAAAACAATAATCTTTTGAACAAACGGGCATCAAAACGACCCCGGGTCAGCCAGAAAGGTCACGCAAGTTCTCGAACAGTAACAGGGACTGTTCTAGAATTTCACACATTGTTAGGCAGGGACAAAACAATCCTTTTGCACCCATTTTTTAACCCAATTCTATATAAACAGGTACGACCTTATTCTAAGATGGATTCATTGTTCTTGGATCAATCAATAAAAATTCTGAATTTTGGTTAACCTTGTGGGTACGTCTTGGAGAGAGAGAGGAGAGAGAAGAAAAGGGTCAACACCCTTGGAGCAGGTAACATTTTTTATTGTCCCCTCTTTTCTCTCCTCCCCTCTTTCTTGTCTCTATCTCTTTCTCTCTTCTCCTCTCTTTCCTTCTCCTCCCCTCTTTCTCGTCTCTATCTCTTTCTCTCCCCTCTTTCTCGTCTCTATCTCTTTCTTTCCCTCTTTCTCGTCTCTATCTCTTTCTCTCTCTTGTTCTCATCTCTATCTCCCTATGTTCTCATCTAATGAAATCAGTGAAGCCTAGTGACGACTGGATTTCTCTTCTTTTCTATTACAGTCGGTGAAGCTTAACGCCGGCTCAATTTTTTTCTTCTCTCTCTCTCTCTCTCTCTCTCTCTCTCTTGTAACAGTCAGTGATGCCTAGCATTGGTTCGATTTTCCTTTCTTCCTTTTCTTCCATCACAATCGGTGAAGCCTAGCGCTGACTGGGTTTCTCATTTTTTTCTTTTCTGTCACAGTCGACGAAGCCTAGTGCCGGCTCGATCTCTCTCTCTTGCTTCTCTTTCATCACAATCGGCACAAGCCTAGCGCCGACTGGGTCTTTCCTTTTCTCCTCTTTTGACACAATCGATGAAGACTAGCGTCGACTGCATTTTCTCTCTCTTCTTTTGACACAATCGATAAAGCCTAGCATCGACTTTATTTTCTCTCTCATCTTCTAACATAGTCGGTGAAGCCTAGTGCTGATTGCATTCTCTCTCTTCTTCTGACACAATCAATGAAGCTTAGCACCGATTGTATTTTCTCTCTCTTCTTCTAACACAGTCGGTGAAGCCTAGCACCGGCTGCGGTTTCTGTCTCTTCTTTTGGCACAGTCGGTGAAGTTTAGCATCGACTGCATCTTTTCTCTCTCTTCTCCTCTGTATAACACAGTTGGTGAAGCCTAACACCGATTGCATTTACTCTCTCTTCCTTCCAATACATCCGGCAATGCCTAGCGTCGCCTGTGTCTCCCTTGCCTCTCTCTCTTTTATTCTCTCGTCTTTCATACTCTTCTCTTCCTTTCTTATCCCTCCTTCCTTCTGTTCCCTTCTCTCATTTCGTTCCTTAATCTTTCCTCATTACCATCATTCTGTTATTCTTTCATTGGACTAAGAGGGGTTGAGGTAAGCCTCCCATGATAGTCCTGTGGTCTAGCCGTAATGTTGTTGTGCCTAGATTACTTAGCCATCTTTACTACTACGACAGACTAACCATCGTGCCTGACTAGTCGGTACTGTAATGACATCTAGTAGTAATTTTGTGATTCAATCTTAGTCACCAAGCTCGTTTTGCTACCACGTTAGACCAATTATACACCAGCCTAGTCACCGTTTTGATCCTCCCTCTCAGCTGAATTCTCCTCTCCCCCGTCTTTCTTCTCCTAATTTTCTCTCCTTCTTTTTAAATGTGCATGCTTGTGTACATTCATCAAAGAGGAAAAGGGTGAGGTCCAACCCACTTGTCTTATAAATTTTGTCATATGTGTGTGATTACAGAAAACAAGAAGAATAAAAGCCAAGGGAGGCGATTCCGAACCAGGTTTATTACTAGGGACTCTCTTCGTGATCTAAGAGGGCGCCCATATGGGCCAGCCCGAGTAAGTCCCGAACCCACCTTAAATTCCTCTCTCACCGGTTGGCAACACCTGCCCCTGTTCTCGAACGAGGTTCCGAGAGAACAATACCCAAAACACCATGGGTCTTCCCTCGAAACTTGAGATGCGTGCCGCCCGATCCCCAAAGGATCCGGAAGGCAAGATCGAGGCACCTAACCAGCTTGGCAACTCCACTGGAAATGATAGGTCATGGCTTGAGTGCAACGACCTACACTTGTTGTCACACCCCAAGAATTTACAATACTGATATTCCTGAGATGTGGCAGTCAAAACATATATATACATTTCTTTTTAGGACAAATTTACAATGGCGAATTTTTAAAAAGTAACAAAAGAAAGTTTAAGCACAGCTTCAATATCTTCCCAAAGTTGATCCTGATGAGCACTCAAATGAAACCGCAGTTATCCTGAAAAATGTTTATCACAGTTTGATGAGTTTGGCTACTCAGTAAGTGATCATCATAATCCTAAAAATAATCATGATTGAAAGATATCAATATTTTCCAAAATGAGATCTATTAACAGAAATGCATCAAC